>OZ010592.1:25902820-25930320 GCA_963932145.1 Acanthosepion lycidas | reverse complement strand
TTTAAGAACTGAGGCCCTATTGAGCGGCTTACGCATAACCACGTCATCAGTACTAGGTATTATCTCCAAATTAGACCCCCACAAGGCTAGTGGTGGAGATGGCATACCAGCCATTGTCTTGAAGAAATGCGCGCCGGAGCTATCACCCGCCCTCTCTAAACTGTATAATTACTGCCTCAAGGAATACTGCTTTCCTGACTACTGGAAGTCCTCATCCATTGTTCCTGTCTTTAAGAACTCTGGAGACCCCTCTGACCCCTCTAGTTACCGTCCTATTAGTCTCCTACTCCTCTTCGGCAAAGTCTTCGAAACCCTAATCAACGCAGAAGTGGTTAACCACCTTACCAAACACGACCTTTTCTCAGACATCAATACGGTTTCCGCTACGACCGTTCTACAGCTGACGTGCTTACGGCCATCACCGAAACCGTCTACCAAGCACTTCAAAATAACGGTGAGGCTCGTGCCGTGGCCCTAGACATCTCCAAAGCGTTTGATAGGGTTTGGCATGCCGGCTTAAGCTCCAGGGTTACGGTATTACTGGTCGATTGTTTGATTTAATACAATCATTCCTGTCAAACCGAGAATTGAAGGTCGTTCTCAACGGTTTCTCCCCCAGTTCCTATCCCACGAACGCAGGTGTTCCACAAGACTCCATCCTTGGCCCCACACTTTTCCTTATTTTCATCAACGACCTTCCTGACGCCATAGGTTCCCAAGTTGGCATCTACGCGGGCGACACTAAAATTTACTCCTGCCTCAAAAACAAATCTAGTGTCGCGGTCAAAACTAACCTGGCCGCGCGTCTTGAAATGGGCCTCCAATCGGTTGTTAACTGGGGCAACAATTGGATGGTCAAATTTAACGCCTCAAAAACTAAACTACTCTCCATCAAGCACCATAGAGATCCTTACCTGCCCCCATTAGAATATCTGATAGTCAACTTATTGAGAGCGACTCCCTGCGTCTGCTCGGTCTCACGTTGACTGCTGACCTGAGATGGAACAAATACATTGAGTCAATTGCATCGTCCACCGCGAGGAAAGTTGGCTTTCTGTGCAGCACCAGGAAATTTTTCTCCCCTGAATCGATACTTCAAATATACAAAACACCATTCGCCCTTGCATGGAGTATTGCTGCCATATATGGTCTGGGGCACCTTCTGTTTACCTCGGAGTTCTTGACAAGATCCAGAGACGGATATGTAATATGATTGGCCCTGATCTGGCGTCTCGCCTGCAGCCACTATCTCACAGACGCGCCGTCGCCTCTCTCTGTCTCTTCTACAAATCTTCATGGCAATTGCTCCGATGAGCTGCTTTCCCTGGTCCCCAGTCTCCATGAATACAAGCGCCTTACGAGGCTGGCATCCCGCTCTCACCCTTACACTGTAGAAACTTTAAAATGTAGCCGTCTCTTCTACTCCAATAGCTTCATACCTCGCACCTCTCGCCTGTGGAACACCCTTCCCAATTACTGTTTCCCTGATAGCTATAATCTCCAAGTATTCAAATGTAATGTCAATCGACATCTACAGTTACCTTGATCTACACACTATCCTTCCCTTCATCCTTTCTTCTATCACTCCTATCTGCTCTTGCTACAAATCTTCTGCAACCCCCCTGCATCCTAGTGGCTTCATGCCTTGCTCGGGGCGCTAAGCTTAATATATATATATATATATATATATATATATATATATATATATATATATATATATATATATATTCACTGGTTGAACCGGCTTCTAATGCTCCAAATGGAGTGACTTGGAGATAGAAGTCGTGACTGATGGAAGCACAGTCCGTTGGTATAAATGGACGAGCACCTCGAGGTGGTGTAATGGCTAACAAGCTTGTCTCATTAGAACAATTACGACTGAGTAGTGAGTTCGAGCCTCACTGGGTGCTCCTACTTTCGGCCTTGTGTCACATCTACGTTACGCTTGGAAAATCACTATAAGTAGACTCGGACGTGTCACACGACAGAACGTGTGAAGAGCTGACATTATATCGAGTTTGGTTTGTTACCCTCTCCGTCAACGAGACGTGTTGGCCCAGTGGGTATGACGCTTGCGTTATAACGTAATGACCCGGGTTCAATTCTTAGTAGTGCCGATGGTCCCGTCTAATGTATGTTGTCGAGGATTCTTCTAGACTTGATATATAAATGCGAAAAATTGGGTACCTCCATTAGATAGCTAAGCATGATGAAAAAGACACCAAACTTGACGAAAAACCAAAGTTTATCGTCTAAATGTTTATATTTTTATTAAGAGGGAAGAACAAAGAATTTTTTTTTTAAATTTCCTTCTTTTTATAACATTCAGCTTTTGATTTAAAAAAGAAAAGTTTATTTTGTATCAGCGAAACTACTACAATGCTGTTCAATAAGTGACCCATCTGTTTTTTTTGTTTTTTTTTACTAAATCTTCTCTTCTCCGATGAAACGAAAGTTGAGCTAAATTCAAAGGATAAGCGATCTAAAATCCGAAGAAGAAGAAGCTTTGAAAGCTCTTTGAATTTAGCAGTAAGTACTGTCAAGCATCCGTTCAGTATAATGTTCTGGTGATGCTTTTCTTTTCATGGAACTGGTTTCTTAAAACCTATTGAAAAGACCCTCAGGAGCAAGCAGTACAAGAGAATTTTAGAGTCTTGTCTGCTTCCTTCTGCTGAAAGGGTGCAAATCGATCCCACCAAGCTCATTTTTATGCAGGATAATGCTCCCTGTCACAAATCAAAATTGAAGAAGGAATACTTTGATCAGAAGCAGGTTAGTGTTATAACATGGACGCCCCAATCTTCTGACCTCAACCCCATATAAAACTTATGGAGCATTATAAAGTACAGGCTCTCGAGAAAGCAGTTGAGCAACATGCTCCATAAGTTTTCTATGGAGTTGAGGTCAGAAGATTAGGGCGCCCATGTCATAACACTCACCTGCTTCTCATCAAATACTTTTGGCGGCCCCACAGAGAAAAATCCAAATGCTTTAGGCCGGGGGAACGTTCAGGCCATGGAACCGGTCCGTCCCTACCCTATCAATCTTTAGGTAGATGTCAGTCAGTGCATCATGAACAATGTCCCTTCATGCATCAACCTCATGCGTCTTCGTATTAGCAGGGGTACATTCTCTATTAGGTCTGGAAATGTGATTGAAATAAAGTCGCTGTAGACAGCTCCTGTAAGACGTGCTAGGAGAACATACGGAACTACCAGACCAGTCCACACATTTAACATAAACTGATGCTGGAGTCTAGCCTGTGTTATACCATTGGGGATTTCGATCTGCCCACAAATGTTGGTTGTGTAAATTTATTATTATTCCATTTCCTCTAAATGTTGCTCTATCTGAAAATAAGACTGAAGAAACAAACAACAGATCGGTAGTTTGTGTAATAAACCATCGGCATCGACAGCCTGTAGAATGCGTTCTACAAAAAATATTACCAGCAATACATTTCTGAAGGAAAAAATATTACCAGAAATACATTTCTGAAGGAAAAAATATTATCAGAAATACATTTCTGAAAGAAAAATATTACCAGAAATACATTTCTGAAGGAAAAATATTACCAGAAATACATTTCTGAAGGAAAACATAATACCAGAAATACATTTCTGAAGGAAAAACTTATTACCAGCAATACATTTCTGAAGTAGAAATATTATCAGAAATACATTTCTGAAGGAAAAACATATTACCAGCAATACATTTCCGAAGGAAAAATGTTACCAGAAATACATTTCTGAAGGAAAAAATAATACCAGAAATACATTTCTGAAGGAAAAACATATTACCAACAATACATTTCTGAAGGAAAAATATTACCAGAAATACATTTCTGAAGGAAAAAATTATTACCAGAAATTCATTTCTGAAGGAAAAAAATATTACCAGAAATACATTTCTGAAGTAGAAATATTCCCAGAAATACATTTCTGAGGGAAAAAATAATACCAGAAATACATTTCTGAAGGAAAAACATATTACCAGCAATACATTTCCGAAGGAAAAATATTACCAGAAATACATTTCTGAAGGAAAAAATAATACCAGAAATACATTTCTGAAGGAAAAACATATTACCAACAATACATTTCTGAAGGAAAAATATTACCAGAAATACATTTCTGAAGGAAAAAATTATTACCAGAAATTCATTTCTGAAGGAAAAAAATATTACCAGAAATACATTTCTGAAGTAGAAATATTCCCAGAAATACATTTCTGAGGGAAAAAATAATACCAGAAATACATTTCTGAAGGAAAAACATATTACCAGCAATACATTTCCGAAGGAAAAATATTACCAGAAATACATTTCTGAAGGAAAAAATAATACCAGAAATACATTTCTGAAGGAAAAACATTTTACCAGCAATACATTTCTGAAGGAAAAATATTACCAGAAATACATTTCTGAAGGAAAAATATTACCATAAACACATTTCTGAAGGAAAAAATTATTACCAGAAATTCATTTCTGAAGGAAAAAAATATTACCAGCAATACATTTCTGAAGGAAAAATATTGCCAGAAATACATTTTTGAAAGAAAAAATAATACCAGAAATACATTTCTGAAGGAAAAAAAATATTACCAGTAATACATTTCTGAAGGAAAAATATTAGCAGCAGTACAATTTTGAAGAAAAATATGGCCAGCAATACATTTTTGAAAAAAAGTAATATGACATCCAACACATTTTTCTTAAAAATATCACCAGTAATAAAAATGTATTCAGCTTTAAATAACCCATTTAGGTTGGTATGACATAAAACAAAGGAAACCAAACCAAAAATAGACCACAAATAAGAAGAGGTCGAAAAACATTGTCATATGCTATGATATTCACCGCATTGTCCATTAGTCTAGTGAGAGAATCCTAGATGCTAATATGTTACATTTTATTTCTTTTCTTTTGTGTTAGTCTCCTGTGGTCATTTTTATTTTCATTTGAAGTGCTTGAAAAAGCTGTATCGTTTCATTATAAGCGTTATTTCTCAAGAGGTAATTGTAGTCAAGAAATACATTTTATTACTTATTGATTTGTTCGGCGGTAAAAATAAACAGAGATTGTTAGCTAACCTGTTACAACAGTTTTTAATAGATATATAACTCTAATGAGCTTCTGTGGATATAACATATTTCAATATCATGAAATTTTATCATTATTATACATATTATACAGACGTCACATTTGCTCATGAGTTATGTTTAATGGATACCCGTATTTGAGTAGACGATCCGTTTATTTATTAAACATTATGCTTATTTATTTTCGACTACCGGCTTGAATATTCGAGAAATCTTATTAGAGAAAAATATGTGATCCAGTATCCACTAAAAATAACGTTTCCGTAATAAGAATCTGTCAGAGTAATAAAAAAAACTCCATCTCTTTCTTTACAAGAACCTGTGTGTACATCGAGGTGGTGTAATGGTTAACACGCTTGTCTCGCTCTTTCAATTACGACTAATTAGTGAATTCGAGCCTCACTGAGTGCCCCATACTTTCAGCCTTGTGCCACATCTAAGCTACGCTTAATAAATCACCATATAGGGGTCATAATTAATCAGTAACAAATACAGGGTGTCCATAAATTTCGTGTGCACTTTAAAATGTTTATAACTGTATTTGTATTTGCGATGGAAATAATTTGTAAAAAGGATTAGAAAGAAGTAAATCTATGTTTTTTTAACGTTTTATTGAAATTCTATTTATGTTTCCACAAGTCCTCCATCATTAGCAATACAAAGGGTTATATGATTTTGCTGTTCACGGAAAACATTCGCTAACTGATTTACAATACTGCCTGAAATCACATTAGTTATTTTAGCTATACTTAAAACTAGATACATTATACTTTATAACATTTCTTACAGATTATTTCTATCACAAATACAAATAAAGTTATAAATTTTTTAAAGAGCAAATAAACTTTATGGACACCCTGTATTTGTTGGTTAGTTTAATATACAGGAAACAAAGCATATTAACCTGAGTCTCAGTGGCATTATCGCCTTGCACTGATTAAAAAAAGAAAAATGTGAACTCAAACACGTGTACCCACGAAAAATAACATTTATATTATTAAGAAATAACTGTGGAACCCGTAGCGACCTTTTGAGGAACCCTCAGGTTCAGAGGAAGAACGGTTGAGAAACCCTGATGTAGAGAAATAAAATGTTGGTTTGCGATATTTGTGGCATAATAAATGTAAGTTGGCGTTGTAGTACAGAGTGAAATGCGGATTGGTATTGAATAAGCAGAACTAAAAAAAAAAATGGAAATAGTATCCATAGGCATGAATAGCAGAAGGCAAATGATTAAATCTGTAGATGGAAAAAAGAAGATTCTGTTTCAACATCCTTGAAGGTTAGGCAGCTTGAAAGACACTTGATTAATACGGTGGACACGGCGACTGAAAGGTTGTGTCAACAACAACATAGATGAGGACAAAAATATATTGGTATATAAACAATAAGTAAATAATGATAACTCCGAATCCCATAAATTAAAACAGAAAATAAAGGAAATTATTTATGACTCAATATAATTGTTGATTTGTGAATAAGTAAATATATAATTCCTGATTAACTTTATGTGCTTTTCTTTGGTCAAAAGAATAGAACACGACTTGACATGCAAATAGAGTAAATTACTGATAAATCCTCATAGCAGAAATTCAAACAAATTATATTTTGTGTTGTAAGAATAACTACATTTGCGAGTGAATATTGCATTATATTTTTAACCATGGAAAAATGATAGAAGAAAGATGTAAACTAAGCAAGACAACCAATTGTTTCAAAGGTATTAGCTATGATTAATTATTGATGAAGATATCATTTTCGATTATGATCGATTTCATCACGATTCTTTTGTTAAGATAAGAGAGTAATTATACGTCCTTATTGCTGAAAATAGAGTCCAATAGTATTATAAAAAGCTCGAAGAATTCCAGTAATATATTTTTTAATCATTTCTAAGATACAACGGTTCAGAGCTTAACCTAACAAATAGACAATGTGTATGTGTGTGTACATAGATATAATATATAAAATATATATAATACATGTAATACATACATGTTATATATAATATATACATACATACCCTCAATCTTGGCCCCAAAACAGCCTTTCAAATCAACTATATATATATATATTACGAAATGGACAAATTCCGACAATTTATTTTATCAAAGACATTTTCATGTTTAACGTTATAGATACAAGTATTTAAGTAAATGCTCTGTTTATAATAAACAGTATTAAATAACATTTACCGGCCTGAATGTCCGAGAAATTTTCATAGAAAATATTCGTTCTTTGACAGGATTCGAACCTGCATCCTATACGGAACCGTCATTTACGCTGACGTGCCTTACCGTTAGGCTACAAAGAAGCGTTCGGTAGGCAAGGTCGAATTAACTGCTTATAAACTTCAATCTTCCATGAATCTCGAATATTCATAACTGCTCATGGCGTATCAAATGTAAACAAATGACGTCATATATTAAGAAATGGACAAAGTCCGACAATTTATTTATTAAAGACATTTTTATGTTTAACGTTCTTTTTATAGATACAAGTATTTAAGTAAATGCTCTGTTTATAATAAACAGTATTAAATAACATTTACCGGCCTGAATGTCCGAGAAATTTTCATAGAAAATATTCGTTCTTTGACAGGATTCGAACCTGCTATGAAAATTTCTCGGACATTCAGGCCGGTAAATGTTATTTAATACTGTTTATTATAAACAGAGCATTTACTTAAATACTTTTATCTATAACGTTAAACACGAAAATGTCTTTAATAAAATATATATATATATATATATATAGGAATTTTATTTCAATACTTCATGAGCTTCCGATCCTTAGCTATGATTAATTAATGATGAACATGTCATTGTCGATTGATCGATTTCATCACGATTCTTCTGTTAAGCTTGGAGAGTAATTATAAATTCTTATTGCTCGAAGTAGAGTCCAATAGGGTTATAAAGGACTCGGAAAATTCCAGTAAGATATCTTTAATCATTTCCAAGATACACGGATCAGAGCTTAATGCAACAATTGGTCTTACACCATATATATATACTTTATACTTAAGTATGTCAGCTTTTCTTAGGTTAAAAGAATAAGACACTAGTTGCCAAGTAAAAAGCGTAAATTACTGATAACTACTCGCCACAGAAACTCAAACACAAAACTTATTTTGGATCGTTAGAATAATTGTTTTGCGAGTGAATATTGCATTATTTTTTTAACGCTGTAAAAATGATGAAAAAAGATGTCATCGACAAAAGAGAAACAAAATGTTTCAAAAATATTGAGGGAATTGTAAAAAGATGAACAGAGATAAGTGAAGAATACAACAAAAAGAATTGAAAATATTCGTAAAAATTAACATCGCTAAAAAGTTTTGAGAAACATTAACTGGGTAAAAAGGCAAAAAAAAAAATGACTTGAGCAGAAATACATTATTTAAGGAAGGTGATGTTGCGAATATAAACAGATATAAAAAAAAAAATTCAGAATATGAAGAAAAGAAACTAAAGGCATGAAAGCAACAAAACTATCATTTGAGCGAAGAAATCTATGAAACCTAATTTAAAAAATCTGTCTATATTTCTGAGATGAGGTATTATGTACACTATTTACATTATTCGGACTATTGTCCTCATCTTTGTCGCCATATTTATCACAACGTTTCGGCCTTTCAGTATCTGTTTACATTTCTGAGATGAGGTATTACGTACACTATTTACATTAGTCGGACTATTGTCCTCATCTTTGTCACCATATTTATTACAACGTTTCGGCCTTTCAGTATCTGTCTATATTTCTGAGATAAGGTATTATGTACACTATTTACATTACTCGGACTATTGTCCTCATCTTTGTCGCCATATTTATTACAACGTTTCGGCCTTTCAGTATCTGTCTATATTTCTGAGATGAGGTATTATGTACACTATTTACATTATTCGGACTATTGTCCTCATCTTTGTCGCCATATTTATTACAACGTTTTGGCCGTTGTACGTTCCGGCCTTCTTCAGGTTGTTGGAATGTTGAACTGAAACCTTTATTTCGCTCACTGGGATAGACTGTTCTAGTTCCATGTGCCATGTCTAATGGATGTCAGTTATCCGTTATATGAGCTCTGGAAAAAAAATGCCATGATAACAGCAAAAATTGCAATATGAGCACTGGTAAAAAATTCTTACTGAAGACATTAGGTTAATAATACCCAGAAATTCATGCACAGATGTCTTCAAGGACACATGGCACATTGGATAAAGTCGTTAGTTAGATCCAGTGACAGGACACAAAGAGTGTGAGTTCAATACTTGTTTAAGGCTGTGGAGAACTTGGAGAGGTGAATTAACAGGAGATAACTAATAACTGACATCCGTTAGACATGGAACGTGGAACTAGAACACTTTACCCATTTGAGCGAAATAAAGTGTTCAGTTCGACATTCCAACCACCTGAAGCGTACAACGGCCGAAACGTTGTACCCTATAAATATGACGACAAAGATGAGGACAATAGTCCGAATAATGTAAATAGTATAATTTCGAAAAATATTTTTTTGTGATGAATGTGAAGTTTCCAGACACAAACCTAGAAAGTGCTTTAAAGATTGCATCAAAACCAATCTCAAAGCTTTTGGGATATTAGTTGGTACCTGGGTACTCGACCTTCGTGGAGAACGACAGCTCATCAATGTTGTGAGCAGTTTAAAGAGCAGAAGGTGGAACATGCTAAGATTACGCGCGATCTTCGTAAAGGTAATCCTGAAGCGCTAACTTCCACCCTAACCTTACAACATGGATGTAATTTATAATTCAATTTTTCTTCTTTCAAAAACAGTTCTTCAAATCACTTTAGGTCTCACCAGGGTCGATCCACTGTCTTTCTGTTATTTCTAACTCCTATTCCACCATCCATTTACTCAAGCTCACTAAGTAGGTTATGCTTTGTTTTACACTGTCCCTCTTGCTCTCCATCCGTCACGTGAGTATCAAATTTTCCAAGCCCTCTTTCCTCATTATGTACTTTCCTCTTTGTTTCCATTTTCTGCAAAACTTCCTTGTTACTCACATGTTCGGTCCACGGTATCCTCAGTATCCTTCTTAGGAACTTTTACTAGGCTCAAAAGACAATAGATACTGCAACAGATATCTTCAAACGAAGTTCTGTTAAGTAAAATAACTGAAATTTATATGATAACAACCAAGATGTGTCTCCCACACAGAGAGACGGCGAGGCATTAAATGAATGCACTCTGAGTCCGTTCACATGTTTAGCGTTTTCAAAGTGAACATATTAGTTCCACTTGAATAATGATTCTTTATCACTGATAGATGTTATTATCTTGATTTTTCACCTGTATTACCGGGACGCTTTTATTACCTACACTCATATTTTGGGGGAGATGCCTTCATCTGCTATGTCTAAAACAGAACAACGGTATTCTTTCCCATTGCGAAGTATACTGAGATAGAATCAAGACATGTCCAGAGATACACAGTAAGTCGCTAACATAAATCAAATGTTATTTGTTTTCATGACATTTTCACTTGAATATTTTATTTTTTTATGGCTTCACGGCTCTCCAGAATAGAAAATAGTTACGATTTCATATACTGCTCGGCTTTAGCAACGACAGAATGTCATGAAACCTGCTGTTTCAAATTTTAAGTTTTCCATTTCAGCGTAAAAGAAACACACACACACACACACACACACACACACACATATATATATATATATATATCTATATATATATATATACTCCGTGCCAAATTATTATCGAGATAACTTTTCTTCTAATATTTCAAAAACCGCCCAATCAATTCACACAAAATTTTCACACAATGTTGCAACACAGAACGGCGTAATAATTTTCGTATTGATCTGCGCAATGCAAACAAACTGGTGCCATATTTGTTATCAGCACGGTGATTTGACCGTGCCAAATTATTAGAAAGTTTTAGTAAAATTCCCAGAATTGAGCAAACGAAACGTTTATTAATGTTGCATGTGAATGTTTATGATCAAAAGAAGCTAATAAATAAGATAATCAAACAAATAATAACAGATAAAAACAAAGGCATAGTTTTAAACAAATTAATAGGGAATGTGCTTTCCCTATTTTGAAATTAATTAAGTCGACGATCCATAGAATCTGTTAATTGTAGGACGTCATCTGCTGTAATGCCGCAAGATATGTCAAGAATTGCTTCCCACAACTCACCGTTGCTCTTGAATTGTCGTCCGTTGGCGTACAGTGTTCGCTTCATGATGCTCCAAACGTTTTCTATTGGGTTCAAATCCGGATTTTTTGCTGGCCACTTCATTTTCGAGGTCCATCGAAGCCTAAATGTTTCAAATATTCAGTAGTCTTGTGAACAGCATGTGAGGGTGCATTATCTTGCATAAAAACAATGGACCTTCTGAAGGCAACTCTTTATCTTTTCATCCACGGTTCAAGATGCTCCTTCATAAACGCTATGTATGCATCAGCAGTCATTTTGACGCCATCTGGTATTCTCCATGGGCCCACTAATGTTTTTCCAATTATACCACCTCAGATTATTATGCCTCCACTGCCTTGTTGGCGTCTCAAACGATGATGGCGATTCTGTCCGTTCATTACCCAGCCTTTGCACCATCTATCTGGTCCATCAAGTGTTTCTCTAGTTTCGTCTGTGAACAAAACTTTACAGAAGTCAATCTTTATATTGTCCTCGGCCCATTTCAATCAATTTTGAATGTGATTTCTCGTCAACGGAGGCTTCGATACAGCTTTGACTGTTGTTGCTATTTCCCTCAGATACCAACACCGAGTACTTTTAGACACAGTAGGATCCCCAATGCGACTGAAAAGCTCTTGACTGGTAAGCCCAGGGTTCTTCGTGGCCTCTCGTTTAAATCGTGACATGAGACGACATGAAATGACCCTCGGCTTGCCTTTATCTGCCCTTTTGCGTACTTGTGTAGGCTCGGCGGTGAACTTTTTCACTGTTTGATGACACCTCCCTATCATTTTAGAAATTTCTAGGGTAGATTTACCTTTTGAGAATTCTGAGGTGTTAGTTTTCTTTTCAGCATCATTAAACTGCTTTTACGGCCCATATTTTCCCTAAATTCTTACACTTTTCTAATAATTTGGCACGCCCAAATCACCGTGCTGATAACAAATATGGCGCCAGTTTGTTTACATTGCGCAGATCAGTACGAAGATTTCAGTGATTGGTCAGTTCAGTGTTGCCAACATGGTGTGAAAATGTTGTGTGAATTGACTGGACGATTTTTGAAATATTAGAAAAAAGTTGTCTCGATAATAATTTGGCACGCAGTTTATAGTGGACTCTCCCGTCATATTCGACGTATGAGGGTCAAGCAGCGCAGTTCCTAAAGACCGACAGCCAACAACCTACACGTATGAATTGATTATAATGGTGAGGGTTTTGTGCAGAACCAACCATACTTTTTGAAGGGCTGAATACAGAGAACTGATAAACAATGTGCCACAAGGAGCCCAAACGACCCTACGCAGGTTTTGAATTAAGAGTTGTCCTTCTCCTAGACCAGTTGCCATCCAAGGCTATAGAACAAAGTCTGTTCTGCTATTTACCCATAGCTGGAGGCAGAAGAATTGGATTAATACCTTTTCTCAAGGGGATTAGCACATTAGTGAATGTAATGGATTCGACTGTAATTGGAACTCAATCGGCTCTCCGATTCCTCAATCCGAGCCGCTCTCCACTACTTCACCGTGCCTCCTTATATATATATATATATATATATATATATATATATATATATATATATATATATATATGTTGATAATATATATATTGATAATATTAGTGGTCAATGTATATATATATATATATATATATATATATATATATATATATATATATATATTGATGAATTGGATCGTAAGTACGATTCCAATGTAATAACTTATAACCATGGAATATTAGTATTTGAGCCTTTTACATTATATATATATATATATATATATATATATATATATATATATATATATATATATATATATATATATTAAGACATTTTTTATGTTTAACGTTCTTTTTATAGATACAAGTATTTAAGTAAATGCTCTGTTTATAATAAACAGTATTAAATAACATTTATAAACAGAGCATTTACTAAAAAGAACGTTAAACGTAAAAATGTCTTTAATAAATAAATTGTCGGACTTTGTCCATTTCTTAATGTATATATATATATATATATATATATATATATATATATATATATATATATATATACAGGGTGTTTCAAAAAGAATACGACAAAATCATCACGTGATGTGTCAAAAACGAAAAAAATTACAAACCTCTAGCATGAACACATGTGTTGTATATACATTCAAGTTTCATTTCATGTTTTATAAGTGCTCAATGTGGCCACCACCGGCATCGCGGACAACATCAAGCCGATATGAGAATTTCTCCCAAACGCGCCTCAGAATGTCACAGTCCACCATGTTGATTACAGCTGTTATTCGATCTTTCAAGTCATCGATACTTGCTGAAAGTGCTGGAACATAATCTTGGTCTTTAACATACCCCCACAAGAAAAAGTCACACACAGTGAAGTCCGGGGATCTGGCAGGCCAAGCACAGAGAGCAAGGGTCTTTAGCACCTCTCCTCCCAATCCATCGCTGAGACATGTTTTCATTCAGATAAGTACTAACCCCGAGATGCCAATGGGGTGGTGCTCCATCTCGCTGAAAAATGAAGTCATTCGAATCTGCTTGCAGTAAAGTGAATAGCCAGTTTTGGGTGCTCTGTTCCCCAAATGCACACATTGTGACGATTGACTGTGCCTCTC
Organism: Acanthosepion lycidas; assembly: GCA_963932145.1. NCBI lineage: Eukaryota > Metazoa > Mollusca > Cephalopoda > Sepiida > Sepiidae > Acanthosepion > Acanthosepion lycidas. The sequence continues at coordinate 25,916,420 of OZ010592.1, read as the reverse complement.
AAATGGAAATTCGCTTCGTCACTAAAAACGTGCAAAGAGAGTTTCATCACCTTCCTCCATCTCCAGCATTGACTCACAGAATGTCCTCCGCATCACCTTGTCATAATTAGTAAGTGCTTGGACGAGGCTTAGTTTGTATGGTTTTATGTGTAATCGTCTCTTTAACACATGCCAGACAGCGGTATGAGGGATGGCAAGGTGAAGACTTGCTCAACGTACGGACTTACGTGGGCTGCACTCAAATGCATCATGAATCCTCTCCACTTGCTCCTCTGTAACACGTGGTCTTCCAGGACTCTTTCCTTTGCACAGGCACCCACTCTCTTTAAACTGTTTAACCTACCGTCGAATGCTCTCACGATGGGGCGGATCAATGCCGAATTTTGTTCTGAAAGCACGCTGCACCGTGACAATGGCGTTTGGTTTCGCGAACTCAAGCACGCATAATGCCTTCTGCTGAGGAGTCGCCATTTTCATTGATCTTCCCACAATTCAGCTGCACCAGAAGCGGTGAAACTGACACCCAATCAAACTTTAATAAGTACTCTATCAAATAACCACTGATTCAGTCCACTACAATGCTACAGACCTGAAAAAGCAGCGTAATGATTTTGGCGTATTCTTTTTGAAACACCCTGTATATATATATATATATATATATATATATATATATATATATATATATATAGTTTATGCAAACTTAGGTAATCCGTATGGGTAGACCCGAGGAGGATGATATCCGGAGAGCTCAATGTAAAATTCAGAGCAGATATGTTTGAATAAAAACAGACCACGTTAAGGTTCCATGTAATAAATTATTTCACCATAACCCCTTTAACAGGGCTCTGGATCATCAGACTTTACTTCCAAAAATTGAAATGAAAAATGAAAAATGAAAAGAAATTCACACATTTTTGACGGACCTCACCAAGTATACGCAAAATTAACGAAGTGAGGAAGTGAGGTTGGAAAGAGGATATGAATGTGTCATATGTAGCATTTCAAATTCTTATTTTTAATTTTTAATTCCAATGTGTCGGCTAGATGTTGTTCGAATTTATTGTGTCTAGTCTCAAGATATAGATTGCTAAGGAGTGGAGGGGTGGAGACCGACTTTAAAGGAAGAAGCTACACTATTTTCACGAGGACAGTTTTTCTTTCAATTTTTTTTTTTTTTTTCTGGATGCTGTTAATTCGCGTTACTTTAACGGGCATGTTTGGGAGGTTAAAGTTTTTTCTGTATCTAAATGTTTAAATAATCTACGAAGAAATTAATTTGAAATTCGGTGGTTTTTTGTTATTTTCTATGAAATAGTCGATTAGAAAAATTCACACATAGTACATTGAAAGAGTAATTTTATATTTAGTAATCTTATGAATTAATTTATTTTTGTCTTTTATTAATTAGTAGAAAAAAAAAACCTATGTAAATTCCCATATTTACACATATACATCTGCAGAGAAAACGCATATTCATATATCTTCATACATATCTCCACATACACTTATACTTACACACATATACATATATATACATTTAAAGACACCTGTATATCCATATACACCTACACACATACATATGTGTATTTTTTCACACCCATACGCATATACACATACACATATACATACACACATATGCATACATACATACATACATGCATATATATACAAACACATACATTCATATATACATAATATGCAGCATATCCATATACACACATATACGTTAATTTGCACTTACACATATCTACACACGTACATGTCTCTATCCTCATGTTCACCCATGCACCCACTCATGCCTGCGTTCGAATACTCTCTCAGTATTTAATTACATAATCCATATCTATACACATATAATATTACCCGTTCTTTCATATTTATGGCAAAATATATAAGTACCTATCTAAATGTACACCCCCACACTATATATATATATATATATATATATAAAAACACCTTCTTATTCCATATAAAAATATATACATGTACATATCAACAGGTGCCTCAGTGTTCAAGCACATTACCATAGTTGTATGCATATAGTTATGTGTTGGTGTTCATGTGTGCATAGTAATATTTATAAAAACAAACACTCAAAATTGCTCTTATTATATGATTATTTTTCAATATATCTGCTTAGGTTGAGATTGTTTTTGTGCCGGCATTTAAAAATTAGTTCACTGTGTTTATTCAGTAGTATGTCTGGATCTTTATGTTTGATTATGAAGATTTTCTTCTTTAAACATAAGTTGCATCTGTCTCTGAAGTTTTGGGGAGTTCTGGCTTTTGATATTATTTTCCACTTTATTTGTGGGGTTAGGCCACTCTCCAACAGATTCCAATAATGAATAGATAGTGCCGTTTGGTTCTTTTTGCACTTATTTTTGCAGGGTTTTTTTTTTTTTTATTTTTATATATAGTGTGGGGGTGTACATTTAGATAGGTACTTATATATTTTGCCATAAATATGAAAGAACGGGTAATATTATATGTGTAAAGATATGGATTATGTAATTAAATACTGAGAGAGTATTCGAACGCAGGCATAAGTGGGTGCATGGGTGAACATGAGGATAGAGACATGTACGTGTGTAGATATGTGTAAGTGCAAATTAACATATATGTGTGTATATGGATATGCTGCATATTATGTAATGTATGTGTTTGTATATATATGCATGTATGTATGTATGTACGCATATGTGTGTGTATATGTGTATGTGTATATGCGTATGTGTGTGGAAAAATACACATATATATATGTATATATGTAGATTAGGTATGTCCATTTTTTCGCTAAAAAAATGGCACACCCTGATGAAAAAGGCCCCAAACTTAATAAAAACAACGTTTTATCAGGAAAAACTTTACGTTAATAAGAGTAGAGACCAAAGTATTTTTTAATTATTTTTTGAATTTTTTTTTTCCTTTTTAGCACGTTTTAATTTGTGGCCGAAAAATCTCTTTTTTGTTAGGTTTGAGATCCCCTAATATTTTGCAATAGCTTTTTTTCACTTAAAAAACACATTAATTTGGAAATTCTTGTAAAAATCAAATAATTGTCGCAATTTAAGTGGAACTTTCAGAATTTATTCCGAATTGACTGAATTTATTGTAGAAATGTTTGTCTTTTAGAAAGTCACAGTAAAACTATTTTTTTTTTACGTTTAATACCCACCTTACTTAAGTTTATGAAAACTTTAAAACTAGAATACTTGTCTCTTATTTTATTTTTTTATTAAATAAAGAAGACTTTGAGGAATATAAATCATAAATTTCGTGTAAAAATTTGATACGCGTGAACTCCAATTTTAGCTCTGAATTGGAAATATAAAAATGCAAGAAAACTAAGGCATTATTTTATGAAAACAGCTTTTAATGGATTTTATCAATAATATATATTAAGGACTTTTTTGTCTGAAGTCAAAATTTTTTTAGGTTGAAAAATAAATTTTTACGAGAATTTTTTTCATTTCTAAATAAAAAATAATAATATTGATAAATATTTCATAAATAAATTAGAACAGTTGTCTCTCGGTTTTTTTGCTCATTAAAAAGATCTATTTTTACAGATCATAAATTAGAAAGCTCATTACAATCTGTGATACGCGCGATATTTAAAAATAATTTATTATGATTTCAAAAATGTATTAAAATCATCTCCGACAAAACTACGGGTGTACATTTAAGAAAAAGATGAATAAAATTATGTTAGAGTTATCCCCCTTAACTGACTGATTGATTGAAGCGTGTACACTGTACAGACAGTAGCTAATGACAGAAAGACTGACAGTCTTTATGTCATTAGCTACTGTCTGTACACGCACTTGTCAAATTTTCTGAGTGACCATTATCGTCGCACTGTCAACAAACTTTTCTAATTCTGTTAACAAAACTTTTCTTCTAATTATATTTTTAAATATAATCAATTCTTTTTCAGTGAGAGACAAATTATTTTTTTTTTTTTAAGTAATCAGGAAAATAAATAAATGAAATCTCTTCATAAATGAGTTACGGGTTTCATTTTGAAAATGTAATGGTATTTTAGATGTATATGGATATACAGATGTCTTTAAATGTATATGTATATATATGTAAGTATAAGTGTATGTGGAGATATGTATGAAGATATATGAATATGCGTTTTCTCTGCAGATGTATATGTGTAAATATGGGAATTTACATAGGTTTTTTTTTTTTTTTACTAATTAATAAAAGATAAAAATAAATTAATTCATAAGATTACTAAATATAAAATAGATTACTCTTTCAATGTACTATCTGTGAATTTTTCTAATCGACTATTTCATAGAAAATAACAAAAAACCACCGAATTTCAAATTAATTTCTTCGTAGATTATTTAAACATTGAGATACAGAAAAAACTTTAACCTCCCAAACATGCCCGTTAAAGTAACGCGAATTAACAGCGTCCAAAAAAAAAAAAAAATTCGAAAGAAAAACTGTCCTCGTGAAAGTAGTGTAGCTTCTTCCTTTAAAGTCGGTCTCCACCCCTCCACTCCTTAGCCATCTATATCTTGAGACTAGACACAATAAATTCGAACAACATCTAGCCGACACATTGGAGTTAAAAATTAAAAATAAGAATTTGAAATGCTACATATGACACATTCATATCCTCTTTCCCACCTCACTTCCTCACTTCGTTAATTTTACGTATACTTGATGAGGTCCGTCAAAAATGTGTGAATTTCTTTTCATTTTTCATTTTTCATTTCAATTTTTGGAAGTATAGTCTGATGATCCAGAGCCCTGTTAAAGGGGTTATGGTGAAATAATTTATTACATGGAACCTTAACGTGGTCTGTTTTTATTCAAACAATATATATATATATATATATATATATATATATATATATATATATGATGGACTCTCCCGTCGTTTTCAACGTATGAGTGTCTTTCAGTTCAGTTTTTATGTTTATTTTTCGTATGAGACAACAATCCTTCATGGGATTTGCAAAGAAGTCCACATGAGGCACGTGCTGAAGGGTTGACCGTCATATAGGCTGCTATATTGCCACATGGTCTAGTGTTGGTTCTTAATTTTCTCAGATGGTTCAAACGATTCTTTTCAAAGTTAGGTTATACCTCGGTAGCAAATGTTTCTCCAGTTCAAACTTCTCTATAGGGATATTTGCAGTATTTAAATTGCATTTAAATTTGTCCTTGAATCGTAACCAAGGACGGCCTAATTAGCTTACCATGAATAAGTTGGCTATACATGAGGATTTTCGGCATCCGATAGTCATTCAATCTCATGACATGACTGGCCCATCTGAACTGCAATTACATCAGAAAGGATTCGATACCACATTTGATGAAAAGATCAGGGTTAAAGATTTTGTCCTGGCGTGTATAACGGCATATTGAACGAAGACAGCGTCTATGAAAAGCATCGGTGATTGGTGTGTGTCCTGTATGGCGTGCACCATTCTGACCCATACAGAAGGGTAGTGAGAATGACTGCTCGATAGACATTGATTTTCGTTTTCCGTGAATTTAAATGTACACCGACGGGCGATGCTTGAGCTTCCAAAAAGCATTGGTTGGCTTTGATATTCGGTTATCTTTCTCGTCATTCAAAAGGCACTTGAATTGTCATTACTCCCAACCAAAGTATGTGAATGATATCACATACTTCAGATTTTTGCTGCCAACACTAATGGGAACGATTGGAAAGGTATATATATATGGATTAAATATATATATATATACACATACCTACGTAATGAAAAGTTTGGTAATCCGTATGGGTAATCTCAAGGAGGATGCAATTCATATATATATATATATATATATATATATATATATATATATATATATATATATGTATGTATATATATGTATGTATATATATGTATGTATATATATATATATATATATATATATATATATATATATGTATATAAATATGTATATAAATATATATATATATATATATGTATTACATATATATATGGATTACATATATATATATATATATGTAATAGATATATATGTAATACATATATATATGTATGTATGTATATGTATGTATATATATATATATATGTATATAAATATGTATATAAATATATATATATATGTATTACATATATATATGTATTACATATATATATATGTAATACATATATATATGTATTACATATATATTTATATGTATTACATTTATATATATGTATATAATTATATATATCTATAAATATATATATGTATTGCATATATGTATGTAATATATTATATATATATATGTTTTACATATATATATATGTATTACATATATATATGTAATACATATATATATGTATTACATATATATATATATATACACACACACATATATATATATATATATATATATATATATATATATATATATATATATATATATAATGAAAGAGAATCTGTTAATCAATTGCTTCTAAAATCCCGTAATGTTTATATGTTATTTATACTTCCTGTACTTGCACACGTAGACAATATGGCCGTGTCTGAAATTGCAAATTTGTCATAGGATTAAACGACATCTGGGTGTAAGATGTTTTTATTAATACTTAAGATCACACAATGCAAAGTTTGAGATCCACTAAAGAAATCCGCATAAAATCCACATAAGGAATGACCTTTGACTTGAAGAGTTTAAATTTTACTTGGTTCTTTTTGCTTAGCGACATATCAACACTTCTATGGGTTGTTTAATGCCGAAATCTAAATGTGTACGCAAGTTTTTTTTGTGGGGGGCGGTGGGGATTGGGGAGATAATAATGGTTTTAGTGAAACAAGTCTTACTAATTAACCCATACCTGGTGGGGAGAAGAAGTGGATTAATATCTTTTCCAATGGTATTTGCAGGTAAGTGAATATAACGAACCCAGCTGGTATGAGAACTCACGTCTCCGATTAACAATTCTGAGCCGTTATCCATTACACCACCCGCACATCCAAGCTTACAACACCTTGTTCTCCCCAGCAGTCACTTATCTAATTAATTACGAAGTTCGACGATGCTTAAAATCTGTGATTGTCATTACCACCATCGTCATCGTTCAACCTCCCTCTGTTTGGTCGGAACACTATTGACAATCCCTTTTCGTCTGGTATTGCTGTCTCCAGATCCCCAATGTCCAACCCTGAGTCCCGACCTATGGTGTCTGGGAAAGTCAATTTTCGTGAGAAGACACTTCCAGAAGGCTGCCATAGGAGTAATGATGAGTCGATCTCCTTGCCCACTCGACGGCAGTCATCGGCAAACTGTCATGTTTTTGCTTGAGCTTAAGAGAAATTTGTCCTAGTTTTCCGTAAATTGTGTTAAGCGTTGCATGGGATCTCCGACTGATATTCTGGATTTTTCTAAGAAGATCCATTTAGTCGCCTTTCAAGTAATTTTGCTGTTATCAATGCACGTTTTTACCAGAGCTTATATTGCAACTTTGTTGTTGAGCACTGGTAAAAATGGTTGCTGAAGACATTAGGTTTATAATACCCAGAAATTCTTACCCAGATGTCCTCAAGGACACATGGCACAGTATAAAGGTGTTGGTTAGATCCAGTGACAGGACCCAAAGAGTGTGAGTTCAATACCCAGTTAAGGCAGTGGAGAACTTTCAGATGGGAATTAACAGGAGATAACTGATAACTGACATCCATCAAACATGGCACGTGGAACTAGAGCAGTCTATCCCACTGAGCGAAATAAAGGGTTCAGTTCGACATTCCAACCTCCTAAAGAAGGCCGGAGCGTACAACGGCCGAAACGTTGTAATAAATATGGCGACAAAGATGAGGACAATAGTCCGAATAATATAAAATTAACTATTTTTTTTATCCATAATATAGAATGTGTTAAAATTATTCAACTTCTTCACAAGAAAAATTTCAAGATGATGTTAAAAGTTTCCGCAAAACATTGTTGATTTATTTAAATTGGAATCATCTTTAATGGCATGTCTCTAATTTGTATTTAGAGACATTGTATTTTTTTTTCAATTTTTCTAGTCGAATTGTTCGCCTATACATAATGAGATTACAATGAAATTTGTATTTTATATGAATACTATCTTATGAAAATTATTGATATGTTCTAGAGTGGGTGTTTATCATCAAGTGGTATTTTGATTTTTGCTTAACTTAGACATTTTATCCATCTCACACTTACCTGTTACTAACGGTATCTCCAAACATCTGTTTACCAATTTCAAATCATGCGTATAAGTCGTCGATGATTATTTGATGAATTTTCACTGAAGGAAAATTCTTTAATACTACGAGTAATACGCTTTTCCAGTACGTAATTCTAGTGTGAGCGACAACGAATTTATTGGTTATTCATCAAAATAATGTTTGAAAAGAAATCTAATGAGATCATGTTATGATTGCTATCGGTTTCAGTCCTGGGGAAACGCTAAAAGGAAAGTGTGAAAAGGCCGGATCTGATTTGATCCACAATTCATTATTTGAACCATTATCGAGTACCGAGAATAGAGACGCCTTGAAAACCTGAAGATGTTTGTTTGTTTTGTTTTACGGCATATCAACCTCAATGGGTCATTTAATGTCGACAACTTTTTTTTCCTGGTAATATTTTTGTTTTGTCAAAAATCTCTTCTTGGTAATATTTTTTTTCCCTCAAAATTGTATAGCTGGTAATATTATTTTCAAAAACTTATTGCTTGTAATATTTTTTTCAAAAACGTAGTGACGGTAATTCTCTTTTTCCTTCAAAAATTTATTTCTGGAAATAAAATTTTACAGAGTATTTCTGGTATAAAAACCTATTTTTACACTTTCATAATGCTTTTTACCTCAGTTTCAGGGTTAACTATTTGCCCATAGCTAGGACCCTAACAGGTGCTACCACCCCAGATTAGGGTGGACCTGGGAACACCAGCAATTAAGAGGTGGTTCCACGCTCCTCAAAGCCTCCTGATCAGAGGCCTTGCTGTTGGACGTAGTTTATCGTTTTACCCTGGACCGTGTGTAGTTTATCGTCATATCCAGGACGCACCTGAAGAAGTACAGTTATCCCTAAGGCCTATTGAATCATTCAATCTGTCTGAAAATTAGCTGGCGTCTGTGCGTCACCAACTGTAACTTCTGATTCGCTAAAGCTTTTTAATCATTTTCACTTTTTTTTTTTTTGGCCATAACAAATCAGAAATATTCTCACGTATAATATATTTCACTGAACGAAATTAAAAGACTTTCTATGATAAGATGCAATGAATGCGAATGATGTCAAATGATAAAATCTTTCACTATGTTCTCTAAGCTGTTATGTAGTTTTTGACTGTATATAAAAAAAAAGAGGCTGCCCTTCTGTCAATTGTACGAACATTCTCGTTTATTCCTTCACAAAAAAGTAAAAAAAAAAAAAAAAAAAAAAAAAAAAAAAAAAAAACGGAAAATAAATAATTACCTTCCGAGTATCCGATGAGTATGGACATTTAAAAAAAAGTAAAAATCCCCCGTAAACAACTTAAAGCTGACACCATTGAGATTTGCTGTTGGTCAACTTCCAATCAAATGCGTGACAGAGGGGCATGGTTTGCCTAATATAAGTCAGTATCTGCAGCCTGTTAATTGAGCTTAAAGGTGCATAATCCATAAATTTTTAAGTACACATATATAATCAATATATTTTTATGGTATGGGGCGCGTTTTGTAGGACCTCTTTGAGAGGATTCGGTATTATCGTGTATGGAGGATTGATTGGTGACGGACGAGTTTTTATGGTGAATAGGCAAATTGTATTGATTGAATGGGTCGTGAATCAGATTAGCTAGGTATAAGATAGTTAGTGACGACGAGCCTCAACACCTCTCCATTTTGGCCTTGTGCCATAACTGTGTAATTTTACGCAATAAATAATGAGCTTAGGAGCTAATCAGAGACTCATCAGCTGTCGAGAGGAAACTTGACACATCACTGACGACGCCCTCTAGCGTATATTCAAAGTGATGTAGAATATAAAAAATAATGGAAACTTCTAACTATCGGTACAGTATTTTTTGTGGATACTTAATTTAATTTATTTTAATCGTAAAAACAATGTAAATTTTCTAATTATTTTATAGTTACATTTTTTTTTAATAATAGTAATCATCAGCTGTCAAGAGGAAACTTGATGGGGGGCGGAAACGGAAGACATACAATTACCTTCCGAGTATCCGATGATATCAGATGAGTATTTGTTGTAGCTTCCGGGATGAAATCCGATCTCAAATGAATGACGAACGCAGGAATGAAATATAGCAAATAAATGTATTGACGTAATAATACAATTGGTAATACGGTTAGTAGATCCAGAATTGCGGTTAGTAGAAATAATAATATATATATATAGTCTGCGAAATTCAGTATCGAAATAGGACTTCCTTCTGAGTCTACGTGCTCGCAACTGTGATTCCTACAAAGCGGTTATCTCACACTCTCACTGTACCACTTCCAACTTCCGGGTATTCACCGGCAGTAGAACAAGTACACACTGGTTGAGTCCACTTGTATGAAAAGGGGGTGTACCCCATAACAGTATCTACAAAAAAAAACAAAAAAGAAAAATCTCCCGTAAACAACTTAAATATAGCTCACACCATTGCGATTGGCTGTTGGTCAACTTCCAATTAAATAGGTGATAGAGGGGGTAGGGTTTGCCTAAAGTCAGTGTCTACAGGTTGTTAATTTAGATGAGGGAGGGTCGCATCAGAGACTGATCAACTCTGATGGGGTCGATTTGGTGGGAGTAGTATGATGTTTGAATAGATCCGAAACTGCCCAATGACCCAATTTAAAACATCACTGACGACGACCTCTAACGCTAAAGAGCGTATATTCAAAGTAACACAGGGATGCGAAAATAAGCATCCAGTATTTTATTTTTCTACTGAAAAAAGATGATCGAGAATTCTTAACAAAATCTGCATTCACTAAAAAAGGTTTGGTTTGGTTTGGTTTGGTTTGGTTTATTTTATTTTACGGCATATCAACACCTCAATGGGTTATTTAATGCCGACAATTCTATTTTATTGGTGGTAATATTTTGTTTTGTCAAAAACCTGTTTCTGGTAATATATTTCCTTCAAAATTGTATTGCTGGTAATAATTTTTCAAAAAGTATTGCTGGCAATAGTTAACTATTTGCCCATAGCTGGGACCCTAACAGGTGAATGGACCTGGGAACACCAGCAATTAAGAGGTGGTTCCACGCTCCTCAAATCATTAATGGATTAAACGACTCTATAGCTCCGTCAATATAATTTTCTTTTCAAAAGATATGCCGTTTTTCGTGCTGTATACAAGCAGAAATTTTATGAAACCAGCAATGCGTCTTTCCTGAAGATCTGAAAAAACGACAGCTACAACATTTAAAATAAGTTTCAAATAATTAAGTGAAAATCTTTATTTTAAATTTAAAGCTTTATTTATTTGGATGGATTTGACAAATTTTATCCCTGCAAGCTTCCCTTCTGAAATGGAAATGAAAATCATCCTTGGTTTGTTTAAGAAGTGACAACTTACAGCTTAAAATAAAGCCCAGTTTACATAACACTAAAAAAAATATTAGGTTGGTGCAAAAATAATGACGGTTTTTGACGTTAAAAAATACGTCAAAAACCGTCATTATTTTTTGCGCCACCCTAATAATATGTCTAATAATATAAGTATTACTTTGGTTATTTTCCTAAATCTAATTATTCAGCGATATTAAATTCTTACCAAGTGTTTCAAAAGAAAAACAATTAAGAATTAAGAATTTAGGTCTTTAAAAACAACCAACAAATGTTTCATAAAAATATTGTCTCGAGAGTATTAATGACTTTGGGGTCTTAATTTGAAAGGAAGGTTCAGAATTTGCGTTGCTAAGAAAGATACGTTTGCTGAGTTGGTGAGGCCTCTTATGTGTTCGTCAACTTATATCAGTAAAGATTAAAAAATGGACAATAAATAAAATAATTCAGATTATTCGTAATTTATATGTGTGTGTGTGTGTGTGTGTGTGTGTGCGCAACTCAAGTTTCAACCTCGAAAATGTAGGGTCATCAGGCCAGGTTTACTTCTTTATCTCGTGTCATTGGTGTTTTACGCCTTAAATAAGACCATGTATATTTTTTTCTTTTGCAGTTGTTGGCCCGGATGTAAGCATCATCCGGGTTCCATGTTAAATATAATACTGCCCCTGGAAAAGTTCAGTTGCCTCGTTTTCATTTTTTCTTCATTTATCTTACTTTTTATAAGCTATACGTTGTATTGAGCACTTGCCAACTTAATTATACTTGGAATTTACTAGCTACGATTGCGTTTCCCTTCTTGACGCTATTCCAAAAAGAACCTTTGTGGGAGAACGTAGTACACGTTAGTGAGTTTAGAAATTATAATACAGCATTTATAATTTATTTTGTTTATACTTTGTTTCTGGTCAGGTCAGATCAAGATTTCCAAACTGATTTCATCTGTCAGATTTTACCCGATCCGGCAGAATATTGTCTGTCAGGATAGCGCGCCTGTCGATCGTGAGAAGGAAAGTTTAGCAAATTTATAGTTTTTTTTTTCCTTTTTAAATACACGTAATTAATTATAAAAAGACTCGGCCTAGAAAGAATTCCCACTCATCCTAAAATGCTTCCTCTGTATTGTTTAATTGTAGAAGGCATAAAATCATTATTTTTTTTTTTACCAAATTGTCTGACACCATACCAATGCATCGCTGACAAAAACCTTTCAACAGAAAAAAGGATTGCGGTGGGGGCAGTATTTTCATTTGTCTTTTAACTGATCAAAATAAAATCAAACAGTGATAGTTGTGACCCAAACCTTTTCTACAGAGTTTTATATTGAAATAAATTTAGCAACTTTCTAACGAGACACATGACAGCGTTTCAGCCATGATTTCCTTGGATATTTTAAAGAGTGTTTTCTTCATATCCAGGAAAGTTTAGCATATGTATAGTTCGTGTGTTTTTTTTTTTTGTTTTTTTTTTAATACACGTAATTAATTATGAAAAGACTTGGCTTAAAAAGCATTCCCACCGATCCTAAAATGCTTCGCCTGTATTGTTTAATAGTAAAGGGGACAAATTGAGCTATAATTTCCTTGGATATTTTGAGGTTTATTTTCTTCCTATCCATTTACTTTTTTTTAATACTTCTCTCGTTTTTTAATGTCTACCTTCTGGAACCTGGTTTACTTGTTGTAGTCCCGTCTCTGTCTAATTCTTCTAAGACTAGACAGGGAAACAAGCCTATTTTTCAGAGTCTGTCTATATTTATGAGATGAGGTATTATGTACATTATTTACATTATTCGGACTATTGTCCTCATCTTTGTCACCATATTTATCACAACGTTTCGGCCTTTCAGTATCTGTCTATATTTCTGAGATGAGTTATTATGTATACTATTTACATTATTCGGACTATTGTCCTCATCTTTGTCGCCATATTTTTTACAACGTTTCTGCCGTTGTACGCTCCGGCCTTCTTTCAAAGCACATATGCTAGGCCACAAAAATCTCCTGAGCCGACCAAACATAGAAATAAATACAATATGGGAACCAGTAATAAGGAGTGCCAGAGAAAAGCAA
>OZ010592.1:25860320-25897820 GCA_963932145.1 Acanthosepion lycidas | reverse complement strand
TAAATAGTGTAAATATGTAAAACTCTTGATTCAAAACCAGCTTAAAAGGTGGGTGGGGGCTCCGTCAGGGTAACTTGCCCTAGATATGCTATTCTACGTTTGTTTTATTACATGCTTTGCCCCCACGACCCTGATAAGTTACAGGACTCGCGGCGTGACAGTATTTAATTAAAAAAAAAGCTACCACCGACAATAAAGCAGACTGCAGCAAGGAAAGTAACATTGGCTGAATGCTGTACACACAGAAAGAATGCAGATAAACAAAAGAAGAAAAAAAAAACTCGTTTTCTTTTCTTATGATGGCGTTGATTCCAACAAGTGGAAAATCAAGTTTACCAGGTTTTTACAGGTGAGTATTAATGAGATGTTTTCCCTATTGTCTCCTAAAAAGGCAACTACGTTTTAAATGCACTAAGTGGCCCACTGTTATTTGATAAGAGCAAATTGTTGGTGAAAACGAATGCGTAAGTTGCTAATTAATTTCTCTTCGACGGTGATTTCTTCTTCTGTCCATATTTAAAATTTTTCAAACGGATTTTCTTACCAACATAAACCGGATACATTCGCTAGTGAACAAATGTCAGCGATAATCTGAAGCTTTTCAACGTTATCCATTTATTTAAGCTAATATTCGAGATTTTTGTTTGCGTGTCTGTGCTACGATCTTACTCAAATGACAAAAGACAAAAACCCAAAAACACAAGGTTTAGTGTGACGACTTATGAAATATCTAATTACGGCATAGGCTATTGGAATTTGACCTTGGGCTTTTCGGTATCACTAGAGGTGATCAAAGAAAACGGAGGTTAATAATTTTTTTTGTTTTTATCATATATATATATATATATATATATATATATATATATATATATATATATATAATTTTCAAAATGTGTGTGCATGTATGTATGTGTGTGTGTGTGATCGGATATTGTTTCTGTGTTTCCACAGTTTCATCTGATTTCGATGAAATTATTTTGTTTGATAGATAATTCTTCAGTTTTGAGTCCAAATTACACATTCGCCTTCTCTTGCCGAACGTTTCAATCTCTTTCAAGTGAGGTTACCTTTTCCGTTGCATAAAGACTACTATTACACTTTTAACGCGTTGCTTTCATTGTTATCTATACCTGTTCCCAATTTAATTTTTTTTTATTGTCTTGCCAGTTTTTGCATTTCATTCACCGTAGTAATAAGTAAGCTTGCTTTTTTATTACTCATCATTTATTTTTTCAACCTTTCCTAATCTTATCCGAGCTTAGTGACCCCTGTAGCTTTACAGCGTGCTCTTCTGGTATTTGCCATGCATTCCATTTGACGACTCATACATGCCATCAAAGAAAAGAACTTGCCTAGGTCGCAAAACCGCCGCCACCAGGTCCGCCATGCGAATAAGGGATAACGAATCGTCTTTAGAACGTTCAATTTGCCTGTCTCAAAATGCCTCTCGGAATGCTTCAATCAGAGCCACTGAGTTCGATGATCAACGTAGTCATCGGCTTTCCGGAAGAGCATACCTGAACGCTTCTGCGCGAGAGGCTGAATATGACGATCAAAGGAGTCAACGGCTGAGAAGAACGCCTCTTCAAATGTTGCTGTGCGTGAGGCTGAAACATAATTGAGAACGCAAAAACGACCCTTTTCATAGCCACCCACATTCAAATGTTTAAACCCCCATTTGGGAATGTGATCAGTTGCACCCTATTTTTGTTACTAAGATTGATTTTCGGGTGGGATGATTTTAAACTTAAACTGTTCCAACTGAACGGTAAAAATTCCCAGTAATGAAAGACACGGTCGAAGCCTGATTATACTGCTAGTATATATATATATATATATATATATATATATATATATATATATATATATATATATATATTACGTGAAAAGTAAATTGTATAGATAAAGATAAGATATTTTTGTGTCGTTTAAAATGATTTTAATATTTAATGTTTATTCAGCAATTTTGCATAACTCGGTTTTGATAGAATCTTACCAGACCAGAGTTATATACCTCTTGTTCAGCTTGCTGCAGGTAGGCTTCCACTGGCCCTTACCTAGTCAGGCATTAATCAAAGTAGCACACAAACTTTCAGGTAGGGTACAGTTAGAAATATTTTCAAGTCGAATAATCAAGTCCGCTGAAACGGCATCCAATTGAGGGTGTTTTCAAGAATGTGTCTCCTAAGTAGCCAACAAGAAATTCGACACACGACAATGGTACTATCGCACTATATGAGCAGAGCTGTATATCACATCACCCTCTAGGTTACATATCTGACTCTTCTTTTTCTTCTTTTCGATGTTCAGACGAGATTTCTTTTGGTTTTTCACTTGACATCGAATTCTTCTCAAATTTCAAGCCCATTCCTCAGTGTCATCGCAGTCTTTAGATTTGCACTAATAGCAACTGTTAGGTTGGTGCAAAAATAATGGCGTTTTCTCACATAGTAACATATGTTAGAAAACGACATTATTTTTGCACCAACCTAATAATAACATTCATTTGAGCTCAAGTGGCAGCTAGTATCCTCAAATCTCAAACGCCTTCCTCAGGTGCTGTTAGACGGAGAGTTTCAAATTTTCATAGGGACTAGCGTCGCTTAGTTCTGATCTAATTACTCTGGTAATCATAAGCACTACTAGAAACTTTCTGTTCTTTAATCTTTTCCCTTTCGCGCAGGATCCAGTGTTTCATTTTGGTTCAAAGTTAAACCGTCGTCTTCTAAAAACAGTGAAATCCACTGATAAACGTATTTTTTTAAAACTTTTATTCTCTGTAATTAAATCTGGTCATCTGATAATATAAGTATTAAATACCTGATTGTTTTTTATTTTTATTTTTTTAAGCGTTTCACCGCATGCAAGGCGAGAAGCCACTAGGACGCAAGGGGTTACAGAAGATTTGGACCAAGATCAGATACGAGTGATAGAGGAAAGGATAGGGAGAAGGATAGTGGATAGATCAAGACAACTGGAGATATCGATTGACATTACATTTGAATATTTGGAGATTATAGCTCTCAGGGAAACAGGAATAGGGAAGGGAGTTCCACAAGCAAGAGGTGCGAGACATGAAGCTATTGGAGTATAAGAAACGGCTACATTTAGTAGTTTCGACAGTGAATGGGTGAGAGCGGGATGCCAGCCTCGTAGGGCGCTTGAATTCATGAAGTCTGGGAACCAGTGAAAGCAGCTCATCGGAGCAATTACCATGGAAGTATTTGTAAAAAAAGACAGAGAGAGGCGACGGCGCGTCTGTGAGAGAGCGACTGTAGACGAGATGCCAGAACAGGGCCAATTATATTGCATATCCGAATCAGGATCTCATCAAGAACCCCAAGGCAAACAGAAGGGGCTCCAGACCATATATGGCAGCAATATTCCATGCAAAAGAGAATGGTTGATTTGTAGATCTGAAGGATCGATTCCGGGGAGAAAAATTTTCTGGCGCGGCACAGGGAGCCAACTTTCCTTGCGGTGGACGAAGCAATTGACTCAATGCATTTGTTCCATCTCAGGTCAGCAGTCAACGTGAGACCAAGCAGCCGCAGTGATGTGCTCTCGAGAAGTTGAGCGTCAGACATTCTAATCGAGGGCAGGGAAGGATCTCTGTGAGGACTAATAGAGAGCAGTTTTGTTTTTGAGGCATTAAAGTTGACCAGCCAATTCCTGTCCCAGTTCACAACTGACTGGATGTCCTTTTCGAGACGCACGGCCTGGTTAATTTTGTCAGCGACACTAGATTTGTTTTTGAGGCAGGAGTAAATTGTGGTGTCATCCGCGTAGATACCAAACTTGGGAATTTATGGCGCCAGGAAGCTCATTTATGTAGATAAGTATAGGGTGGGACCTAGGATGGAACCTTGAGGAACACCTGCGTTCGTGGGATAGGAACTGGAGGAGAATCCGACCTTCAATTCACGGTTTGACAGGAATTATTGTATTAGTTCAAACAATCGAACCGTAATGCCATAACCCTGGATCTTGCGAAGAAGGCCAGCATGCCAAACCCTACCAAAGGCTTTGGAGATGTCTAGGGCCACAGCACGAGCTTCTCCGTTATTTTGAAGAGCTTTGTAGACAGTTTCAGTGATGGCCGTAAGCACATCAGCTGTAGATCGGGCAAAGCGGAAGCCATATTGTTTGTCTGAGAGAAGATCATGGGATGTGAGGTGGTTAACCACCTCAGTATTGATTAGGGCTTCGAAGACTTTGCCGAATAGGAGTAGGTTACTGATAGGACGGTAATTAGAAGGGTCAGAGGGGTTGCCAGAGTTCTTGACGACAGGAACAATCGAAGAGGACTTCCAGCAGTCAGGAAAGCAAGATTCCTTGAGGCAGTAGTTATATAGTTTAGGGAGGGCGGGCGCCAGTTCAGGCGCACATTTCTTCAAGACAATGGCTGGTATCCCATCCTCACCACTAGTCTTGTTGGGGTCTAAATTGGAAATAATGCCCAATACCAAATACGGGGTTATGTGTAACCCATTCAATAGGGCCTCAGTTCTAAGAGGGAAGTCGGGTATGGGTACACTGGAAGAGTCGGGCGTTGAGTTTAATAAAAAATTCCGAGCAAAGCATTCAGTCTTGTCGGCAGAGGAGGTCAGGACTTCGAACTGGTTGAACAAAGGAGGTATAGACGGTTTGCAATTGTTCAATAGGCTCTTGCAGAGACGCCACTAATCTTTGGAGCCAAATTTGCGAAATGCAATACGCCTCTTCATCCAAGCAGCAAATAGTGACTTAGCATCGTTGAGGACACACTTACACTCGTTACGGGCGGAGGCAAAGAAACGTCTATTGCAGTCAGACATGTCGCTACGAAATAGGTGAAAGAATTGCTTCCTATGGGCAATGGCGGCTGAGCATATATTGACCCTATATTTCCTTGAGGGGATGAAAGCGTCGATTCCAGCTTTAACCCAGAATGAGACCTCAGATGCACATTCTTTGACGGGGAGCGTAAAGACAACATCTCAGGGGACATCGCGGAGGAAATCACGGAACGAGTCCCAGTCAGCTCGTTGATAGTAGAGCGAATGGTAGGAGGTTCTTTGCAGAAGGTGGAGTTGAAGGAGATGTTAACAGGTACTACAGCATGATCTGAGTTACCAAGAGGGCAGAGTTGCGTGGCGCTACAAGACTCGGGGATGGAGGTAAAACACAGATCGAGAAGAGAGGCTTTAGCTTTCCGGTTGAAGGCAAAGCGAGTGGGGAAGTTAACTATCTGCGTGAGGGATTGAAAAACTGAAAAAATTAAGTGTTTGAATGCCTGCGTGGTCAGTAGTAGCATTCTTAAGCCACTTGGTATGATGGGCGTTAAAGTCGCCAAACACAAATATTTGAGCAAACGGGTGGATCGAGAGAGCCTTGTCTATGTTGTCAGAAATGCTATTGAGTATCCCACAGTCTTGAGAGGATGGAGAGCGGTAAAGGACGAAGAGACAGCTTACCGCATTGAGAAGAGATAGACGGCGACACATGTACGACTGGTCTGGCGATTCGAGAGACAATTCTCTGGCCAGAGGGAGATGGGCCTTGACGTAGATACCAAGAAATACAAGTTTAAATACCTGATTATTAAATAGAAGTAATTAATATCCGATTTACTACAAGTATTCAATACTAGATTTAATACACGTATAAAATACCCCATTTAATACAAGCATTAAATATACGGTTTAACACAAGTATTAAATACCTACATATATATATATATATATATATATATATATATATATATATATATATATATATATATATATATACACACACCGGGTGTAACAGCAAAATTCTTCAACTTGTGTAAGCACAAAATTGTCTAATTGATAAATTAATCTTAGAAATGATTAAAGATATATCACTGGAATTCGCCGACGTTTTTATAACACTATTGGACTCTACTTTGAACAATAAGAATGTATAATTTATCTCTAAGAGTAACAGAAGAATCGTAATGAAATCGATCAGAAACGAAAATGACATTTTCATCATTAATTAATCAGAGCTAAGGATCGGAAGCTCATGAAGGATTGAGATAAATTTAAAATAAATGTATTATTCCAGGATCATTTCTAACTTATTCAAGACGATGTTCGCCCTCTCTAACTTTCTAAATTTCTGTCCTAGGGTAACAAGTTACCGCATACGTCTCACGTTTGATTTCATTTTCAAGTGTCTTTTTTCACTGCACTTCCACACTGCCATAGGTGAAACTCTGTCACGTGCCAAACGTCTTATGGATTGATCTGACTTCTTTCTAATTCATCTCTTTAGCTTTAAGCTAAAATGATGACCCCTCTTCCTGTTGGGACCTCCTGATCCATTTTCCATCTCTTATGTCCGCGTTTTTTTAAACTTATTCACTGTTCATGGTTCCTGAATGGGCAATGAAGATGGAAGCCAGTTTTTGAATGTTGGTACCATTACTAAAGGCCTGATATTTTTTTTCTTCCTCCTTGCTCTGTTTAGAGGGCAGTGGGTCTGACATAAAACGATTTTAACCTGTTATCTTTATAGATGAATAAATCAAAGGGTTTTTCAGTGATTCTTACGACATGTGGTATTAAGATGGCTAAATGTCTTTTCTGAAAGCTTGGAAAAAACAAACTCAATTAGTTTAGTGTTTTTTTTGTTTGTTTTTTTCAAAATTAAACATTTTGCAGGGTGGACAATTATTCTATATATATGTCCGTACTTACATATCTGGACATTTATATATTTAATTGTCTTTAGTGCATATGTGGCTGGATAAAAAAAAAAGTAATTTAACCCCCACACCAATACACTTACAACTATCTTTTCTTCTCTTCTGACTTCTGTCTTCTTCTTCTTCTTCTTCTTCACATCCTCCCCCTCCTTTTCTGTTACAGCCAAAGTCGTACGTTTGTTTATTTATTTTTCAAAATAATAATGTAGCTTTATTAGTTTAAAAAAAATTAAAATGCGTTTTGTGGTCATTTTATAAAAATCGCCTGAGGATACCGTAAGATTGAAACCAAAGTAGCGGATTAAAAAACCCTGATTTTTAAAGTATATATATATATATATATATATATATATATATATATATATATATTAGAAAAATCACTGAGAAATTGTAAAAATATTTTATGTGACGCATTTGTCCTTTGGGGCTTCAACAAACTAAAGTGATGTTTATTTCATGTAACTACCCAGCAGATGGGATGCTGAAATTTGAAACTTTTAAAATTTAATTCTTTTCTTTTTAAAATCTGTTTGTGTATATTGTATAGCCAATTTTACTTACTATTTCTTTTTGTCTATATTTTTAGCACTGTTGTTATTATATAACTCACATTGTGATTATAGAAGCTTTACCAAGAAACGGGTAATGTTTTGGGAAACTAGACGTAAATTTACTGTGGATTATGTACTGATTAAAGCACTTTTTATACATTTTCGCCCTAGTAAATTAGTTTTTTGTTCTTTTTTAAATTAAAATAATATTTTTTGAAATCGAAATTGTGACCGGACACATGACGGTGAGCAACTACTGCACTGAGTGTGTTGTTTTGTGTGATAACTTTTATGTTCATAAAATATTTTATTTGAATTTCTCGAGGTTTCTTCTATGTATTCTTTGTGGCAACCATTACAGGTGATAGAGTATATTCCCCGTTCCAGTTTTAGCTTATTATTATTTTTTTGTATTAATCAAGTCTTTTATTATTTTAGAAGTTGTTATTTATAATACATTTTATAAGTTAGATAAATCCTTTTCAACCGTAGTTTTTCATTAAGTTTATAAGTTGCTAGTTGGTTGGTGGAATCCTATTCGTTGGGTTTGTCAAAATGGTTCACTGTTCTATTTTGAAATATTTTACAAGCTTTTTTCTGTGAAATAATTAATGTATTGGAAGGACTTCAAATTATTTCCCATATATTTCTTCTCTTAATATAATTATTGAGTGCTACAAATTCTGAGTGCTCTTAAACAGAATCTGATAATTATTCCAGATTTTATTTTGCTGTTATCGTGGGAATAGAATTTTATCAGGTGATTTGCGTCAGGTTTAGGTCATTGTCAGTACGGCGTAACATTATATCAAGGAAAGGTTAAGTGTTATTGTTTCTGTTTCGATGTACCCTTAAATTCTATGCTAACAGTTGTTTTTCTCGCCCTTATCACTTGTGAAACTCTATTTCGGCTCTATGCTTTCCAGCCAACTTTAACCTGCAAAAAAATAAATACAATGCTAATCACAGTCGACT
The DNA here is from genome assembly GCA_963932145.1 of Acanthosepion lycidas. Lineage (NCBI taxonomy): Eukaryota > Metazoa > Mollusca > Cephalopoda > Sepiida > Sepiidae > Acanthosepion > Acanthosepion lycidas. The sequence continues at coordinate 25,889,582 of OZ010592.1, read as the reverse complement.
GTCTGCCTGATTACTCTTTGCCCTTCACGCTCATTATTAATGTTTCTGTTCCTAATTCTTTCACACGTTGTAACCCCTTATGTCTTAGTAATTTTACTGCCTTGCATGGAGTGATACTGATTAAAAACTATACATGTTAAAACTCGACTCAAGTGCAAACAATATTGCTAAATGTGAAATAGTATTGTTTGTTTCGACAGACTTTCATGATTTTAGTTATTGATAATGAGATGTGTATTTTTTATGGTTTTAGATGCTGTTTAAAAAAAAAATTAAGTATTTCTTAACAGGGACGTTAGTAAAAAAGGATTCAATATCTAAATTAGCTATAATTCTATCTGTGATATTCATTTCCTTAGTTTTTGCCTGAATTATTTTACCTGTAATGGACTGATTGCTCAAAGAAGTGGCCCCAATCCATGGGAAGTTGTCATGGGTCCTTACCTATAGCTACAGAATGAACTCTTCCTAACACTATGTATACTATCCCTCTCAAGAAACAGGGTCGAATCGAGTCGAGCCGATATTGGCTCACTCCAAACCAGACTGACAGTCATACTAACACCTTCCACATCTTGTATTATTATTTCATGTAATATACCTTCGTTATTTCTACTCTTGTGTTCGTGTTGTTCTACCTTGGTTCTAACCTGGACCATTACAGAAGTGATACCAATTTCTGATATACAGTCGTGTGCAAAAGTATAAGTCATCACCTAGTAACTTCTATGTAAAATACGCAATACAGCAATATAGGCTGTACTATAATATAAATTTATCAAGAAAAACCTTTGAATCACATAAAAATACATACTACAGTAGAATCCCTGACACCTGGACTAAAAAGGCCTTCCGGATATGAGGAATTTGTTACAAAGTCCGGATCTGAGGGATTCCGGATATGAGGAATTGGTTACAAAGTCCGGATATGAGAGGTTATATTTAGATTAAAATAAAAGAACTGAAATCAGGTTTAACATTTATTTTCAATGTTTTATAGAAAACAAAATAAGCTAATGGTGAGTGAAATATAACAGAATTGATTTTAAGGAAGAAGGAATATTAAATTAATTATGCCACGTATGCAAAACAAATAATGTAACGAGGATTTTTTAATCGCTGTTGCATGATGATTCTTTCTCTTCTAATGTCATTCTCAACTTTTTCCTCGTTTCGTTTTGCATTTGTTCTTGAATTTCTTTAAATGAAAGACAATTTTTAACTCTCCGTGCGCTATTGAAATCGTCATAGCTGAATGCTGGCTTTCTTTCCATAAAACTGACAACCTTTTCAATAGCTTTTTCAATTTCATTCCAGGTTTCATCACAGTCATGCATTTCGTCACTATCTTTTTGCAGATGTGTCGCGTTGTCATCTTTTCCTCTTATTCCAATCATCTTTTGCACCAATACAAGCCATTTGGGTGAAATAAGCATAAGCAATTATCCAAAGTAAATTTCCTGAAAAACAGAAATTTCAAATCAGTTACATATCACCCAGATAGTTCAGATATCCTAATCAAAATCATGTCCGGATGTGCAGGATTCTGGATAAGAGGGATTCCGAATATGAGGGATTCCGGGTATGAGGGATTCCGGATATGAGGGATTCCGGATATGAGGATATTCCAAGTATGTGTGATTCTACTGTACTTCATAAAATAAACCCACAAATCTGAGAAACAGTCATATTAGTCAGTTTTGGTTTGTTTTTTTTTGTTTTTTGTGAGGATCTAGCCAATCTGAGAATATTCATTATTTTCTATGTCCGCCTGTGTTCTTTCACTGTTCGCTTCATCCATTTTTGTAGTAATGCGAAAATATTTTGCTTTTTTTATTGAGGAAAATAAATAAAATTGGCTTCTAGGATTTTTAGCCTGGCTTACCTACGCTTTTATCTATGACCCGATTAACAGGCGTACTTGAACGCTGTAAAATACAGTTTTGCTTTTCCTCCCGAGGCTAAATGATTAGTGAAAACCGTGCCGATGAGAAGGATATACATAGTTAAGAAAATGAAGTTGAACAAAGAATAAACACCCTTTAACAAGTGTACCAAGAAATAAGAATCGATATAAACCTTTTCAAAGCATAATCTGTTTTCTGGAACTGGAATAAAAACAGTAATACCACTTACCGTGAAACCATAATAACAATATATATGTGAATTTTGTAAATACTAAACCCTTTAAATATAGTCGGGTGCAAAAGTTAAAGCCGGCTTTGTGATTTTCAAGTAAAATAAACTATACAGCAATATAAGGTGTTCTATTAGGTTGGTGCAAAAATAATGACGTAATAATGTCGTTTTTTGACGTATTTTTTAACGTCAAAAACGACATTATTACGTCATTTTTTTTTTTCCCCAACCTAATATAATATATATTTATTATGCAAAATCATTGAATCATATAAAAATACACAGTACTTCAAAAAGTAACTCCACAAATTTGGGAAACAATTATATTAGGCAGTTTTTTGAGGATCTAGCAAATTTGGTAATGTTCAGTATTTTATATGTATGCCTTCGTTCTTTATTAGAGCCTATGGACGACGAGGCATGCTGTACACCATACTTTTGAAGTACTCAGCAGTTATATCACCTACCCTGAGTTATTTTAGGGCATTTTTCAGATTTTTAACGCTTGTCGGTTGTTTATTCTCTGTTGTGTCGTTCAGTTGTGCCCACAAGTTCTCAATCGGATTGAGATCAGGACTGTTACAGGACTAATCGAAACTTTTGACTTTCTCTTTTAAGAAAGCATTATCTTTGAACAGTGACAGGGGAAAAGAGCATAACGGGATGAAAAAATGTACCAAAGTTGAGAAAAACAAAGTTTTAACGTCAAAAACTTTATGTTATTATTAACAGTAAAGATCAAATTATTTTTTCATTATTAAATTACATTTTTTAAACCTTTCTAGCATGTTCTTAATTTTGATTAAATATCTTGTTTTTCTTGCGTCAGCGGAAGGTCTACAGATTAACCGTCCTGGGTATGACTATAAACTACATCCCCGTCTTGGTTAAGACGATAAACTATGTCCAACAGAAAGGCTTCTGATCAGGATGTTTTGAGGAGCGTGGAACCACCTTGTCATTGCTGGTGTTCCCAGATCCACCCTGACCCGGGTTGGTAGCACCTGTTAGGGTTCCAGCTATGTGCAAATAGTTAACCCCCAAAACAAGATCTCGTCCTGGGTATGACGATAAACTACATCCGCGTCCTGGGTAAGACGATAAACTACATCCAAAAGGCCTCTAATAATACATTTTTGAAAAAAATAATGTTGCCAGTTATACATTTTTCAAAAAATAATATTACCAGCTATACATTTTTTGAGGAAAAGATATTAACAGAAATAGATTTTTGACAAAACAAAAATGTTACCAGGAAAAAAAAATGTCGGCATTAAATGACCCATTGAGTTTGATATGCCGTAAAACATACAAACCAAACCAAACCAAACTACACCACAGATTAGTAGAGAAAATCTCAGTATCTTTTAAAATCACAGATTTGGACATTCTTGCATAAACCAAATAACTGTCGAATTTTCAACTTTTAGAACTTATTTACAAATGAATGAAATTATTTTATAAATTATTTCTTTTAGAAAATCTTGATAAAAATAATTTCTTCTGTTATTGCCTAGATATTTAATTTTATGATATTTCAACAAATTAAACTTTCACTCTTAAAATTTATATTAGTTAAATGCAGAACTCTTTTGAGAATTTAAATAATCTAATTTTTTTTTAAACTGAAGAACCATTTAGGGAAAATCTGCTCTTAAAGTAAATACTATTTGTTTCAAATCAGATTAATTACCCTTTAAATCAGCTAATATTCTTCAAATAAAAATACATTTTATTTTCCGAAGATTTCTTATTAAACAAAATTACATTGCGATAAACGTGGGCTAAAAATGTCGCTTAAATCAGATCTTTTAATAAAAATCTCCTTCCAGTCAATTTAAATTAGTTTTGAAATAGAGCAAAGTATTTTGTTTATTAGAAATAGTAAATATACTCTATTAACTTGGAACTAAAAGAAAAGCTTCAAGAAAGATTTTTCAATTTGAAAAATCTATTTTTAATAGGCGCCTCCACCGATTCGCGTACCTAAGTTGTTATTTCTTCAAATTATTTAAAGGAATCCATTCCTAACTAATGGATCTATTCGGAGTGGGCTAAATTTGAAATTCAGTAGACATCAACAGTTTCAATACAAGAAGGACTAGTTCGTAGACGCACCATCTGATAAGGGGTCTTTAATAGCTCTCTCCTTTAACCCAATTCATTTTCCTGACACGGGCTTGTCTCTTGTTCCTGATGAATTGGATCGTGATTAAGATTCTAATATAATAAATTATAACCATGGAATATTAATGTTTAAGCTTTATATATATATATATATATATATATATATATATATATTTCATGTTTGAAGTAATAAAGATGGCGGGTTAAAACTGTTTTGTTTCCGTTGTTTATGTTACGGATTCTTACTTAAATAGAATACAAAATATTAGGCTTACTAAAAAGTCCTTTGTGGACGAACAGTAAGGCATGCCGGATCAAACGATAATTTCGTTTAAAAAGGAGGACGCAGATTTGATCCCTGAGATTTAATTTCTACATAGATTTCTCGGATGTGCAGATCAATAGAAGTGTTGCACACTGTTTAACAAATAAATAAAAAGGAATCGTTTGTTTTTAATGAGAACACTCCACTATAATTTGAAGAGGTACAAAGGAGTTGCATTAAGACGGATTATATATAAGGGTGTTTCATTGGATTATATATAAAGGTGTTTCATTAAGGCGGATTATATATAAGAATGTTTCATTAAGACGGATTATATATAAGGGTGTTTCATTAAGACGGATCAAAGTCAGCAGTAAATAAATCAGTGTTATTGGTGAAAATTTATTTCTCTATTCGATCATGTTAGTTAAGTCATGGCAATTATGTGTGAAAAATAATATCACCCAAATATCCACCAATTCTGGAAGAAAAAGAAATAAATATCATTAGACGCTTAAACTTAATTCACATTTAAAATCGGTCCAAGTTATTGGAACACCTTTTCTAACAACATAAATAATGGCATTAAAAGCTCTGTCCCAACCTTTTATCAGATCAATATTTCTAGGTGAATAATTAATTCTTGTCTTTTGGCAGAGTTTCAGATGCAAATGGTGTGGTACGCGTTACTGCAAGGAATGTCTTCGAGGAGATTTTATCGGTCTAATGATCAACCCTTCCACTTGTCGTAAATGTTCTCAGGTAAATGCAATCATTGTTTGAACTTCTCTTTACGTCACATGTACAACCTAATAATTCTCAAACTATTATAAGATTTACTAGGGCGGTGTAGATATTAACAAGTCTGTCTCTCTAGAACAACAGTGACACTGAAATCCGAAGACGTACAGGGATAGTCAAAGAGGCATAACAAAAGCAAAGCAGAGTATTAAGATACATAAATAAGCAATACCGAACTAATAATGTAATATAATATTCTCAGACATATATATATATATATATATATATATATATATGCCTTTAAATTCCTTCACCTAGACTAGTTGCTATTCAAAGCAAGAGACCAAAGTCTGCTCTGTTATTTCACGCACACACACACACACACACACACACACACACACACACACATATATATATATATATATATATATATATATATATATATATATATATATATATATATATATGCCTTTAAATTCCTTCACCTAGACTAGTTGTTATTCAAGGCAAGAGGCCAAAGTCTGCTCTGTTATTTAACATATATAAAGTTCGTGTGTACTTTTAAGTTATAATTTTTTTAAATAGAACACGAACTTTATGGAGACCCTGTATATATATATATATATATATATATATATATATATATATATATAAACAGACGTAACTGCAAAATTGTCCAAATCGTGTAATGGCAAAATTTTCCAATTGTTAGATTAAGCTTTGAAATATTGTATCTTAGAAATAATTAAATATATCTTTCGAGAATTCTCTAAGGTTTTTATAACTCTTTATTTTTTTAAACAAATCACCGCAAGCAAGGCGGGAGTGCAACTAGCACGCAAGAAGGATTTACAGAGAGTGATGATAAAGAGGAGTGTTTGGGAAAAAGATAAAGAGAAGGACAGGGATCAAGGTCAAGGTAGAGAAGATGTCGATTGATATTACATTTGAATATTTGAGGATTATAGCTATCGGGGAAGCAAGTGATAGGAAGAGAGTTCCACTGACGGGAGGTGCGAGGTAAAAACACTGTTGGAGTAGAAGAGATGGCTATATTTAACCGTTTCGGCAGTGAAAGGGTGGGACCGAAATGCCAACCTAGTAGTACGTTTAAATCTATGCAGTTTGGGAACCAGTGAAAGTAGCATGTCAGAGCAGTTGCCATGAAAGTTCTTGTAGAAAAGGCTGAGTGAATACACAGCACATCTGTGAGATAGCGACTGCAGACAGGATGCAAGATCAGGACCAACCGCATTGCATATCCGTCTTTGGATTTTGTCGAGGAACTCGAGATAAACAGTATTAGAGTCTACTTTGTTGCAATAACATATATTTACTCTCCAAGCGTACCAGAAGAATCCTGATGAAATCGATCATGAACGAAAATAACAGGTTCATCATTAATTAATCATAGCGAAGGATCGGAAGCGCAAGATGGATTAAAATTGAGTTCAAATATATATATATATATATATATATATATATATATATATGGTTTTAAGGTGTGCTATATTTATGAGATAAAGTGCCCAATATCAGAGATATCAACACTCAGAGGCGACAGGCTGTTTCATGTTAAACGCAATCGTCAGCCTGCGAGTTTTCGTTTTTTTTTTCTCGACTATTTATATATATGGGTCAGTGCTGCATTGTACGTAATCCATTCTGGCGGTTATTTTGACGGGAGTGGCATGTTTAATTATTTATTTGGGTTAATTTCTTTTACTAGTTTTTATTTTCATTTTTTATTTTATACATTTATTCTTTTCGGTTTTCTATGTTTTATTAACGTAATAAAAAAATGGTCGGGAAATTTGTTTAGGTCGCTTATTTTATAGTTTGCTTTCTTTTTCGTCTGGGAAGATAAAGCTATTTATTGGTCCAATTTTTTGATTGATTGCCGTAGTCATTTGCTATTTTGGTGGGACAGTTTTTAATTTGTTTATTATTTAATTTATTTGTATTGATTATTTTTACTTGTTTTTACTTATTCAAGTTTATTTTTATTACCTCTAACAGTTATTATATATATATATATATATATATATATATATATATATATATATATGTGTGTGTGTGTGTGTGTGTGTGTGTGTGTGTGTGTGTGTGTGTGTGTGTTATAGCGTGTAGATGTTTCGTGGGATACTCATTGAGCAAAGCACTGTCAAGAATTGGAATCGTAGGAGCAGCAAAAAAAAAAAAAGATGGAAAGGAAGCTCTGAAGCAGCTGAAGGATCCTGGTAGATATGATTAAAATGACCTGTGTATTAAAGAATGAATAAGACCGTTCGTTGTCTGAATTTTTTTTCCTCTCCCCTCTTTTGTTAAGCAAGTTCGCTTGCATTTTTCTGGCTTGGGTTGAAATGAAGCCAACGGTGTTTGCTAGTTTTAAAAGCTGCTGTGAGGAATTCGCAGGTGAAAGGATATAGATCTTTTTTTTTTTAATAGGATGAACAAATTGATTAGAAATAATTTAGTTTCTTTGTTATTTTTTTTTGGTTACATTTTCGTTACCAAGTAAGTTGGCATCAAATAGCTTTCGAACCCACGAAGCCATCTTATTCAATGGTAATCGAGTGTAATATGATCTCCCTACGACATAACATCACCCGTTATTTTGACTGTCTGTAACAATAAAGGCCTGCGGCACAACATTCACATACTTTTTCAGATTATTGTAGGGTTGCTTGAATTGTTTATTTTTTGTTTTTTGTTTTTTGAGTTACTAAGTATGGGAGGAAGCACGGTGGAGTAATGGATAGCGGCTCGGATTGAGGAATCGGAGAGCCGAGTTTGTGTATGTGCTGGAAAAAAGTACTTTCCCAAAAAGGCCGCGTAAAGGATGTTGACTGTCAATGCAGAGAAGGCACGGTGAAGCAATGGATAGCGGCTCGGATTGAGGAGCCGAGTTCGAACTCCAGTCAGATCCATCACATTCACTTACGTGCTAATACCTTTGGGAAAGGTACGAATCCTCTTCTCCGCACCCCCTGCAATTTGGGTAATTAGCAGTAAACCAACTGGTCTACCGCAGAAAGAAACGGTAACCTACTGCAGGAAAAAAAAACTGCCATGTCAGTCGTGTATCGAAAGATAGATGATCGCTTAAGCGTGTGTCACATAACTGACTGAAGTGAACGCATAGGCGTAGGTTGTGAACATAACTTAATATGGCATTTAATGCTGCAAGGAATTTCTTTTCAAGTAAACGTAAAAGAAAAAAATGTCTTACCATTACATTGTTGGCGTCATTACAGGAAAAGCAAAACTGTAAACCGCGCGCAAATCCCGCCGTTACAAATTCTGATTGGCTAATGCAAATCTCGTTGCCATTATAAAATTAAGATCTACCTCCTGATACAATAAAGGTGTTGTTATTAAATACACATCGTGTAGCGACTTATGCGGAGAGGCGTCCTGTTAACAGGTCGGGGCTACCTGCCAGAATGAATCTGATGTTGCAATACAGGAAATTCGTAATGTAGCCAGGGTAACATCACCGATGACCTTTACCGTTGCATTTTACATATGTATTTTAAGAATAATAATTCCAGTATCATTTTCTGATTTATTCAAGATGATCTTCGCCCTCTCTAACCTTCTAATGTTCTATCCAGGAGTAACTAATTGCTTCACACGTTTCACATACGATTTCATTTTTATTTCACTGCTCATTGGACTGTCATAACTGAAACTCCTCTCTCACATGCGAAACGTTTTTTTTAGATTGAGTTGTATCTTTCTTAATTGATCACTTTGGCTCTAAATTGAAATGATGAACTTCCTTCTTTTTTGCGGCCTCTTGATCCAGTTTTCCTCTCTAGTGTTCCCTCTTTTTTAAATTCATTCACTATTCTTTGAATATTTCTTGAATGGACTTTAAATATTGAAACCAGATTATGAATGTTGGGACCATTACTAAAGGCCTGAATGATTCTTCTTCACAGCATTTCTCATTTGGGAAGACACAGTGGGTTTGGCCTCATTCTAGGTGAATACTGTTATGGTAAAACACACCTATTCTATAGTTAATAGACTCTCCCACCTAATATAAGTAGGAGTAGTAAGAGAAACGAGGGTCAGTCGATGTCGGACGACCGGCTGAACAGTTGAACTCTCTGTCTTCGGGCGGGGAGGAACCCGAACGAGGCTACGCCGAAGGGCGGTGTCTCTTTCGGAGAGGTAAACCGACCCTGAACCCGTTTATACGGGTTCAAAGAGTATATTTTTGGCCGAGCCTACGGGCTCGGAGATCCCACGTTAAACCGGCCTTGTGCCACATGATACCCTCGTGGGGGGTGACTAAATACTAGTCGATGTCGGAAGACAGTCGAACTCTCTGCCGGAAGGCAGAGAGTAAACCGGACGAGGCTATGCCGAAGGGCAGAGTTTCGACCGGGGAGGTAGACAGACCAGATCCAGTTTATGCGGGGTCGACGGGGATTTTTTGGCCGAGCCTACGGACTCGGCAACCACACATTATATTCGGCCTTGTGCCACATGTGACTGCGTGGGGCAGTTACTAAATACAGTCGATGTCGGATGACAGTAATCGACAGTTAGTCGAATACGAAAGTAGTCAGCGACCACAACTAGATTACTCTGCGTAATACCTATTATATCAAGTCCCTAACGTTTTGTACGTCGAATCTATTTTAGGACCGATTTAGTACAAATACAAGCCTCCACTGCGGAATAACTCCACAACAATAACTCAAAGGATATTTCGGTGATTCTTACTATAAGTGGTGTCAAGATGGCTAAACGTCTTATCTGATTAAAGTCTTATCTTATGTTACACCAAGTGTATATGTACATTTTATTGAATGTGACAGACAAGGAAAATTTAATGAGTTTTTTAAAAAAAAATTCTAATGGTCTTACTGTATACCATATTTTGGTGAGGCTAGGTGATCGCAGAAACTGTCTGTAATGATTATTCTACCAAGCGCTTCGAACAATTCGTGACCCATTTTCAAGATGTTCCCTATTAGTGATCTGTCGTGTTTTTGCGCTGATTTTACTGCGCGCAACTTAAAGTAATTCATCACGCGTGGGTAGAACTGACCAACTAATGTTCATTTTTTTTCCTGTGTTATTCTTGTCTTTTTGTTGTCACTTACTCTTCTTTTCGAGTTCTGGGTATGACGATAAACTACATCCGGCAGCAAGGCATCTGATCGAGAGAGCGGAAGTTTTAAAGGGCGTGGAACCACGTCTTAATTGCTCGTCCTGAGTAAGACGATAAATTACATCTGGCCACAAGACCTCTTATCAGGAGATTGTAGGTTTTGAAGAGCGGAGAAACCACGTCTTTAATTCTAGTCCTGGGTAGGACGATAAACTATGTCTGGCAGCAAGGCCCCTGATCGGGAGATTGGAATTTTTGAGAAGCGTAGTACCACCTCTTAATTGCTATTGTTCCCAAGCCCATCCTGACTAGAGGTGGGAGCACCTGTTATGGTCCCAGCTATAGGCAATTCATGGAATCCCCAAATAAAGCACTATAATAATATAAAAGTAGATTTTTATAGTAAAAATACAAGCAATACATATTTATATAAAAAATAACCAACAATACATCATCATCATCATCATCATCATCATCATCATCATCATCCCCTTGACTCTTTTAGTCGTAGGAGGGGGTATCTGAATGCAGAAGCCACACTAAATTCCTTTAATATCAGCCATCAGCAATTCTAGTATAATCATACTTGTCCATTCTCCAACCATTTTTTGCGTTGGCGTTGGCGTCCTCTCGTACCTCCACCTTCAACAGTGCCTTCCATGATGGTTTTACACAGGTTGTCGTGCCCTGTAACGTGTCCAAACCATGCCATTGATCTCCGTTTGACAGTGGTGAGAAGAGGGACCTGGTGGCCCACAAAACTTTCAACCCTTTTCCAGCACAAACTCATCAACAATACGTATTTATAGTAAAATGTTCAACAATAACATTTTTACTCAAAACGATCAGCAATACATTTTATCTGTAGTAAAAGGCATATAATTCCGTTCAAAATATATATAGCTGAAGACATAAAATTGTATTTAAATAATTTATATTTCGGCATTAAATAACCCATAGGGATGTTGAGATGCCGCTAATCAAAATCAACCAATTATCTTTTTATGTTCTTTCATAATATTTAAAAAAAAACGTATGAAAACCACGTATGTGTTGAATTAATTTATTTTGAATGTTTTCATTCTTATCAGCAACAAATTGTAACACCTCTCGCAACAAACTCTTTAATAACAGTAACCTCGTCTATTGCAATCCTGTAGCCTCTCTTCGCTTCGCCTAGAACAATACAGGCATAATATTACATGTTATCGTTATGGTTTTAAAATTAATTGTATCTAGCTTAAAAGGCGTCCTATCGGGCAGCATTTAAGCTAGCTCTTACGGAGAGCTCTTAATTGGGCCTTCATCACTATAGATAGAGAGATATGATGCCACAGACAAGAAACTATAGAAGTCAAAATTAATCTCTGCATTTCAATATTAATATTTAAACTTATCTTTTAAAAGTTCAACGATAATTCTTCTGCCGCTATTGAATTTAAAGACCAGTTCATGTACGTAGGTCCTTATTTTCCGTAAAAACAATTATTTCTATTTTTTCAAAAATTCACGTAAAAAAAATCCAAAATAAACGCACTAATGAAAACTTGGGAATCCGAAATTTTAAGGCTTGCTGATTCGGATCCGGTCCGGAATGTTTCTTTATTTGCTCACGTGGTCTATCTGTATCTGTCTATATTTCTGAGATGAGGATGTACACTATTTATATTATTCGGACTATTGTCCTCATTTTTGTCGCCATATTTATTACAACGTTTCAGCCGTTGTAAGCACCGGCCTTCTTCAGGTGGTTGGAATGTCGAACTGAACCCTTTCTTTCGCTTGCTGGGGACACATGGCACAGTGGTTAAAGGCGTTGGTTAGATCCAGTGACAGGCCCCAAACAGTGTGAATTCAATACCCAGTTACGGCAGTGGAGAACTTGTAGAGGGGAATTAACAGGAGATAACTGATAACTGACATAAATTAAACATCGCACGTGGAACTAGAACAGTCTACCCCAGTCAGCGTAATAAATGGTTCAGTTCGACATTCCAACCACCTGAAGAAGGTTGGAGCGTACAACGGCCGAAAAGTTGTAATACATATGGTGTCAAAGATGAGGACAATAATCTGAATAATGTAAATGGAGTCTACCTATTTCCAAAATTTTATACGTTGAGCTCCTGGCTCTAGGAGTAAAGTTAAGAAGACGGACAATTTTATTTTGAAACAATCTAATTTGAGAACAGTAACTTTTTTCGTTTGAACATGAGCTATTGAAAGTTAGATAGTTATGTCCTTTTATTTGCTTTTATCAGTAGAAGCCAATATGGCGCAATCCGAAAATAATCGAAGTAATGAAAATTTGGGAATCCCAAATTTCAGGATCGCGGATCCGCATACGGCCCGGAATTTTTTTTTAATCTGCTTATGGAGTCGGCCTGGTTCCAAAATGATATATGTTAGACAACGGCCTCTAGGATTAAAGTCGAAAAGTTGTGACACAGTGACACACTGACTTTCGAATTTATTATATAGATGGTAATATGGAGAAATACCGTTTCCATACATGAAACATCAGCATTCATTGTGCGAACAGTTCGCGTTAGTGTCAGTCGAAATTTATAAAATATTTTTCTTAAAACAGTTTTTAAGGAAAATAGTTTGCTGACATTCATTGAATATTATCGCACTTTTATTAAAAGTGAAAGTTTTGAAGTAGTGTGGAAAGTCAACATCTTATCAGTATCTGTCTATATTTCTGAGATGAGGTATTGTGTATATTACATAGATTATTCGGGCTATTGTCCTCATCTTTGTCGCCATATTTAATACAGTACGCTCCGGCCTTCTTCAGGTGGTTGGAATGTCGAACTGAACCATTTATTTCACTCACTGGGGTAGACTGTTCTAGTTCCACGTGCCATGTTTGATGGATGTCAGCTATCAGTTATCTCCTGTTAATTTCCCTCTGAAAGTTCTCCACTGCCTTAATCGGGTATTGAACTCACGCTCTTTGAGTCCTGTCACTGGATCTAACTAACGCCTTTACCCACTGGGCCATGTGTCGCTGCTGTTGGAAGTTTTCAAGGGACTTTTTTGTTGTTAATGTCTGATTCTATAGCGCCAGTCCAAGAGATCTGATGAAGAACAGTCCCCACAAAGACCAACAGGGTTAATTCACTCGGATCTGTTTCGGATTACAGATCTGTGAAAAATGGCTGACATAAACGGTTTCGAAGGATCGTGATTTCCATATGGATGCCATGCATAGAGCCAAACCCGTTCAGAAATAGCTAAACTGTCAGTTGTATACAACCACTTTCTAACATCGGAAGGACTTCGAATCGATGAAGCCTGTAGCTCGTAACGAGTACGCCCATTCTCTTAACGTCGTGGACTGGCGCTACATGATCACAAAAGAAGAACTTTACAAAATAACAGAAATTACATCGCATGGGGACTTTTAACAACAGTAAAAACTAAAGCATTGTAAATCGAAGAGAATAAAATTACATAATTAATATGTTGACCTTCCAAGCTACTTCAAACAAAAGGTTAGGAAGGAAACGCCCCACCAATACTAGGAAAGAGCAATAACACTCACTGGACTTGAGAAACTTATTTTACTGAAAAATTGTTTAAATAGAAATATTTTATAAATTTCAACCGAAAATAGCACTGCCTCCTCGGTCAACGAATATCGAATGTTTCCTTATAGAGAAACGGCTAAGATATCGTTACCAGATGCCGAAGTGTTTAGAATTTTAATATGCTTTTTAAAAAAATATTTCAAGTGAAGCTACCATAAAATAACTGATTTCTTGCTTTACAGGGGAAATGTCAGGGCGCACGGGTTGAATGCGTCGCACTACCGGAAATGAATGAGGAACAGATGTCGCGTGCTTCCGGTAAAAAGAAGAAAACAAAAGAGGTGGCCGCTAAGCAAAAGAAGACGAAGAAGAAAAGTAAGCCGAAGAGAAAGACAAAGAAATAAATAAAATGAAAAATTCGAGATGCCTGTTAAATGATTTTCTCATTTTAAATTGAGTGGATGAAAACTGTTTCTAGAAAAGTGTTCTCAATGCGATAACGACAATGACAAAAGCAAACGGTTGTAAAACAAAATCTTGCACTTTAACCAAAATAATGATGACATATTAGATATTTGTATTAATCCATATTAAAGCAAATTAATTATTACTTAAAATTAGTTGATCATAATCTGTTTATATAGTTTTAAAAACTTATTCCTGAAAAATGCTGCTAATCCGTTTAATCTCTTTCTCTCTCTTTCTCTCTCTCTCTCTCTCTCTCTCTCTATATATATATATATATATATATATATATATATATATATATATATATATATATATATATTTATATATAGTAAAGGTAACAAATGTGTTGGTATATAATCCAAATTGATCCTAGTAATATAAAATATTAAAAGTGATCCACAAAAAGAGCTCAATGTATTCACTATTGCAGAAAAAATAATTAATAAAAATAAAATCCAAAATCACCTCATATAAGTAAATTGTATTTAAAATTGTAGTTAAATAAAACGAATTCTAGCCTAAACATCTTTTAAAATTGTAATTAAATAAAACGTATTCTAACCTAAAGACCCCCCCGCTAAGTATTACAAGCACTTAAACGAATCAAATAAAACATTTACAGTAAAATGAAATTAATATGAAAATCTAGATATAAGCCATTGAAGGACCAATGTCCTTTGTACTTACATGAGAAACAATAGGTTTATATAAAAAATAAAAGTTTACTAAATCAGTAAAATTAATTAGCTATTTTTGCCGTCATTGTCATAAATTTTAATTAAATAATATTTAAATATAAATTTTAAAAAAATTGTTACCTAATAATATACTTATACTTGATGTGAAAATAATTCCTAATATTGTAAGGGATTCTAATACATTTACTTGTTCTTAAAAGAAATAAAATATATTAAAAATTAAAAGTGAAAATATTTTTCAAATCGCAGTTAAATAAAACATATTCTAACCTAAACACCCCACAAAAATCTTTAAATATACAAATAGGAAAAAATGCCGTAAGAATTTTTGCCATTAACAATAAAATTTTAAAAAATCCAGACGACATGCATTTAACGGATGTCAGATTTCATTGAAAAATACATCCCTACCCTCTACCAAAACGTAACTAATAACTGATACATTAAAATACAGACATAATGAACACGCAAACACCCCTTGTCTGTTTGAATTCGATTTCTCGGTATCCTTGGAAACGTGAATTATGATTTTTGCTGTATCTTTAAAACCCAGTAATTTTAAAAGTTACTCCAAAATTCGCTTGAGGATGAAATGGAACTAATGTCTTTAATTTACTTACAAAATTAAATTCGGAGCTTTTAGCTTCCATTTTTGAAACATGGTTCAAACTGTGTAGCGAAAAAATATATTTTAAATCAATTAATTTATAATATTAATGCTCTGTAAATTTACATTGAGCACTATTTTGTAAAAATAAAAATACCTATAACACCGGATTATATATCTTACTGTTCTTTCTCTCTCTCTCTCTCTCTCTCTCTCTCTATATATATATATATATATATATATATATATATATATATATATATATATATTTCAGTTTATTCATATCAATTTTAATTTACTATTATCATTATTATTATTATAATTATTATTATATTATTATTATTATTATGACTATTTGTTGTGTCGGAAACCTACCCCCCCCTCTTGAAGATGAACTTATCTGCGCCTGTAAACAGACTTTAAATAGTGGCATGTCAGTTGACATGAGAGAGACCGAGCGACAGACTCTCGGCAACTGTCGAACTCTCTGCATTAGCAGAGGGGAACCCGGACGAGGCTTTGCCGAAGGGCATGGTTTCGTCCGGGGAGGTTGACAGGGCCTGAACCCGTCTAGGCGGGTTCAGAAAGGCCATATTTTTGGCCGAGCCTACGGGCTCGGGGATACCCACATTAAACCGGCCTTGTGCCACATTTGGTCTTCGTGGGTGGACTAATAAATACTGAGACCGAGAGACAGACTCTCGGCGACTGTCGAACTCTCTGCATTAGCAGAGGGGAACCCGGACGAGGCTTTGCCGAAGGGCAAGGTTTCGTCGGGGGAGGTTGACAGGGCCTGAACCCGTCTAGGCGGGTTCAGAAAGGCCATATTTTTGGCCGAGCCTACGAGCTCGGTGATACCCACATTAAAACGGCCTTGTGCCACATTCGATACTCGTGTGTGGATTGATAAATACCGAGACAGTGAGACCGAGATCTCGACGTCTGTCGAACTCTCTGCATTAGCAGAGAGGAACCCGGACGAGGCTTTGCCGAATGGTAAGGTTTCGTCCCGGGAGGTAGACAGGCCTTGAACCCGTCTAGGCGGCTTCAAAAAGGCTATATTTTGGGCCGAGCCTACGGGCTCGGAGATACCCACATTAAACCGGCCTTGTGCCACATTTTATCCTCGTGGGTGGATAGATAAATACCGACAGAGAGACAGAGAAGTTCTTAGCTGAGCTAGTTATTGACTACTCAGGCGATTTCTGTACCTTTTTACCAGCCTATTAAAACCATTTTTATTGTTACGTGTTATTTGGCGTTTGTCTCTACTAACCCCAAATCAACATCTTAAGACTATTATTATATATTTCAACAGAATGTCTGTCTTCTTCAAGATATATTTAAACATTTTTTCAAGTATAACAATATATAAATCTCTAAAATATTACAAATCTTTGCACGAGGGTCATTCAATAAATAAGGTGAATTTTTCGGTATAAGGACTTCTAATACAGATAGAATCTTACTTTTTTTTATTTTTCAACGTAGTCTCCCAGAACTGTCACACATTTTTCCCTCAGCGTTAAAATCTTTTGACTGATGTCTCAGCCAGTCGCTCACAACTCTTTTGACTTCATCGTCACTTTTAAACTTCGTGCCTCTCGTGAACGCTTTCAAGGGACCAAACAGGTGAAAGTCTGAAGGGGCAAGGTCTGGGCTGTAAGGCGGATGAGGGAGCAGTTCCCAGCCCTGATCGTTGATGGCCTGCACCGTTTGGGCCTTGCGTTGTCATGATGCAAGATGACTCTTTCTGACTGATGACCCCTGCGTTTGTTCTTTGTCTTTCTTGGCCTGCCTCAGCAGTTCACAGTAGTTCTGTCAGACTGAATGAGGTCATTGACTGATTCGATCACCTCAGGAGACCTCACTTCTGTAGGCCTCCCAGGCCTGTCTTCATCCTCAACACTGCTCCGTCCTTCTTTAAACAATTTAGCCCACTTGTAGACATTTTTTTGGCTAAAACATGTGGCACCATACACAGTTGACATTCTCCTATGAATTTCAACTGGTTTGCACCCTTCAGCAACCAAAAACTTGATAACTGACCGCTGTTCAATCCTGGAGCATGCTTCTTGGTCGGCCATCTTTGTTAATCGCCAAAACTCTCAAAGTTTTTTTTTAATCTGCAACAGAAATTAAATCCATGTGAAAAAGAAGTAAATTAAAAAAAATAATTAAAAAAGTAAGCTTCTATCTGTATTAGAAGTTCTTGTGCCGAAAAATTCGCCTTATTTATTGAATGACCCTCGTACAAACTTTACTTGTCTACGATTTATTACTGACTGAAGGTCGAAAAAAGAGGAGGATGGGTCAAGGCTTATCCACACTATTTTTGATACCTAGAAAATCAGATTCACGACTCATTCATTCCTTACAATTTACTCATTTGCCAGAATAATCTAACCGTCACCATTCGCTTCTACATACGCCAAAATACCTCACCCATACAAGGCACCTACTAAAAAAAATAAAAAAAAGCCTATGACGTAAAAATTTCAAAAAATACGTACAGTTGTGTATACCAAAATGTATATAAAGATTCTATCAATCTTATGAAATGATGGCATGGCAGTGTTGATCCCGAAAAGAAACTGAAAATAAAAACTGTCTCAGTCGAGATTAAAACCGCAGGCCGAAACAAACTGGGGAGATTGGGAATCTCGACGTGGATCATAGGGAGAAGCCGGGCATAGGCCGTGAACAACACTTACTTAGATGAACTAGGTACGCAAAGGAGGGCTCCACAGGAAAACCGCTGATTGTGACTTAGGGGAGCTTAATAAAGAAAATCAAGGCTAGCTCCGTTTACGCAAACCAGGCTTGGCATAGTTACCCCTGTTGCAAAGGTTACTTGTCTTGTAATTAGAAAACGGCTGTTATGGTAATAAACGCGTTTTCAAAGCGAATGAAACGCTTCCCGCGTGAAGGCAAACAACTGTAATGTGCTTTATAGGATGGTGATCTAGTTCATCTTGAAATTTTCCATTAGTTGATTCGTTAATAAGAGGAATTCATCAAACAGCTTAGTATAAATCTTATGGAACTCTCCTGTCATTCTGTTCATTCCCCCAGGCCAGGAAGTTAATATTTTGCTGACGTGACCGTCCTTTGCGAAATGTCGACCGTTCGGTAGATTCTGAATATTTTTTTCAGAATATGCAACTTAGGATATTTGTCGAAATTACAGACGTTTGTGATAAAATGTTCTGCAAGCTTCGTTGATGTCCTGATTAGGTTTGACATCATATCTGTGTCGATTTTATTTCATTTTTCCGTTGTGCAACCCCATTTAAATCAAGTCATCTTTGGTACAATTGGTGACGTATATTAAATGGATATCGGTACAGTTACTATCCTTTGTAGTAATAGTGATGTTTCTCTTTGAAATTGTGATGAAATTATCTTGACTCATGACACAGGGTTTTCCTCTTTTGTGAGTGTTTGCGGGAGTACAACGACCCGAAACGCCAATGTTGTTTTGAGTTTGGACGCTTACATTTTTTAAAATTTGTCTGATGCTTTTATTTCCTTTGAAAGAGACTATACTCGGGTTAGAAAAATCTCTTTAACACTCGGATATTTCTGCGCAATGTGCTTGTAGCTGCCATGTGGTATTTTCGAAATTCCACCAAAATTTCGGTGCCAATAGACAACTAATTATTGTGTTTTTCTGCGTTTTTTTCCTGGTATAAAACTATGGTAATCTCCATTTTTAGCGATTTCATTGGCAATTACTTTGAGTCGCAATTCCTGATAGCCGCATTTAACATAATGCCGAATAAAATTATTAGCATCCTACCAGTAGTCTTTTGTGGCACCCTGCATTTTTAGAAAGACTAAAAAGAGATATTCATAGAAATATGATTTAATTTTTATTCGGTTTATTAACCAGTTGTTAGTTATTTAGAAACGAAGAATAATTGAGTTTTGAGAATAATTCTCTAACTGTATTTAGGCGATCCAAGGAGAAGAAGAAAAAAAAAATAATAAAAAGAAAGAGAGAGAGGAATAGATAAAACGAAACCAGGTCGTAAGCGAAAACACACACGTACGACCAGCACCTAACAAGTGTCAAAATTATCAGGTCAAGCACTTGAACTAATTCCATGTCCGCGTAGGATGGAAGTTTGTTAAAGGTTGGCTGAAACAATAAAGATTTTTTAGAACAATGGAAACGAAATTTTAATCGGAGGAAAGGTGTTTTTTTGTGTTGAGAGGGTGACCGGTGGAACTGTATACAGATTCTGACCTGTTAAAAATTGGAACCCCACGATGATGAAGTGGAGACATTTTCAATTCAGATAATTAAGATTTTTGACTATCAGGTCTGACCAAAAACAAAGAAGGAAAGAAAACGATTGTCTCGACTCACAGATAGCGCCAATATTCTTTCCTGAAGTCACATCTAATTAGCGGCAGGCTGTTTTGACAGAACCCAGGTGAGAAAAAGCCAAGATTATCATTTTTCGTACGTGTAAAAAAGGCCAAATTAGATTTTGTTTTTTTTTTAGAACAAGAACGATGTAAGCCACGCCCGATTGGAGACGGGTGGCGTCCCACCACAGTCTCATTAGCCGAAAGCGGTCACGTAATATGCGGAAAGAGGAGGGAGAATGCTCGATCAAGAACCATTGGTCGAAAACGGTCACCTGACATACGAGAGACCGGGAGAGATGGGTATGCGTCTTCCCCCCAGAGGCACTGTGAGGAAGTAGGGGTGAAAATAATAGCGATAATGGGAAATCAGAACTAATGCGACTTTTGGGATTATCGAGAGAGCCCTGACGCCGACAGACCCACCCGGTTTGCTGCGGCGTCAATAAAAGCAGGACCCCAATCGACAAAAAGATGAGTTCAGCCCCGGACGGCAGCGAGAAGAGATCACCTCGGACGACGGAGGGTTGCGGCTGGGTTGCGGCGGGGGGTCCTTCCAGCCCAAGTCGAAAACAAGAAATCCTTCCAGCCCAAGTCGAAAACAAGAAATCCTTCCAGCCCAAGTCGAAAACAAGAAATCCTTTCAGCCCAAGTCGAAAACAAGAAATCCTTCCAGCCCAAGTCGAAAACAAGAAATCCTTCCAGCCCAAGTCGAAAACAAGAAATCCTTCCGGCCCAAGTCAAAGACAAGAGAAGTTCTATCTAAGTCGACGAAGAAGAAGATTACTCGAAAGCCGCGGAGAAGTTGCAGCCAAGTCGAACACAAGGCCAAAGAGTTACTGGACGGAAGAAGAAGAAGAAGTTAAAATCAAGCCCAGCCGAGAACAGAATTCGACCCAACCAGATCGAAGTGAAGAAATACAACTCAGGTCGAAGAGAAGAATCAACTGCGAATGATTGATAGAAATTAGCCCCAGTGTCGAACTAAACCACACTCCGACATACACAATTCTAGAGAGTAGACAATTCGAAATCGTTAAGTTGTATGATAGAAGCTTGGTGCCATAGTCCACAGAGCGGGTCGGGAATGAGAACAATTTTTCTTTATGTAACGGACATTAGATATAAAAGGTTGTCACCCTTTTTTTATCAGTAATTTTTTGTCTCGTGAGTTTTTTTTTTTCTTTTACTTGTGTTTTGCCACCCCCGTCGGACTCAACTTGCATACGGCCCAATCCCTGCTGGTCCCGTCTGTCTAAGATCTAAACACAGCGTGGGTAGACAGACCGGAGATCAGTACAGTTGCTTTAGCAACCAGGTATTGGAAGCGGGTTGGGAAAGGCGAGGCTGGTGATCATCTAACCAAGAGGTTGGAGCGGCACGCTTGGAACCAGGAGGAGCGACCAGGAGGAGCGACCAGGAGGAGCGACGTCACAGTTGGCGCCGTAACCAAAGGATTCGACCCTGGGCCAGGTGTGTACCCGTCACAATTGGTGCCAGTGACCAAGGATCAACCCTGAGACAGCCGCGTCACGTCACATCGATCGACCGCCATTGCTGAAAATTCAAATGGAACTCAAAACGACCGGGACCGAAAGGAACAAGAACAGAATCGTCTGCAAGGTAGGACACCTTATTTTATTTCCCAACCTCGATTGTTGCTGCATAGATTGTCTTTCTCTCTAGACATGTCGGACTATGATTCGGATAGAGCAGTGGGGGTGAAGAGGAAGTAAGGCGGGGGTTGTCAGTGGATTTAAGGAAGCTGTTAGGTGGACCGAGGGTCCCAGTATTTGATGGCAGCGGGAAGGAGTTTAAAAACTGGCTGGCAATCCTTGAGAAGAGCCGAATCATCTACGAGCTTTCGGACCAAGAAACCCTGTATTTGGCATACGATGCCACAAAAGGAAAAGCGTCTGAGTTCGTGAGGGGGCTCTTGGAAAATCAACCCTGCTTGTCTTGGGAAGAGATAAAAAGACTGCTAACCAAAGAGTTCGCCGACGAAGGTACGGCCATAGATGCCATGAGGGCCCTTTTAAAACTGACACAGCTACGGGATGAAACCCCGGGAGAATTAGGGACCCGAGCGGGGAAGCTATCATCGTTGGCATTCCCCGAAGTGGTCAGGGATAATGCAGTTATGCAGGCCCAACTGGCGGACCTGTATATAGAGGCGCTGAGCGACGAGCGTGTTCGTCACGACGTACTGAAGGAAGGACCGCTCAGACTGTCGGCAGCGGTGGAGCTGGCCAGGGAGAGCCAGGGCGTGTGGGATAAAGTGAAGAGGTGTGGGAAGAAGCAGATGCCAAGTCAGGAGGCTGGAAAGAGGGGGGTAGGCGGAAGACCCCCCGCGTGGAATCAGAGGGTTAAGGATGAGGTGGATCGGGCAGAATTATGGGAGGAGGACCCCAATAGAAAAGCATGGTCGACCAGGCATGGCTTTTATAAGCCCACGCCGGGTCGATACGGGCTGGTCTGCTGGACCTGTGGGCACGAGGACCACAGGGCGGCGGAATGTCCGACGAAGTGGGGGTTACCCCCAGACTTCGATCAGGACAGATGCACCAGGTGTGGTAAGAAAGGACACCTGGCCAAGTGGTGCGGGCTGAGGAAGTGTGCCCCACCGATATTAACAAAGAAGGCTGAGCCCAAGAGACCGGCCCAGGGAAAAGCCAGCGGGCCACCCCGGAATTAAGAGGGAGGGTGGCCCAGTTAAAAAGAAGAGAAATAAAAACTTGGACCAGTGGACGGGCGAACCGCTTGAATAGAGGACGGGTTCCCCCGGGAATAGACACAAGGCCAACCCAGTTGAAAAGGAAAAGAGCAAAATGTTGGACATGTGGTCGGGCGGGCCACTTTGCGGCAAGCTGTCCAACAAGAAGGTGCTGGTTTTGCAGGAGGCCAGGACACCTGAAGAGAAACTGTATCCTTAGAAACGAACGCGGGAGACCGGGAGAGGTCCGGCCGGGGTCGCCCAGGTGCAGGGGGCGCAGAACTCCACCTCATGAGAAAAATGAAGGTGATTTATTACTACCGGCACCCATGGCTGGGTTGACCCAAGGGTGGAGACCCAGGAAGAAGAAAGCTCAAGTGTTCTCTTCGCTAACGCAAGAGAAAGAACTATCCTGTAGAGCAGAGATAGGGGGTAGGGAGATGATGGCTCTGGTGGACACAGGAGCATCTGTGTCATTGATGAGAGAGGAAACATACAGGCGGGTGAAACGGAAGAGAAGGTTACGGGAAGCGGACATAGAGATCACGCAAGCAGATGGAGCCCCCCTGAAGATAAAAGGGATGGTGAGGCTCCCGGTGAGGATTGGGAAAGTAAAAAGCACCCAAAATTTTTACGTAACCCCCGACCTGTGTACGGAGGCAATCTTGGGAGAAGATTGGCTCCGGAGCCAGAGGGCCCAGATTGAGTTTAATCCTACTGTGTTGGTGGTGAACGGCGAAAGAACGCCATTGGGATGCCCACCAGAGGAAGAGATAACCATAGTGGTGGAGGAAGATGTAAAGTTACCTCCTAGAACCGCAGTGTCGGGAAAGGGTAGGTTAATGTCAGGAAAAAGGGTATGGAGAGGACCCCTGCAGTTGGTCCCTGTAGAAGGAAAGGGCCTAGAAGATAACGAGGTAACCCTGTGCGAAACGGTAGTGGAGGCAGCCGAGTTGGTGCTCATAATGATGGTGAACCAGGCCCAAAAGACTATAAAGGTTAGGAGAGGGGAGAAGATAGGGAGAGCACTTCCCCTACGAACTCTGAGTCGGGTGAGATTCGAGGAGGAACGAAGGAAGCTAGTAGAGCAAACAGAGGGAATCTTAGATGAGGATATATTAGCACCGGATCAATTTAGAACCAGAGTGGGGGGTCTGTTAAGGAACAATCGAGATGTGGTGGCCCAGTCAGACAAGGAGCTAGGTCAGACCCACACAGTCGAAATGAAAATCGACACCGGAGACCACCCCCCTGTGAAATTGAAACCCTACTGGACAGAAGGAATTGAGAAGGAGCAAGCAGACAGTGAAATAGCTGCTCTGAGAGAGAAGGTGAAGGCAGGAGAGACCACCAAGTATGCCATAATAGAGGAAAGGCTGTATTATCTCTCAGGCAGGGATGAAGAAGTCAAGCCCAATTTGTATGTGCCCAAAAGTTTAAGACCAGAGATATTGGAGCAGTGCCACGAGAGGTTGGGTCACATGGGAATTGATAGGACATGTGATCTCATAGGAAGAAAGTACTATTGGCCCAAACTGTACGGAGAGGTCACTAACTATGTTCGGAGTTGTGTAGTGTGCCAGTCGCAGAGCAGAAGGCAGGAAATGGCACCCTTGGAGGAAACAGACGTACCAAACTTTCCCTTCGAGAAGGTGAGTATGGATGTATCAGGACCATATGGAGAAACTGCACAAGGAAACAACTATATGGTGAGTTTTGTCGATTGGCTAACAAATTGGCCTGAAGCATTTGCAGTACCAGACAAGAAGGCCAGAACTGTGGCCGGGTTGATAATAAGTGAAATCTTCCCTAGGTATGGTGCCCCTGTGCAATTGGTAACAGACAATGGCACGGAGAATGTGAACAGCATCATGAGAGAAGTTTTGACAGGTTTGAATGTAGAGCACATAAAAACATCCCCATATCACCCCCAGGGAAATGCTAAAGTGGAAAGGTTTCATAAAACCTTGGGAGATGTATTGGCCAAGCTGGTCAGAGAAAACACTGGAAATTGGGACTTGTATTTGACGCAGGCTCTGGCGGCCGTGAGGTTTACGATAAACGAAACCTCCAGATTTTCTCCTTACTTTTTGTTGTTTGGCAGAGACGTGGTCCTGCCTGTGGATAACCTACTGAAGCCCCGAAGAAGGTATATGGGAGAAGATCATCATCAACTATTGCTGGAACAGCAACATAAGATATTTGTACAGGCCAGAAGAAGAATAAAGAGGGCCCAGAAGAAAAGAAATGAGAGGGTGAATGCTGAAAGAAAGGTAGTAGAATTGAAGGTTGGAGACCCTGTCTACTATAAAATCCACCAGAGAGAGGGAAAGCTGGACCAAAGATGGGAACCGTACTACCGGATAGTAGAGCAGACGGGCCCAGTATCATATGTAATATGGGATCAAGTGGCAGGACGAGCGAGGAGGGTTCATGCCAATGATCTGAAGAAGGCTGAAATAGCTAACCTGGAAATGAGCGAGCCGAGGCCTAAGAAGACAAGGAAAAGGAAAGTAACTCTGGTTGAACCGGAAGAAATGGAAACGGAAGAAGACTCCGAGGAGGATGCGGAGATAGGTCGACTTGGCCAGATAAACGAAGCAGTCCGAGTGACAGAGTTGGAACCCTCAGCGGGGATTGGCGATGTTCAGTCGTCGACTGAATCGGTACAGAGAAGACCCCGTGAGATCGCCATCACACCCCCATGTCCGAAGAAAAGGAAGAAAAAGACGAGGAGGTCCAATCAAGCAGTCGAAGGCTCTAAAAAGAGGCACCCTGAACAGGACGAAGGACCCAGCGAGTGGGAGGAGGAGGATCGAATACCCCTTTCCCAGCTCAAGGAAAGGATAAGGAACAGGAGAAATTTAGACATAGAGTCGAAAGGTATTGAGGACATTCAAGGCGAAGACTCTAAACAGAAAGAAGAATCAGGAGATGAAGAAGAGGACAAAAAAAAACCTCCTGGACGGAAGTTAGACACAGAAAGAAAGTTAGAGGTTGAACAGGAATCACCTCAGAAGATGAGATCAGGGAGGGAGAAGAACCCCAAATCTCAGTAGAACAAAAGGGCTGTGCAGAATACAAGCATTTAGTGTCGACAGATAACGACACTGGCTCATCCAAAATCCTATTGGCTGACTATGGTAGATGTGAGTGGAGGGGATGGAGTCGCGGGCTGCACCTCACAAGGGACGGGAGAAGATCATTGGCATTGTTGATTGATCACCAGTGGTGTCATGAAGTACAACCTTTAGAGTGGGCGCCACGCACACCTGACCAGACCATTCTGTCCGCTAGAGGTTAGATAGAGGAGGGAAGAGCTGAACTTAGTAAGAAGTTATAAAATAATTGAGTGATGAGTTGAGCGACACGAAGTAGTTGTGAAGAATAACAACAAAAGAATGTCGTTACCTTTCAGGAATGATCAAGATGAAAGGGTTGGTTATGACGATGATGGTGGTAGCCACGCTGATGGTGACGATGGCGGAAGCTGGGAAGCGCAGCCGAAACACCATTTTTAAAAAAACGAGCGAAGTAATAATAACCAGGTCTAAGTGGTTGGTCACATTCGTGATAGATTTGAACCCGTATGAGTCGCTACTAAATAAGTTAGGAAACGAGCTAACGCAACTGGATGCAGCCCGGTTGAAAGTAGGACAAGATTATCCCAAGCAAAAAGGGTATCTCAGTTTATTGCACTCCCTAGAATCAGAAGCCACTATGATAGAGTCTCAATGGAAAGACATGCAAAACTACCTGCAGGGAATAGAGTTACTGCAGACGCGGGAAAGGAGATCCGTAGTCCCGATTGTGGGAAAGGCATTGAGTGTCCTGTTTGGAACAGTGACTGAAGATGACGTTAAATTCATAAGAAGGAAACTGGGAGAAGTGGAGGTAAACCAGAGGACGCTTGCCCAGGTGGCAAGGGAGAGTGTGACAATATTAAATGTGACAAGGTTAGAGGTGTCCAAAAATAGAGCCAGAATCAATTGGTTAATAGACAACCTGGCGAGGTTGAGACAAGAGGTAATTAATAATACAGAAACTGTAATGATTGAATTACAGGAAATGAGCGGATTCATGCAAACATATTTCCAGCTGATGACAATTACGAATAAGGTACGACAAACGAGTCAGTCGTTGACGACCTTGCTGGAACACGTGAGGGCGCAATTAGACATGCTGTCATTAGGACACCTCTCCCCAAGCATAGTAAACCCGAGTCACCTAAGGGAAGCGCTACTCGGAATACAGGCCGAGTTACCCCACCATTTAAGGCTGCCGGTGGACCCCACCAAAGAATTGTGGAAATATTATAATGCACTAGGATGTGTGACCTTGTTAGAAAATAGGCGACTATTGGTTGTGATATCTGTTCCGTTGTTAGATAGCGAGAGTGTATTCGAGATATACCAGGTTATAAACTTACCCATCCCCTACCCCAGAAGAGATCAAGGTTTAGGAATGATAGCAAGGTACAAGGTGGAAGCAGACTACATAGCTTTAAATTCGGGGAGAACGAAATTCATGTTGCTATCAGCTGAAGAAGCTGGAAGGTGTAGAGATGATGCTCTACGGACTTGTACCTCGTTAAGCCCTATCTATAAAACGGGTAATCGCAGAATGTGCATACTAGAATTGTTTGATGGGAAAAGGGAAGGAATCAAAAGAATCTGCCAAGTGGAGGTATTAACAAACACGGCATTACCACAAGCTATCAGTGTTTCAGACGGGGTGTGGGCAGTAGCCACACAGAGACATATCAGCTTGTCTAGGGTATGTGGGGGAGAGTCCACAAGGACATTAAGAATAAGACCACCGTTATCCCTGGTGACGCTACCCATGGGATGTTCGGCGGTTGGAATATCCATTTCCTTACCCCCCTATTACCAGGAAGAAGAAAGATATGAAGAGAAAGATTCAATCATAGAGATGATTGGTAGAGGCTTAGTCAATTGTACAGAATTATGGGAGCCGATAGTGAAGAAATTCTCTAATGTTACCTTAAATAAGATGCCAGTATTAATGAAGCCAATAGAAAAGATCGATATGGATCAATTGAGAGACAAGTTAAGTGCGTTGGAAAACGAAGGTGTGGCTTGGGAAGACGATGAGCAGATCGCGATAAGTTGGTCAATAGTAATGGGTACATTCCTAGTTATAGCCATCGGGGGTGTATTAATATGGAAGGTTAACAGTAAGAGGAGATTAGCGAACGACAATCTAGTGAGCGTGCAGCAACTCGAGAGGGAGATGCCGAGCAGTGTTCGTCGCTCAGACAGGACGGGCGAAGAAATTGCTGAAAGACCAACGGAGGAGGCTGGCGTGAGACCACCACGTGCGGCGGAAAAACCTCCCACAGCGGAGAGGAAAACATTGACCAAGAAGAACAAACCATAGTAAACACATCAGCACCCACAGACACACGCACATATTACTTTTGCATGTAGAACAAAAGAAGATGAAAAAGAACATTACCCTTGCATGTAGAACAAAAGAAGATGAAAAGAACATTACATTGCATGTAGAACAAAAGAAGATGAAAAAGAACATTACCCTTGCATGTAGAACAAAAGAAGATGAAAAGAACATTACATTGCATGTAGAACAAAAGAAGATGAAAAAGAACATTACATTGCATGCAGAACAAAAGAAGATGAAAAAGAACATTACATTACATGTAGAACAAAAGAAGATGAAAAGAACATTACCCTTGCATGTAGAACAAAAGAAGATGAAAAAGAACATTACCCTTGCATGTAGAACAAAAGAAGATGAAAAGAACATTACATTGCATGTAGAACAAAAGAAGATGAAAAGAACATTACATTGCATGTAGAACAAAAGAAGATGAAAAAGAACATTACATTGCATGTAGAAAAAAAAAAAAAAAAAGATGAAAGGAACATTACATTGCATGTAGAACAAAAGAAGGTGAAAAGAACATTACCCTTGCATGTAAGAAAGTAGAATAGAATTGCATGAGACAAATGCATGGTGCATGTTAAATGATGTAATTGGGTTTAGGTGTCATTTACGGGTAAATGACAATTCGGTTAGGGGAGGATTGTGGCACCCTGCATTTTTAGAAAGACTAAAAAGAGATATTCATAGAAATATGATTTAATTTTTATTCGGTTTATTAACCAGTTGTTAGTTATTTAGAAACGAAGAATAATTGAGTTTTGAGAATAATTCTCTAACTGTATTTAGGCGATCCAAGGAGAAGAAGAAAAAAAAAATAATAAAAAGAAAGAGAGAGAGGAATAGATAAAACGAAACCAGGTCGTAAGCGAAAACACACACGTACGACCAGCACCTAACAAGTGTCAAAATTATCAGGTCAAGCACTTGAACTAATTCCATGTCCGCGTAGGATGGAAGTTTGTTAAAGGTTGGCTGAAACAATAAAGATTTTTTAGAACAATGGAAACGAAATTTTAATCGGAGGAAAGGTGTT
>OZ010592.1:25852820-25855320 GCA_963932145.1 Acanthosepion lycidas | reverse complement strand
CCTAATATATATATATATATATATATATATATATATATATATATATATATATATATATATATATGTGTGAAAATATTGTAGAAAATAGGAAAGAAACTGGTTTGGTAAATAATCCAAATTCCTTAGTATTTTTGTAATTATTTTTAAAAAATAGTGCTCGATACGAAAGTAGAGCATAAATATAATTATTAACGTTACGGCCTTTTCATATACACAAATCCCTTTCATAAAGAGATATAATAAAAGAATAAAATAAAAATAAATAAATAAATCTCCGTAGACGCTCAAGCCAGACTATGCGAAAACTTCCTCCGTCGTAAATTTAGCCACCCCCACCTTACCGTGACCCGGCATCTATGAAAGTAACTCTATACTGATACAAATTATTAACACCCCACCCCTGCCGATTCTAAACAATCCGCACTTGATGTTACCATGGAAATTTTTGATTTCAATTCTGACAATAGTATTAAAACTCGTAAATTTCAGAAATAAGTCATTCCCAAAAAATTTCGCTTGAAGATCGAACAGAGCCTACTTTAACTCAAGTTAATTCAAATATTATTTTGAAGTTTTCGGCTCTTGTTTTGAAACATGAGACCTCTTATGTAGCGAGTTGGAATCATATTCTTAAATAAATGATTATATATATATATATATATATATATATATATATATATATATATATATATATATATATATATATACCTCCATTTACTGTAGTCAAAAAGTACAGCTGTATTTAAACATGATTTTGATAAAACTGATGTTTTACTGAACTGTAACCAATAATAATGCATCTAATATTCACATATTAGTATCGTATTATAAGATAAAGAAATAGCGAATATACATCTTTTCCATTGTTTATGTTTGTAAGAGGTCTATCTGTTTCTCGTTCGGTTGTTTATAGCTGTACGTGTTTACGCAGTGAAAATAGCGTTACTAACGATACTTTTAGTATTCTCTTTTACTTTTTTTAACTTATTTAACAAAAGATAGGATAAAGAGATAACGGAAAAGAGGTTAGTCTATTGTAATTTCGTCTGTATGGTACATGAGATACATGCTAAAAATGATTTTTTTATAAGTGAAAATTTGGAGATCACGCAATACGAGAGATCGCGTGTTACATGAGTATATACGATACATGTTAACATCGCGTGTTACATGAGATATATACGCTACATGTTAACATCGCGTGTTACATGAGATATATACGATACATGTTAACATCGCGTGTTACATGAGGTATATACGATACATGTTAACATCGCGTGTTACATGAGATATATACGATACATGTTAACATCGTGTGTTACATGAGGTATATACGATACATGTTAACATCGCGTGTTACATGAGATATATACGATACATGTTAACATCGCGTGTTACATGAGGTATATACGATACATGTTAATATCGTGTGTTACATGAGATATATACGATACATGTTAACATCGCGTGTTACATGAGTATATACGATACATGTTAACATCGCGTGTTACATGAGATATATACGCTACATGTTAACATCGCGTGTTACATGAGATATATACGCTACATGTTAACATCGCGTGTTACATGAGATATATACGATACATGTTAACATCGCGTGTTACATGAGGTATATACGATACATGTTAATATCGTGTGTTACATGAGGTATATACGATACATGTTAACATCTCCAATCAGATAAGAGAAAAAAAAAACCATGACTGGTATAGAATCATGGTAATATTATTTTTAGGGCGTTTTCTTTTTAAACTTTACGAAATTATAAAACTCAAAGGGTGTTTTGGAGAATAAGGTACAAAGCATTGAAATATTTGCCTAAATACAGTTCCTCAAGATATTAAGTAGAGTAGGAATGTTGGTAGCATTACTGAAGGCCTGAATGATCTTTTTTGTCTCATCATTGCTCAGTTGCGAAGACATAGTGGGGCTGACACAAAACGATTTTAACCTGTTCTATTTCTAGCTGAATAACTCAAAGAGTGTTTCATTGATTCTTACGACAAAGTTGGCTTAATATCTTATCTGAAAACCTGGAAAAAAGAAACCCAATTAGTTTGGTGTTTTATCGTTTTTTTTAGATATTAAACATTTTGTGTAATGAACAATTATCGCATGCTGTTACAGACAATTTTACTCTTAAACCGGTATATATATATATATATATATATATATATATATATATATATATATATATATATATATATATATATATATATATATACTTTAATAATTATTTTGAACACTACAATCTTAACCATGTCAAGTCTAAGATCAGTCGTTATCTATCCACCATATCCTTATAATCTTCATCCCCTACTTACGTTAATATCATACACCTAATTCAGTAACTGTAAAAAATATATTTCGGTTTAGCCATCTAACGCTTTCTTTATTTCCCCTACCCCCCCTCTCTCTCTCTCTCTCTCTCTCACTATATATATATATATATATATATATATATATATATATATATATA
>OZ010592.1:25775320-25847820 GCA_963932145.1 Acanthosepion lycidas | reverse complement strand
CATTCGTGTACATTTGTGGTTAGTTTGTCTTCATCATTTAATGTGTGTAGTAGTGAGTTAAGGTTTTCCGATCAACAATGGCAGGATATTCATATTGTAAGGAAGCAGATATGAATTTTACATACGGCCACGCGAATGGTAATAGACGCGAGACTGCACAGCTGTATCAGATTGAGTTTCCAGAACGATTGCCGCTGAGTCATCCAAACTTTTGCTGCTGTTTATCTTCGCCTTGCTGTGACTGGATCCGTGGAAACCATAAAGTATGAATCGATCTCCGCTCGTTCGCCTGACCACAAAAAACGCATTGTACGGGTATGTCGGAGACGATCCGGGTATCAGGCACCCGCCAAGTGTCCCTAGCATGTGGTACATCTCATAGTACCGCATGGTGGGTATTTCAAGAGCAGCTCCTGTATCCATATCATTTGAAAAGTGTGTAGAATCTTTCGCCTGGTGATTACTCACCACGAGAGAAAGTTTGGTGATGGTTTATTGCACAGACTTCCGATCTGTTGTTTATCTATTCAGGCTTGTTTACAGTTGAGGCAATATTTGGACGAGATGGAATAACAAATTTACACAACCAACATTTGTGGACGGATCGGAATCCCCATGGTACAATACAGGGTAGACACCAGCATCAGTTTATGATTAATGTGTGGGATGGAATTGTAGATGACTGTCTGGTTGGTCCATATGTTCTCCCAGTACGTCTTACTGGAGCTGTCTACAGGGACTTTATTTCGAACAAACTTCTAGACCTGCTAATATGATATGGTATGTGATACATTTATGATGGGACTCCAGTACATTTTAGTCACATCGTCCGCCATGCATTAACATGAAAGATGTTTAGGTATGTTGTAGAGTTATTTCACACTGGAGGCTTGTATTTGTACTAAATCGGTCCTAAAATAGGTTCGGCGTACACAACGTTAGGAACTTGATATAATAAGTATAACGCAGAGTAATCTAGTTGTGGTCGCTGATACTTTAGTCCGGCAACGACTGACTCACCTACTGACTCGTTACTCTTACTTGTGGAGAGAGTCTGTTAACTATAGAATAAGTGTGTTTCACTATAACCAGGTAGGGGTGGACCGGTTCCCCCGACTTCAATCCTTTGGATTTTTATCAGTGGGGTCACCTATAAAACAATTGGTTTATGCTGTAGATATTAATAATACAGAGATGCTTCATCAACGTGCCATGGGTAAAAGCGTGGAACCGAGATACCAATCTAGTAGCACGCTTAAATTCATGCAGTTGGGGCAGAAGTAAAAATAGACCGTCAGAGCAGTTGCCATGAAAATATTTGTAGACCGAAGCCACATCACGTCTGTGAGAAAGTGGCTGGAGTCAAGATGCCAGGTCAGGACCTATCATATTGCAAATCCGTTTTTGGATTTTGTCGAGAACCTCAAGATGAACAGCGGGGTCAGCAGATGGCAATAATGCTTATCTTTGAGACTTTTCGCAGTCAATTGGTCTGAATTGCACCTGCTTAGACGGTGGTTCCTCTTATGAAGTGGGCGGGGGCGTAAAAATGAATCTTGCCGGACGGCGCGCTTTTTTTATTAAGTATCCACGGATACTAAGGTTGGTAGACGAAATAAACACTATTTAAAACAAATGGACGTCCTATTCAAATACGGGTATTTAGCCAAAGAGAATTCGGATAATTTCGTCTCCGTTATGGCTCGTCGATGAACAGACATCGTCAGATAAAGAAAAACACCCAACAAAAAAAAAAAAATCTACATTAGCGAGACAAAACGTGATTCATGTTAAGCGGGTGAAGAGTTGATTTTTACTGCAACTCTATCTTTCCTATTTACAGTAGAATCTCTTATATCCGGAATCTCTCATATCCGGAATCTCTCATATCCGGAATCTCTCATATCCGGAATCTCTCATATCTGGACATGATTTTGATGTGTATATACATATATGAACTATTTGGGGGATATGTAACTGATTTGAAATTTGAAATTTGAATAATTGCTTATGCTTATTTTACGCTAATGACTTGTATTGGTGTAAAAGTTGATGAGAATAAAAGGAAAAGATGACAACGAAACATCTACAACAAGATAGAATACGAGACACATGATTGTGATGGAACCTGGACTCAAAGAGAAAAAGCTATTGAAAAAGTGGTCAGTTTTATGTAAAGAAAGCCAGCATTCAGCTATGACGATTACACTAACAGACGTAGAGTTAAAATGTGTCATTCGTTTAAAAAAAACAATAAAAAAAGCAAAACGAAGTGCGGAAAAAATTGAGAATGACATTAGAAGAGAAAAAGTCATCATGTAACAGCGATTAAAAAATCCTCGTTACATTATTTATTTTGCATACGTGGCATAATTAATTTAATGAATTTTCATTAAGATTACATAATTTATTTCTTTTTCCTTAAAATCAATTCCGTTATATTTCACACACCATTTTAGCTTATTTTGTTTACTATAAAACATTGAAAATAAATGTTAAACCTGATTTCAGTTCTTTTATTTTAATCTAAATATAACCTCTCATATCCGGACTTTGTAACCAATTCCGCATATCCGGAATCCCTCATATCCGGACTTTGTAACCAATTCCTCATATCCAGAATCCCTCATATCCAGACTTTGTAACAAATTCCTCATATCCGGAATCCCTCATATCCGGACTTTGTAACCAATTCCCCATATCCGGAATCTCTCATATCCGGACTTTGTAACAAATTCCTCATATACGAAATCCCTCATATCCGGACTTTGTAACAAATTCCTCATATCCGGAAGACCTTCTTAGTCCGGTTGTCAGGTATTCTACTGTATTTATTACTCGATTAGAAGCTGCCCTATTGGACCGAATTTAAGATAGCTACTACGGAGGGCTCTTGATTGGGCCTTCATCACAATAGGAGGAGTAGATGCAATAGGCAACAATAAACTACAGAACTAAAATTGATCGCTTCATTTAAGTATTGCATTAATATTTAAGCTTACCTTTTAAACGTTCAATGTTAATTCTTCTGAGGCTACTTAATTTAAAGATAATTTCATGTACGTAGGTCCTTACTTTCCGTACTAACAATTAGTTTTATTTCATGGGTGAAATTCGCAATTAATTTCGTTTATTACCAAATTTATTTCCAAGTTATAAAAATTGTTATCGTACAAAACACTTCGTCGCAAAAAAAAAGAAATAATGTAAGAAACTCGCCGAAAACAATCGCAGTATTGAAAACTTGGAATCTAAAATTTCAGGATTGTGGGTTCAGATCTGGCCCGGAATGTTATTACCCACGTAGTTGGCCTGATTCCAAAATGATATGATATTTGGGGCTACGGTCTCTTGGAGTAAAATTAACAACGTGTGACAGTGGTACTGTGACATTCGCAATGATTATACACATTTGTCTATCTTTTTCTTTGAGTGTTTTTGTATCCCAGATTGCTTCAGGGTTAATTTGATAAGGACAGGCAAGAAACAGAAATAGTACAATTGTATATATTATTAATCTATGTATAATATATATTGTCAATCGTAGACAATTTGTAGATCACAGCAAGCTCAATGCATATTTGCCTAAGTATATGGTGTAGTGGATAACAGTTTTGAATTGGAAATCGGAGATCCGACTCCCAATCGCGTTCATTATATTCACTTACGCGCAATCTCCCCAGATATGGGTTAAATAGTAGGATGTGTATTAATAAATCATTATTAACTGCAAAAATTCCTTACAATCACAAAATATTTTTTAGGTTTTAAACAACCTGCAAAGGTTGATAAGCCGTAAAAAACAAATCAACAAACATATATATATATATATATATATATATATATATATATAGATAGATAGATAGATAGATGAAGAAATATAGTCTTAAGGTGTGCTATATTTATGGAATAAAGTGCTCAAATTCAGAGATAGAGCGTGTGTAAATATAAAAGTGAACATAGAAACACTTAGAGGCGACAGTCTGTTTCATGCTATATGCAATCCTACTATTGCATATAGCATGAAACAGACTGTCGCCTCTATTTATATATATATATATATATATATATATATATATATATATATATATATATACGTGTCTGTGTGTACGTGCGTGCTTTGACAGTTCTACGTGTATTGTGAAGTTACTATTATTATTATTATTATTATTATTATTATTATTATTATTATATCAGTGTACTGGGAGATATTTGATGTGTTAGTGTGTTCTTAGTGTGTTCCTCAATTGGGTAGTGCGTCCTGGGTATGACGATAAACTACATCCGCATCCTGGGTATGACGATAAACTACATCCGCGTCCTGGGTATGACGATAAACTACGTCCAACAACAAGGTCTCAGATAATGTTTTCGGAAAAATAATGTTGCCAGCTATACGTTTTTTTTGAAAAACAATGTTGCCAGGTATGCGTTTTTGAAATAATTTTGCCAGCTATATGTTTAATAGTACTGTATTTTTAATATGTGTAGGTATATGTATGTGTATGTGTGTGTATATATATGTGTGTGTGTATGTATGTATATATATATATATATATACACAGTGGTTGATATGCCATAAAACCCAACCAACTTTTACCATTTTGCAAATAAATTGTCCTTATCAAATGCAATTTCTTGACTTAAACAAAAATACCTCGGATTATTTTGCAGTGTGCAAGGAAATAAGCTCTAGCTTGCTAAAAATGTTCCATACAAAATAGGCATTTAAAATTCATATATTTGGCATATATATATATATATATAAACTGGATTTGGCATTAAATAACGCCACAGTGGTTGATATGGCATAAAACCCAAACAAACAAACAAACAAATCAGTTGGGCAGTGAGCATAACAGAATCATAGAAGCGGTTGTGTGAAAGTCTTAGGTTACACCATCAGCGAGTTTCTGAATCTAATATTCTTTAAGTATAGACTTTATGTATGTTGGTCATAAGAAAAAGTGCGTCTGACATATGTCTATTGTTGAAAGGATATTTATGAGTAGTCCATCTAAATATTTTCTTCTGTTTTCTATTTCGGTTTTCTATTAGGGTAGCAATTTTTAAATTAAATGTGATGTATACCTATACGCTACTAATGATTTTAGTGATACTGAAAGTTTAGTGGCTTTGTTTTATTCACTTTATATATATAAATTAATAAATATACATAGTATCTCTCAACGCTGGCACAATTCTGATGAAACTCTGAGTCGTGCTAGAGGGAAGGGTTAATATATATATATATATATATATATATATATCATAGCTCTTTTATATTACATTGATCATTGTTTTATTAAAATCCTCACCAAATGTGCGATATATATATATATATATATATATATATATATATATATATATATATATATATATGCATGTTTCATTAAAAAGGACAGACAAGGTACCATCAAACCATCCATCCTAAAAGAAAATTACTACACGCATGCCCAATCAAAGTTCCATTCTGTGTCCATAATCCCAACATTTACACCCAAACTAATGGTGTTAGTATGGGAAATCCACTCGGTCTATGCTTTTGCAACTATTACATGTCCCACGTAGAAAATACGATATTTACACAGGTCCGCAAACTGAAAATATATTTTCGCTACTTAGATGATATTTTTATTTTAGCAAATAACATTAAAGAAATAGAGACACTTAAGACCACATTTGAGAAAAACTCCGTCCTTTTTTTAACCTATGAACTTAGCCAAAAAAACAAACTTCCATTCTTATATGTCCTCGTTGAATACAGCAATAACACTTTCATTACATCATTATACAAAAAACCCACTAGCAATAACTCGTACAGCCTTAACTTCAAAAGCGAATGTCCACTTAGATACAAACTAGCAGTAATAAAAAAAAACTTTCTAAATAGAGCACACCAGAATTCATCCTCTCGACTACTCTTCCTCAAAGAACTTGATGATGTTAAACAGACACTAATCAACAACGGCTTCCCTAACCACACCTCATAGACCGCCAAATTAGACTATTTCTCCCCAAAGTAAGTAATAACGATAGTGAACACGCAGCCAAAAATCACATACATATTTATTACAAAAAAAAAACAAATGAATATTGATTGCAAACAAGACGAATCTTCACTAAGGCATATTATAAAGAAATATACTACTGCAATTGACCCGAATAAAAAAAAAATCAAATGAATTATCTATTATAAAAAATTTAAGACAGTTAATCTTATCCTAAAAAATAACAACACACCAGCAAAATTACAAAGAACGAACATTATCTATGAGTTCAAATACCCCTTAAGAATTTGTGTTCCTGATCAAACCGGACTCATAAATAATTACATCGGTTACACAACTACATGCTTATCTAGACGTCTTACGTTACATCTATCTGACCACAGCTCCATTTGAACCCATTTAAACACACACACAAATTTACCCGACTCCATTAGGAACATACTAGTAGAAAACACAAATATATTAACTGCATCCACCTGCAAAAAAAGACTAAAAATAATAGAAGCTTTAATAATAAAAAAGAAAAACCCAACTCTTAACAATATTAACGACGAACAAAGTCACAATGTGCTAATCTTATTCGGAAATTAAAAACATCCCTACCACACACTAAGACGTACACAGAACGCACACACTCAAGTAAGCTGAAAAATCGAATCATCCTTGATAATGGCTAAATGTATAGCCGAAAGCGCTCGGAAATATAAAACATTTGGACAGTTCTTAGACACCCTTTGTCCAGAAAAGAAAGCTCATGTTCGAACACAAGAAAAATTAAATAAAAAGCTTAACCGTAGTACCTTGTCTGTCGTTTTTAATGAAACATGTATAAACGAAGGATTGCTGCCTAAATATACAACTATATATATATATATATATATATATATATATATATATATTGAGCATTTCAACCCCAAGAAAGGCAGGAGTGACATTAGCACGCAAGGGGTTACAGAGAGTAAATGTAAGAGTAAAGAGGTGTTTGAGGAAAGGATAAAAAGAAGAACGGGGATCAAGATCAAGCATCAGAAGATCTCAATTAACATTACTTTCAAATTTATGAAGATTATGGTTATCAAGGAAGAAAGTAAGAAGAGGGAGTTAGAATAAATTAAAAAAGAAATACGTCAGAGAAATCATGACAAAAATGGAGACCAGTGTAAAACGCCATCTTTGCTGATTCTTTTTTATTTTATTTTTCGGGAACAGTACGGAAAAAAAATCTACATTTAAAGAAGACATCACTCTTTTTTGGTCGTTTGACTGTCACGCACAGAAAGGAAACACGACGCCTAATATAGAGCTAGACAGGAGAATAGACACACGGGGTAGTATTTCTACTTGTATCTCTTCCCTGTAGATGGGGTAATTAAATTTTGATTTAGACACAAGTATTGTTTTCAGATAAACAACACAAATGACCAAAGTAAAATGGAAAAAAAATAGCGCAGTCATTTAAAACAGCAGACATAGACCGATCCCTGAAATGTAAAGAAATATATATACATATATGTGTATATGTGTGCGTATGGTGTATGTGTGTGTATTTGTATGTATTGTGTATATTTAGGCAGCGTATTTTTATTCAAACAAGTTTCGTTAATTAATTTAGACATATATTAATTAGTATGGTATTAATTTTGGTATTTTTCTTACTCAATTTTCTAAATCTAGCAAAAAATTAATCATCGAAGTTGAAAGGATCACAACGAAAACTAATCGGCATGATATGTCTAAATTATTTAACCGCACCTCATATATATATATATATATATATATATATATATATATATATATATATATATATATATATGTATGTATGTATGTATGTATGTATGTTTGTGTGTGCATGTGTGTAAATGTATATTTAGGCAGCATATTTTCATTCAAGCATGTTTGGTTAAATAATTTAGACGTATTATGTCTATTTATGTTAGTTTTAATCTTATCATGTCTACGTGAGTGTGTCTGTGTGTGTGCGTGTATATACTGAATTGAAAGACGCTCATACGTCGATAACGACTGAAGTGTTCATCATATATATATATATATATATATATATATATGGAATAAAGTGCTCAATATCAGAGATAAAGCCTATGTAAATATAAAAGTGAACATTGAAGTCAACACTCAAAGTCAGCCTGTCGCCTCTGAGTGTTGACTTCAATGTTCACTTTTATATATATATATATATATATATATGTGTGTGTGTGTGTGTGTGTGTGTGTGTGTGTGTATTATATATATTCACCTATCACCATTAAGGGTTAGTTTATATTGACGGTTATCTCTAAACTTGAACAGGTTAAGATTGTAGTAATCAGGGAAACATCCACTCAGGTGTCTGTTTTACATAACAGTTGTTCGTGGAAAGAAGCTGTTCGAGTGGAACTCGCCTATGGAGTTCGGAGGTAATGTAGGGGATTTGCTACAATATATGTGGCATGGTGTGTCCTAGCCGTGACCTGGCGAAACCATGTAATGTAGTTCGCCCTAACATTTTCTGTTGAAATAGAGATAGAGCAGTGAGAGTCTCACTACAACCCACGTGTGAAAGAAAGGTTGAAGGGTGAAAAATAATTCTTCTCCAACAAGGAGATGCTTTTGTCATATTTGGGCGGGAACTGCCCAGTGCTGGATAACAAATGAAAATTGAGCACCGGGCAACTCCCGCCCAAATATAGCATCGGTACACCATTTTCGGGCTGATGTGGTTCTTATTAAAGTAGAAGAATACATTAGGAGTCAGGTATTTCCTGGAGCGGTACAGCGAGCCGATCATTTTACATGAATCTTTAGAGATGGATCGTATATAAGAGTTCCAGTTGTGGTCGGGTGTCAGATTAAGGCCCAATATTCTAAGACACTGCTTGAGACCCTGGACATCGTGACTGGCGGTAGTTCAGGGATCGGAAGAGAGGTCAGCTGCCATCAGAATTTTTAAAGGTGCGTCCGGAGCTAGATGTTATAATACGTATTTTTTTTTTTTTTAGCTTAGCTTAGATAAATGTTGAATCAGTTCGAAACAGGTTTGAAAATCTGTGCTGCACCAGCCCTCTAAGTGGACAACGCACACCTGTTTGTCTTGAAATTCATTAATTTTTGCCTTTACCTAGTTTTGAAAACGACAACTGGATACTTTAAAAAAGATGTAGCTATTTCAGCCTCGAACCAAAGCAAGGGCTATGGTCGCACGCCAACAGATAAAAAGCACAACGATAACATTTCTTTTTTTTAGGTGCATAATTTCGGTGATCATGACTAAGAATGGCATCTTGTCTTTTCTTTCTCGGCTTAACTTTTGAAGCTTGACAATCTATCAACTGCTCCAAAAAAAACAGGACTCAAGATAAACCTTTCCAAAACAGAAACTATGATCTAGAATTGGAATGAAACAGTGATGGCACATACCTTGAATCTATCATGAATATACATGTGAAACTATTAAATACTAAACATATCGGTGTACACCATCGACGTGTGTAAATTAATAGAAACAAAACGAAGAATTTCGTTATTATTTACTTTTTTTCGTATTTTTCCAATGAAACATGACCCAGTGCACATGTTAGTACTTCTTATGTTCAATGTACGAAGTCGTTCCTTGCAGATTGACCACAGATTCTCGATTGGATTTAAATCAGTATACTTTCCAAGCCAGTCTATAGTACTTTGATTTGTTCAATGGTAAGGCTTGTCAGTGTGTTCGTGTAGCGTTACAATTTTCGTACTTACTTGGAAACGTTCATCGTAGACAATGGCTGCAAGACAACTAATCGACAGTCGAGACAATAGTGTCTGCGCGCGATACAAATCTGAGCCAATCATTGATGACGCACATTTTTTAAGGACAAAAAAATTTCATTATATACCTCGAAAATAAATTCATATTACTGCAAATGACCTAATCCGAGGAAAAAATTAGAAATCGATTAATCACACCAGTGGGTCTAAAACTGACTGGTGAAAGAAAGTAAACTAAAGCAGTTGCTTCAGTTAATTTACACAATGGTGTATTGATCAGCAATAACAGATTAAGTATGAGAGAAAAAGAAATTGAGCATAGAATAGGTAGCGCCAGGGATAGTTTCGCCCAACACCGTAAATAGCTACGAAACCAAAACATCAACCTGAAAACTCGTGTCATTTTCTTAAATAGCCTCGTTAGATCGAGACTTATATACAGATGTCATGCATGGTGCCAATCTCCTTCAGAAATATCTAAACTCTCAGCTGTATACAACCGTATTCTAAGATCTATGGCGAAAAAAGGCTTTGAGCGTGTCAAGCCTGCGGGTCTTGACAAAGGTTATCTTGCTTTGAACATTGTGGACTGGTGCTACAGTGGCAGAAAACAAAGAACTGAACCAAATAGTAGAAACCACATCACTTGAGGACGACCAACAGCAGCAACAACTAAAATGAATAGCACATGTAACTCAACAAGAAAATAATAAAATAAACGAGTATATGGATTGCAGAACATGGATTTGGATAGATTCTAAGGTGATAAATATTACTTGGAACTAAACAGGATAGGAAGCAGTGGAGACATATGATCGATCTTCTTGAAGTTGGGAGAGCCATGATAAACCTAGCTAAAGAACTTGTGTAAATGGATGGCAGAATATGAAATGGGAGAGATAGTAAGGGGATAATATTGAAAAGATAAGAAGTATAGAAATATGAAGGTTAGGAAATTGTGGAGAGCCGTTATTTTTGACGTCCTGAAGGGACACTTCACATAGAAGACGATTCTATTTTAAACCTAGTTGTTTCTCACATAATCTGTCCATGATATTCTCAGCGTCCGTCGGTAAAAAAAAAAAAAAAAAAAAAAAAAAACTAAAAAAACACATTTTCATTTTCTTAAAGTCTTTTCGCCTTTTGTAACGTGACTGTCCACTATTCACTGCTATATAAGAGATTAGACATTTTTAAATACGGACAACAAAAACCAACAATAAGCTTTTGTCCTCGGGATTCAAGTAAAGCTGACACACGGACTCGTATGCTCTTTGTCTGACAACAAGATGACTTAACTGGAAAGAAAGAATTGTGAAAAGAAAGACTGATAATTTTAACATATTTTAAAATAACAATCCATAGGTAAGTCTTAGTTGAACGGTGGTGGGTTGAGGAGCTTTTTTTCTTCTTTTCTTTTTCTCAAGATTTTTTTTCTTTTAGATTTTGGATATTTTTGGTTCTTTCTTTATTTTAATGTTTGTTTGTTTTTTTTTTGTTCTTTATTTATTTATTTCTTTTGTGCATTCTTCATTTCTTTTTTGCTTATTTTCTTTTTTCTCTCTATTTTCGAACTTCATTGTTTATTTTACTCCCTTTTTCCTATTATTACTGTATGCTTTCTTTATTTTCTTTCATTCTTTATTCAGTCCATTTTTTTCGCTTTTCTGTTTTTTGCTTGCTTACTTTCTTTCTCTATTTGTTTATTTATTTCGGTTCTTTCTTTCTTTCTTTTTTATTTTCATTTCGTGTTTTTACTTTCTTTAATATTTTCTTTCTTTTTTCTTTCTTCTGTGTTTCTTTTTTCATTCTTTATCCTATTGCGTTTGTAGCTTTTTTCTTTTTTCTTTCTTTCTGAATTTCTTTTGAGTTTTTTCTTTCGTTCCTTCTTTTTCCTTTATTTATTTCGATTCTTTCTTTTCTTTCTTTCTTTTCTTTCTTTCTTTCTTTTCTTTCTTTCTTTCTTTCTTTTTATTTTTACTTTCTTTAATAGTTTTATTCTGTCTTCCTCTTCATCGATGTTCTTTATTTTTTCGTAGTTATTTTCCCTTTCTTCATCTTATTTCTTTGTAGATTTTCTTTCTTTTTCTCTTTTTCTCTTTTTCTCTTTTTCTCTTTTTCTCTATTTCTTTTTTCTCTGTTTCATACTTTCTTCTGCAGTTTTTCTTTCTTTCAACCTTTTTTATTTCTTCTGTTTGTTGTATAGTTCGTTTCTTTCTCACTTTCTTTTTTTCTTTTTTTTCTTTTTCTAACTCTCCTTAATCTTTTGTCTTTCTCTCATTTTTTTCTTTTCTTTCTTTCTTTTATCTTTACTGCCTATCTCTTTAGTTCTGAGTCATATCCTTTCTTTCTTTTTCCGTTTTTGTCACTTTCTTCTTTACCTATTCACGCTCCCTTCTTTACTTCTTTCTTTCTTTCTTTTTCTCTTTTGCTTACTTTTATTGCAGCCTGTTTGTTCTTTCTATCATTTTATATCTTAATTCTTTTGTATCTTTCTTTCTTTCTTTCTTTCTTTCTTTCTTTCAGCTCACTATCCTTTCTTTCTTTCTTTCAGCTCACTATCCTTTCTTTCTTTCAGCTTACTATCCTTTCTTTATTTCTTTCTTTTTTCTTTCTTTCTTTCTTTCTTTCTTTCAGCTCACTATTCTTTCTTTCTTTCTTTCTTTCAGCTCACTATCCTTTCTTTCTTTCTTTCTTTCTTTCTTTCTTTCTTTCAGCTCACTATCCTTTCTTTCTTTCTTTCTTTCAGCTCACTATCCTTTCTTTCTTTCTTTCTTTCTTTCAGCTCACTATTCTTTCTTTCTTTCTTTCTTTCTTTCTTTCTTTCTTTCAGCTCACTATCCTTTCTTTCTTTCAGCTTACTATCCTTTCTTTCTTTCTTTCTTTCTTTCTTTCTTTCTTTCTTTCTTTCAGCTCACTATTCTTTCTTTCTTTCTTTCTTTCTTTCTTTCAGCTCACTATCCTTTCTTTCTTTCAGCTTACTATCCTTTCTTTCTTTTTTTCTTTCTTTTTTCTTTCTTTCTTTCTTTCTTTCAGCTCACTATTCTTTCTTTCTTTCTTTCTTTCTTTCTTTCTTTCAGCTCACTATCCTTTCTTTCTTTCAGCTCACTATCCTTTCTTTCTTTCTTTTTTTCTTTCTTTCTTTCTTTCTTTCTTTCTTTCTTTCTTTCTTTCAGCTCACTATCCTTTCTTTCTTTCTTTCTTTCTTTCTTTCAATTACAATTTCATTCGTTCATTTTTTTAGTCGAGCAATTTTTCATGTTCATCATTTTATCTATATGATGATTGCACTGAAATAGTTTGCACTTTTCACAGATAATCGCTGTTCTTACCCTATCATGTATGTTTTTATATTACTTCTGAGTTATCTTATTATTATTGTTATTTTTGTTATTATACCATGTTAAAGTGAAAAACATCAACCTTAAGCAAAAATCTATTTTCATTCAAAGACAATTACATTAGCCTTTACTATAAA
Source organism: Acanthosepion lycidas (assembly GCA_963932145.1). Taxonomy (NCBI): domain Eukaryota; kingdom Metazoa; phylum Mollusca; class Cephalopoda; order Sepiida; family Sepiidae; genus Acanthosepion; species Acanthosepion lycidas. The sequence continues at coordinate 25,834,584 of OZ010592.1, read as the reverse complement.
TACAATTCAATATGATTTAATATATTTATCGTTTATGCAGCCTGATCTTTCTTCCTTGGTAATGCAGCCTGATCTCTCTTCCTTGTTATCATAACAAAGATATATTTCCTTGGTAAGTAAAGATATTGTTTTTCATTTTTTTTAGTATTAGGTTGGTGCAAAAATAATTTCGTTTTTTGACGTTATAAAACTACGTTAAAAAACGATATTATTTTTGCACCAACCTAATATTAGGTTCCTACTTTTTATTTTTAAAATTTCAAAAGCAGAATTATTTCTCACATGTGAGAAGAGTTCATTTTATTGGTAGATATAAGTAATAGATAACATATGCGGAAATAATAATAATAATAATAATAATATATTATATTATATTATTATTATTATTAATAATAATAATATATTATATTATATTATTATTATTATTAACAATATATTATATTATATTAATATTATTATTACTATAAACAATAATAATAATAATAATAATAATAATAATAATAATAATAAGAAGAAGAAGAAGAAGAAGAAGAAGAAGAAGAAGAACAACAACAACAACAACAACAACAACAACAGCAGCAGCAGCATATTAGCAAAGCAATTGCAAAATTAATTATATTCATCCGCCATTTTTGACAAGATAAGTTGTGATTATTTAAGATATAATAATGTTAAACCTTCTTTGGATAATTTTTTAAAATTTTTTAATGATTTGTAGACTGTTGGTAATTACTTTATATAAAATGTAACTTTACAAGAAATAGGTACTTTTGGTAATTTTATTAGAAATAGATTTTGTTAGTGATTATATTATATAAAATATATTGCTGGTAATTTTACTATAAATAGGTATTTTTGGTAATTTTATTATAAAATTGATGATAATTATTTTATGTAACATGTATTCCTGGTAATTTTACTATACAAAGGTATTTTTAGTTGTTATGTTATATAAAACGCAACTTTACTATAAATACATATTTTTGGTAACTTTTCTATAAATAGGAATTGTTGGTAATTATTTTATATAAAATGTATTGCTGGTAATTTTACTATAAAAATGTAATTTTATACTTTCATAGTGTTTTGTTTGTCGGGTTCAATATTTGCTCATAGCTTCGAATCTAACGGATGCTACCACCCCACGTCAGGGTGGATCGGGAAAAAAACAGCAATTAAGAGGCTTCACTCCCCTCAAAACCTCCAATTTCTCGAACAGAGGTCTTGCGGCTGGATATAGTTTATCTTCATACCCAGGACAGGCTATAGAGTATGGCATATATTATTAATAAACATAAGGAAGTCGTAGAAAAAGAAAGAAATAATTTCAATGATTGCTGTGAATTGAAAGGAAGTTATTTTAATCATAGGTTGCTGTTTTAATGCCGCTTCATGGGGTTATCCATTTATTCCACTTCAAGTAATAATATATTATAATATACTGTTTCATCACTTCTGTGATCCCATACATAGCAATTTAGTAAGCATAGCTTAGATGTGGTACAAAGCTGAATGTATGGATCGCCCAGAGTGGTTCGTTGGTTGGTGCAAAAATAATGTCGTTTTTCTTTTGAAGTTGAACGCCAAAAACGACATTATTTTTGCACCATCCTAATACTAAGTCATAATTGATATAGCGAGACACAACTTTGAAGTGCGCAGTCAGTCGTCCTTATAAACGGCTACTTCTGAATAGCTGTTTTTACTTTTAATGATATCAAAAGGAGAAATATTACTTACGCGTGACAATCGAATTAATTTTATCATTCCTGGAAGACTCTAGCAGAAGATTTAACCAATGCAATTGTAAATTACTAAAGTATTTGTGTAATTTGTTTGACAGTAGGATAGTGTTTTAACAGAGGGCATAAAACTCGACGGTGCATTGGAACAGCGGAATATGGCTTCCAAAAGCTAAGCAAAGTATTAAGAAACAGAGAAAAGATTACTTTTTTAAGACAATTCATCCTAAATAAGGCAGGAGTGCCACTAGCGTGCAAGGGGTTACAGAGGATTGAGAAGAAGAGTAAAGTAGCGTGTTTGAGGAAAGGATGCAGAGAAGGACGGGAAACAAGCTTAGGGTATCATATGTCGATTGACATTGCACTTGAATATTTGAAGATTATAGTCATTGGGGAAGTAAGTAAGGAGAGGGAGTTCTACAGTCGGGAGACAAAGCAGGGATTACGAGGCGCTCTCAAAGAGTTGGGAATCAGCCATTCTGATAGGTGTCGGGGAGTGTTCTCTATGGTGAGTAAAGGAGAACAGTTTCGTTTGGAAGTATTAAAGTTTACAAGCCATTTCCTGCCGCAGTCAACCACAGATTGGGGGTCTTTTTCGAGATCAACAGCCAGGTTAGTTTGTCAACGATACTAAGCTGTTGTGTATAGCAATGGATGCTCAGCAATCGATTTACAGATGAAGAAGAGACTTGAAGCAACTGAACTGTGGGTCTTCTGAAGGATGCTGAGAAATCCATAGCCTGAATCTGTGATTAATGACGAATTTTTCGATAAAATGAAAATAAAACGGACACTTATACTTACCATCAGAAAGAAAGTTTAAATTTCTAGAGCACAATGAGAAAACAGGTTTTAGATAAGCCGACACTCAGAGGACATATTGAAGGTAAAAAGGACTGATATGTCCCGGAAAGGGATATATTTGATCAAAGTACCGAAGTGGGTTTGGCTACTATAACCAAGTAGTACAGGGTAGCAGTAATCGACTGGTACTCATCGTAGTTGCAGGTAATCGGTGTAGACCAATAGGATAGCCAATCGCGTAATCCAATGGGCGTCCTCACAGACTTAAACTCTGTCGTACCTACACGTCCGTCTGTATTTATGACGGACACCAGCCAATCATATTCCAGTGAGGGGGGACACAGGTGTATGCATATTCCATTATATCAGGGACAGAGAAAAGTAGCGAATAACGTACCAAAAGAGCTCGTGGAGATAGTTGGCCGAACATGGATTAGGAGTGATAGCAAAAGTGGCAAAATTTACAAAGAGCTACAAAGGACGAGAAATTGTGGATAACAATGATTGTTCACCTCCTGAAGGGACACGACACAGAGAAGAAGACGTGTATATTTGTATTAACATATATGACACTTACAGTGACTTGTTTAATATATTCATATTTAAAAGGAAGTTATCTTATCTTCCTCAGATAGTGTAGCAATATGATCAGCTGAAGTCTTGAACTGAAAGCAGCAGGTCCTATCGCAAAAGTGGATACGGAACATTTACTTACGACCGATGGTTATCAGTTATCGGATTCAACTTCAAAGTACAGAGCAAGAGGCTCAGACTGAGAGAAAATCACGGAAGGAAGATAAATTACTTATTTTAGACGAAGATGACAAGACAAAAGAATCTGTTATCCATAAAACTAACCATTCTGCGAAAAGACACGCAAAAGGAACACAAAAGGAACCAAGTGGATCTCGCAGGATGAATAGCGAAGATCGGCGCTAATTGTTTATAGCCCTCATCAATTACGTCATTTCTCTCCATCGCTTGATTATAGCAGCAAGTTACAACCTTAGAATAAAATCTGCTAGAATTTGTTTTGATCGTCACTAGTGGGTATTATCTGGCTGAAGGGTAATTTTTAAGCTATAGGCGTTTTACTACAAGAAACTGCACCCTGTCAACGAACCTGGTGTCTGTTCTGAGTTGCAAAGCGACAATAGTAAACCAAAGAAAATATTACAAATAATTTTTGTCCCCTCACAATTGTCTTTTTCAGAAGTCGACTTATGCTCCTTTTAAACATTTTTTTTTCCTTTATTTTCTTTTTTCTCATCACATATTTTCTTTTCTCTTAAACTTACATGTTTATTTAAAATTTACGTGACTTGCATTTCTTAAAGAAATTCTTGTGTGGAGACTACGGTGGATTATTTGAATATCCATTTGAATCGAAATCCTTTGTGTACGTACTTGTGTGTCGCGGACAATAACAAAGGTTTTATTTCGGTAAAAAAACAGTCGACCAGCAGGGTATTTCTGTAAATATAATGCTCGATAGAGATAGTGCGTAAATAATAATAATAAAGTTAGAATTAGAATTATTGATATTCTATAGCTTAAAAATTACCATTCAGCCAGATAATACCCTCTAGTGAAGATCAAAACAAATTATAGCAGATTTTATTCTAAGGTTGTAACTTACTGCTATAATCGAGCGATGGAGATATAAGGCGTAAGTGATGGGGGTCTATGCACAATAATAATAATAATAATAATAATAGGACTTTAAAATACACACAAACAGAACAATCAAATTTAATAACTCAGATATCGTGATCAAAGACCACAAAATGAGGAAGTGCTTTTTTATTGATATGGTAGTCCCTGCTGACTGTAATGTATCCTCAAAAAATATCGAAGTACAATGATCTTGATGGTATTCCTGTTAGCCCATACCTTAATCCTTTGAGCGTTCACCACCGTTTACCGGTAGCAGAGAAAAAATGGCGTCATGCCCAGCCACCGATTAAACGGTGGGTAAACACTTGTAACTATTTTTATATCTACCATGAAAAGTTACATACCAATTATTTGTGGAATTTTTACTCAGAAGGGTTCAAATTGTTCAAGAACGCTGGGCTCAAAGGGTAACAGAAATACAAAAAGTTATACTCACAAGTACAGTTCACACATTACAAAGAGCTTTATCTATGTGCAACGCGTTTTGTTTTGATTTGTACGAAATGATCAGTGGAAATTTTTCAGATAGCCATTTCAGACCTTAGGTCTCTGGTTGGGACACGGAAGGAAATGATAATAATAATAATAATAATAATAATAATAATAATAATAAACCAACAAATTATGAATAAAAATAAATGACCCTCTTACTAACATCTTTCCTCCATGATAATCTCGGCATGCTTCTGTAGAACCGCGGGCTACAGTTTCTATCTTCATCTATAAGGAAACTGCTGAGCTTTTTCTACTAAATAGGATTGATGTTATATAGCAGTTCAGCTCCGTTTCTAAGGAGATTTTCCCGTTTCTTAATACAGTACATTATTCGGACTATTGTCCTCATCAACTGTCGCCATTTTTTTTACAACGTTTCGGCCGTTGTACGCACCGGCCTACTTCAGGTCGTTGGAATGTCGAACTGAACCCTTTATGTCGCTTACTAGACTGTTCTAGTTCCACATGCCGTGTCTAATGGATGTCAGTTGTCAGTTATTTCCTGTTAATTCCCCTCTCCAATTTCTCCACTGCCTTAACCGGGTCCTGTCACTGGATCTAACTAACGCCTTTATCCACTGTGCCATGTGTCCTTGAGGACATCTGGGTATTAATTTTCTGGGTATTATAAATCTAATGTCTTCAGCAACTATTTTCTACCAGTGCTCATATTGCTGTTATCATTGCATGTTTTACCAGAGATCATATTGTAATTTTTGTTGATATCGCTTTTCTCTGGCACTCCTTATTACTGAAAAAGGCCGGAGCGTACAACGGCCGAAATGTTGTAATAAAAATGGCGACAAAGACGAGGACAATAGTCCGAATAATGCAAATAGTGTACATAATACCTCATCTCAGAAATATAGACAGATACTGAAAGGCCGAAACGTTGTAATAAATATGGCGACAGAGTTGAGGACAATAGTCCGAATAATGTAAATAGTGTACATAATACCTCATCTCAGAAATATAGATAGATACTGAAAGGCCGAAACATTGTAATAAATATGGTGACAAAGATAAGGACAATAGTCCGAATAATGTAAATAGTGTACATAATACCTCATCTCAGAAATATAGACAGATACTGAAAGGCCAAAACGTTGTAATAAATATGGTGACAAAGATGAGGACAATAGTCCGAATAATGTAAATAGTGTACATAATACCTCATCTCAGAAATATAGACAGATACTGAAAGGCCGAAACGTTGTAATAAATATGGCGACAAAGATGAGGACAATAGTCCGAATAATGTAAATAGTGTACATAATACCTCATCTCAGAAATATAGACAGATTCTTAATACCTTGTTTAGCTTTCTGAAGGCATCTCTCTATTTACTTCCGATTTCGGTGCCTCAGTTTTCGACATCTCGTATAGGGTTCCCTATGTACTTAACTTTTTAGTTCACTGATATTTTATACTATGTAGGTAATTTTTGTAGGGTCGCATAGGGACGCATAGGTCTATAAATGGGGATAATATTGTGCATGTTTTACTCACATTTTGTGTAATAGTATATAAGAGGCTATGTCTTTAAAACATTTTTCCTCTACATGCCGTGTCTCATCAGAACGTTGGCGATCATGACTCTCCACACTTTCCTATCTTTTGTAGCTTTTTGTAGTTCTTCATAAATGTCGTCTTTCTTTTGCTATCTCTTCCAAACCGTTTTGCTAAACACTTACATAAGCTCGTTAGGTCGGTTATACACTGTTTTCCTCTATACCTCTTACCTTCATTATGTTCTCGTAGTGTCAAATTTTCCATCCCGTCTTTCCTCATTATGTGCCCTAGAAAAGTCAACTCTCTGTTTCTTATTTTAATTATAAGTGTCCATTTTGTTTCCATTTTTTTAAACCTTCTATTCAGTCCTCTTTTCTTTGCCATTGCTCACATGTTCACTTCATAGTATTCTCAGCTTCCTTCTGTAGAACCACATTTTTGTTGCTTCAGTTTTCTCCTTCATCTGTGAAGAAATGGTCTAGTATTCACTGCCATGTAGAAGGACCGATATAATACATCACAGCTTAATAGTCTTTTCTTTGTTTCTAACATTTTTTTCTGTTTCTTAATACTCTGCTTAGCTTTTGGAAGACATCTTTCGCTATCCCAATGCGACTTCGGATTTCGGGGGTCGCCCCTTTCCGTCCTCTGTTAAAACACTTCCCAGATATTTAAATTGTATTGTATCGCCTGTTAGGCTGTTCCTTTTGCAGACAACCATATATTCTTTTTTATTGCAATTGATGTTTAGTTCTTTCCTTTCGCTTTCCTAAACTGCCTCCTGTGGGATTTATTGTCGTTTTCTTTCTGTGTCTGCTCTCAAAACTGTACCCTCTGCATATCTTATGTTGTTAAAATTGTGACCGCCAATAATGACTCTTGACAGAACTTGTAATTCTATCATAATCACCTCACCGCTTTCTATATATATATATTTTTGTGTGTATTTACTGAATTCATTTTCTATTCATATGCAGGCGGTTTGCTTCCTGTACAGGTTATCAATCACTCTAATATCCTTTCCAAATATGTCATGGTTTGGTAGCAGTCCCAACATTTCTTTGCGAATGCCTGTGCATATATAAATGGAATGACCATTCTGTGCAGTTCTATATTTTAAGGCTATAAATCGCGGAGTGTAATTTAGAAGGGTTGAGTGATGATCGACAACACTATCTAGCGCTTACCAGCATTCAGACAGGATGTAGACAGGTCATTGCCGCCACGAATTCTGTGTGTCAGAGTTTAAACAGTTGACCTGTTTCCAGACATGGAAAACTCCATAATCTGTCACGTTCACCTCTGCCCTACAGCATCACCATGCGGCTTCAACTAAGAAACACTTGTGACAGCTGAAAGTAGATGCAGTAGTATACATATAAACAATACGCAGTCGACTCCATCGTTTTGGATTACAGAGTATCTGGCTGTTGTCAGTGTCAGCCCAAATGAACATACAATACATTAGACGTCTACAATAGGCCCGAATACTTGTCAGATCTATATTGCATTAACGGGTATGGCGAAGCAGAAACGTGTGTTATACCAGAGTGAATATTGTCCCAGACAATCGATTTGGAGAAAGTAAATTAACATTCTGGGGTGAGATCTATTTTGGTTATGGCTGATGCTAACCTCCATGTTATTGACTTGTTACGCCTTATCGGGCTAAAATTTTCTTATACATGTATAAGCCAACCATTTAGCCATACATTGAATACTGTTGTCACATCTGGTCTGGTGCTTCTGCTACATATTTAGAGATTCTTGATAAAATCCAAAGAAGAATCTGCAATATTATCGGTCTCGACCTTCCATCTCGGACTCAGTCCTTTTCCCCACCGGCGCAACGTAGCTTACCTTTGTCTTTTCTATAAATAATTTCTGGTAATTGTCATGATTAACTTTCTTTATGGCACCTAGCCTTTAAGAATTTAAGCGCATATACTAGATTAGCGCCAACGTCTCATCATTTTACTGTTGAAATATCAAGGTGTAATCGTAAGTTCTATGTTAACAGTTTCTTCTATCGCACTTCCTTCCTGTGGAACTCTCTTCAGACTTCATTTTTGATCTTCAAATATTTAAATGCCGTGTCAATCGTTATCTACTGTCTCCTTAATTCTTGTTCTTTTATTGCCCTCTTTCCTTAATACTAGTTTTCGCTTATTCTTTTTTTGCGTTCTAGTGGCTTCATTGCCTTACTGGGACTGAAAAAATTCCATGCTGTTTAAAATCACATCACATTTCTCGCTTGTGGAACTCTCTTCCGGATTCTTGCTTTCCAGTCAAATTTGATTTTCAAAGATTTCAATCCAATGCCAATCGTTTTCTTTTGGCTTCATAATTCCTGTACTTTTATTTTTCTATCTCCTTAATAATATTTTTGTCTCATATCCTTTCACACTCAATAACCTTTTACATCTTATTGGCTTCATCACATAAAAAATATCCAGAAATAAGAAATCAAAACTGATTATTAGTATTTACCAATTTTAGAATGACGTGGAGTAATGGATAGCGGCTCGGATTGAGGAATCGGAGAGCCGAGTTCGAATTCCAGTCGAATCCATTACATTCACTTGCGTAAATACGTTGGGAAAGAAATGAATCCTCTTCATCTCCCCCACCCCACCCCCAGTAATAAGTAAAAAGCAGGACAGACTGGGTTCTATAACTTTGGATCGCAACTGGTCTACCGAAGAAAGAAATGGCAACGTACTGCGGGAAAAATCTGCCTCGTCAGCCATGTATCGAAATATATATGATCGCCTAAGCGTATATCACCCAAACTGACTGACCCTTGGGAAAGGTATGAATCGTCTTCTCCTCCCTACAGCTATGAGTAAATAACAGGTCAAACCAGGTTCTATAGCCTTGGATGGCAACTGGTCTACCGCAGAAAGAAATGGCAACCTACTGCGGGAAAAATCTGCCTCGTTCGTCATGTATCGAAAGATAAATGATCACCTAAACATGTATCACGCATGGTACATAACTGACTGACTGATACCATGGCCAGAGGTATGGACACCCATTGATCACCAATCTTGCTACTAATGATCTATACTCAGAAGTTGTTATGCATTAATTAACCGTTAGTCGCTAACTTAATTATTGTTAATTAAGCCATTCCTGTCTAGCCATAATAATATTGAATTTTAATATTGATACCAAACTTCATATTTATGGACGACAAAGTAATTCTTCATCGGTTTCATATCGTTAATTCACATCTCTAAGCGGCTAGCATCCCATATAATAAACAGGTAGAGATTCTGGGTCTTAAAACAGTAGCACTAATTAAAATGACATGTTTATATTGGGAATGTTTAAGACCGACAAGAAATGCGTGTTGTTTTGGTTAAGGAGTGTGATGCCTTAGTGCAAAACAATATCCTGCAACCAGTAAGAAAAGCGAGGTATAGATGTCGGTCAATGAGGACGCCGATAGTGCACGAATTCGTTTCTAATGCCCGTTGTTTAGAAATTTTGCCTTGGGCCTTTTGAACGGTGCTAAATGATTTAATAAAACATACTCTCCAGACCTGTATCTGTGTTCGTGCAAAAGAATTCATATGACACATTCTGAAATTTATAATCATGCCAGTATTTAATAGCCGAATAATCATAATATCCTGAACAACTTCAACTTCTTCTTCTTCTATATTACTTTTATTATTATTATTATTATCATGCTGTTGCTTTCGTTATTGTTATTTTTGCTGTTTTGTTTCTTTAAAGTTGTATTAGTCACTTTAACCCAAAATATATTAAAAGAAAATTTTTCCCTCCGGAATATTTCTTACATACCTATAAGTCTATCATTCATCCATTCTTAGAATATTGCCGCCACATATGGTCAAGCGCCACTCCTGAGCTTCTTGATAAAATCCAAAGAAGAATCAGCAATATTATTGGTCCTGATCTATAAACCTACCATTCGTCCATGCTTAGAATATTGCTGCCACATGTGATCCGGTGTCCCTGCTATTTACCTTGATCTCCTTGACAAGATCCAAAGAAGAATCAGCAATATTATTGGCCCTGATCTATAAACCTACCATTAATCTATGCTTAGAATATTGCTGACACATATGGTTCGGTGCCCCTGCTATTTACCGTGATCTCCTTGATAAGACCCAGAGAAGAATCAGTAATATTATGGGTCCAGATCTGTAAACCTACCATTCGTCCATGCTTAGAATATTGCTGCCACATATGGTCCGGTGCTCCTGCTATTTACCTTGATCTCCTTGATATGATCCAAAGAAGAATCAGCAATATTATTGGTCCTGATCTATAAACCTACCATTCGTCCATGCTTAGAATATTGCTGCCACATGTGGTCTGGTGCCCCTGTTATTTTCCTTGATTTCATTGATAAGATCCAAAGAAGAATCAGCAATATTATTGGTCCTGATCTATAAACCTACCATTAATCTATGCTTAGAATATTGCTGCCACATATGGTCCGGTGCCCCTGCTTTTTACCTTGGGCTCCTTGATAAGACCCAAAGAAAAATCAGTAATATTATTGGTCCTGATCTATAAACCTACCATTCGTCCATGCTTAGAATATTGCTGCCACATATGATCCGGTGTCCCCGCTATTTACCTTGATCTCCTTGATAAGATCCAAAGAAGAATCAGTAATATTATACGTCCTGATCTATAAACCTACCATTCGTCCATGAATAGAATATTGCTGCCACATGTGGTCTGGTGCCCCTGCTATTTTCCTTGATCTCCTTGATAAAATCCAAAGAAGAATCAGCAATATTATTGGTCCTGATCTATAAACCTACCATTAATCTATGCTTAGAATATTGCTGACACATATGATCCGGTGCCCCTGCTATTTACCGTGATCTCCTTGATAAGACCCAGAGAAGAATCAGTAATAATATGGGTCCAGATCTGTAAACCTACCATTTGTCCATGCTTAGAATATTGCTGCCACATGTGGTCTGGTGCTCCTGTTATTTTCCTTGATTTCATTGATAAGACCCAAAGAAGAATCAGCAATATTATTGGTCCTGATCTATAAACCTACCATTAATCTCTGCTTAGAATATTGCTGACACATATGGTCCGGTGCCCTTGCTATTTACCGTGATCTCCTTGATAAGACCCAGAGAAGAATCAGTAATATTATGGGTCCAGATCTGTAAACCTACCATTCGTCCATGCTTAGAATATTGCTGCCACATGTGGTCTGGTGTCCCTGTTTATTTTCCTTGATTTCATTGATAAGACCCAAAGAAGAATCAGCAATATTATTGGTCCTGATCTATAAACCTACCATTAATCTATGCTTAGAATATTGCTGACACATATGGTCCGGTGCCCCTGCTATTTACCGTGATCTCCTTGATAAGACCCAGAGAAGAATCAGTAATATTATGGGTCCAGATCTGTAAACCTACCATTCGTCCATGCTTAGAGTATTGCTGCCACATATGTTCCGGTTCCCCTGCTATTTACCTTGTTCTCCTTGATAAGATCCAAAGAAAAATCAGCAATATTATTGGTCCTGATCGATAAACCTACCATTCGTCCAGGCTTAGAATATTGCTGTCACATATGGTCCGGTGCCCCTGCTATTTACCTTGAGCTCCTTGATAAGACCCAAAGAAAAATCAGTAATATTATTGGTCCTGATCTATAAACCTACCATTCGTCCATGCTTAGAATATTGCTGCCATATATGGTCCGGTGCCACCGCTATTTACCTTGATCTCCTTGATAAGATCTAAAGAAGAATCAGCAATATTATTGGTGTTGATCTGTTGTCTCGGCTTCACTCACTTTCTCATCGCCGTATGTTTGCCCCTCTGTGCCTTTTCTACAAATACTTTTATAGTAATTGTTTGGATGACCTCTTCACTATGGTACCTAGAATCTTTTTAATTTAAACTCAGTACTACAATGGCATCGAGATCTCATTAATTTACAGTTGAGCCGGTTCGATGTAACCGTAAATTCTATGCTAACATTTTTCTTTCTCGCACTTCTCGCTTGTAAAACTCCCTTCCGGCTCCATGCTTTCCAGCCAAGTTTAATCGCAAAAATTTAAATGCAATATCAATCTCTCTCTACTGACCTCCTAATTTTCTTTTCTCTTTCTGCTAATTATTAATATTCCTGTCCACACCTCTTGTGTCTTAGTGGCTTTACTGCATTGCAAGGGGTGATACCTATTCACAATATGTAAACGCAATTTCTAGTTTGCAACTTGATTCTTTTACACCCCTCTATTGTTTCCTGACTCAATGACGGTGTGTGGTAAGGTGGTGTGGTGCAGTTGTGGTCCAGCTGGTGAGAAGCAGACATCAAAGAAGACAAAGTTATGTCACCCAACATAACCAGTGTTAATTTTCATAGTTTATATTTTTACACACACACACACACACACACACACACACACACACATATATATATATATATATATATATATATATTAAAGGCATTTTTATGTTTAACTTTCTTTTTATAGATACAAGTATTTAAGTAAATGCTCTGTTTATAATAAACAGTATTAAATAACATTTACCGGCCGGAAGATCCTTTGTGGCCGAATCGGTTAGGCACGCCCGGCTAAATGGTGGTTCCGTATAGGATGCAGGTTCGAATCCTGTCAAAGGTCTAATATTTTCTATGAAAATTTCTCGGACATTCAGGTCGGTAAACGTTATTTAATACTGTTTATTATAAACAGAGCATTTACTTAAATACTTGTATCTATAACGTTAAACATAAAAATGTCTTTAATAAATAAATTGTCGGACTTTGTTCATTTCTTTATATATATATATATATATATTGAGAGAGAGAGAGAGAGAGATTTAACAGATAAATTTTAAAATAATTACAGAGAGTGTTCGGGCGTGTTTTTAAAAATCACCATCAAAACGGAATGCAAATTTCATTGCAGTTACAATAATACTGTCTTTGTGATTTACCCCTGAAGATAATCTGGGAAATGATCGAAAGTACTTGCTTTAACAAAAACTACGGCGCCTTCCTTGATGAATTTCAAATAAACATCAAGAGATTGATTAGACAACTCAAAATAAACTAGACACAATATGTGCATATTAAGCAATGAAATATGTTTGAATGAAGATGTTCTGCCTATCTCTTTCTCACTCTCTCTCTCTCTATCTATCTATCTATCTATATATATATATATATATATATATATATATATATATATATATATTCCAGTCGATTCCATTACATTCACTTACGGGCTGATACCCTTGGGAAAAGAACTAATCCTGTTCTTCTCCCTCCAGCTATGGTTAAATAACAGGACATACTCTGTTCTATAGCCTTGGATGGCAAATGTTCTGAAGCACAAATCTGAATTCAAAACTTGCGTAGGGTCGTTTGGGGACCTTGTGTCACGTAGTGCACCAGGTCTCTGTATTTGGCCCTTCAAAAAGTGTGGTCGGTTCTGCACAAAGCCTTTACTACTATAATCAAATCGTATGTGCTGCTGGGTGTCTGGCTGTCGTTTCCTAGGTACTGAGTTGATGACCCTCATAAGTCGAATATGTAGGGAGAGTCCACCTAATATATATATATATATATATATATATATATATATATATATATATATATATATATATTACTATTTCAGACTTGAAATCATGAGCGTAGCCAGTGGCAATTCCGAAACTCGGAAAGTGAAGGTGGGGTGGGGACACTTAGGAGCCGTGATTTTTTCTGCGGAGGAGGGGAGCAAATTCATCAGTGTCTTTATTTTCATACTACACCACTATCATATACACAAATTAAGAATGAGTTTTAGTATAAGCATGTTACTTCACCAAATTAAACGGAATAACTTTCCATTGATATTAATGGAGTTCTAATCTCTTCTTGCCCTCTTTTCGACTCTCAAGCTGTTGGACCACAAGAGAGGTTAACTTCAAAGAAAATCAAAGGGTTAATACTAACGTCAATGCGCTAGCAGAACAGTGTAATTTGTCTGCTCTGTTTTTTGTTTTTTTTTGCCTCGACAGAACTTTAAAAAGTAGGGAGGGGGTAACCAAAATTCTGTGGAGGGTTATTCTACCCCTCACCCGCGTAGAATTGCTACTGAGTTTAGCTAATGTAATAACTTTCTATATTGTGGCTATTCTTGATAAATAAAATTTCTCTCTATTATTGTATTGGTGTGTTTCACTTATTAGGTTGGTGCAAAAATAATGTCGGTTTTTGACGTTAAAAAATACGTCAAAAACCGATATTATTTTTGCACCAACCTAATACAATTTCAACAAATGTTTTTGAAAGCAGTATATTATAATGCTTATTTCAGTGGATAATTTTATCTTCAGTTTAAGTTTTCGTCCATTGTAAGGAAGATCGCTTATGTTCATTATTTTTTTAGCTCTTCAACAGTATTTTGCATAATTGTAACATTATATAAATTTTTGTATTGGGATGTGTAAACACCCCATGGACTATCTCTTTCGGAAATCCGAGTTTACTAACGCAGGGTTAATGGTATTCTCATTTATTCTAAATTTATGTAAATAAGAAATTGGTCCACTACTCAGGAAATAACTGTAAATGATTTCACCTTATTTGACTGCCATCTGTGATTGGCAGTTCAATCAGGATCTTCAGAATTCAGCTGAAGAAACATTTACAGAAGGTTCTCAATAGTGTTTTTCTTATTTCATGATATAAAAATGACACATGAATGTTCTATCGGGTTTACATCAAAAGTCGGGAATTAGATATAGATTTGCTATTCGCATTTCTTTACTTCTTTACAGATATTCACTATCTTTCTTTACGAAAAGTCTTCATCTTTTCATAGAAAGGTATGGATTCTTCTGAAGAGATATCCCTCCATATGCTCCACACTCAGAAATTGAAGAGTGATATGAGTTGCCTTCAATACCACATGTGAATTCCTGTTACATTTGATAGTTGGTTGTTGATCTTTCAAACAAAATTCTTTGCTAGGGAATCTCTAGACTCGTTTAGTCGATACACTAAATGTATCAAAATAACTTCATCATAGATTTCGTCAGGTGAAACCTACAAATCATATGAAAATTATGAAAAGTACACAAAATATTTCTATCCGCGTCTCTTTCTGTTGTGGAGTTATTTCGCAATGGAGGCTTGTATTTGTACTAAATCGGTCCTAAAATAGGTTCGACGTACAAAACGTTAGGAACTTGATATAATATATAATAACGCAGAGTAATCTTGTTGTGGTCGCTTGTACTTTCGTATTCGACTAACTGTCGACTACTGTCGTCCGACATCGACGCTATTTAGTAACTGCCCCACGCAGTCACATGTGGCACAAGGCCGAATTTAATGTGGGGTTCCCGAGCCCGTAGGCTCGGCCAAAAAATCCAGGTAGACCCCGCATAAAGGGAATCGGGTCTGTTTACCTCCCCGGAAGAAACTCTGCCCTTCGGCATAGCCTCGTCCGGGTTCCTCTCTGCCCGAAGGCAGAGAGTTCGACTGTCGTCCGACATCGACTAGTATTTAGTCATCCCCCCCACGAGGGTATCATGTGGCACAAGGCCGGTTTAACGTGGGATCTCCGAGACCGTGGGCTCGGCCAAAAATATACCCTTTGAACCCGTATAAACGGGTTCAGGGTCGGTTTACCTCCCCGAACGAGACTCCGCCCTTCGGCATAGCCTCGTTCGGGTTCCTCCCTTCCCGAAGGCAGAGAGTTCAACCGTTCAGCCGGTCGTCTGACATCGACTAGTATTTAGTCACCCCCCGCCACGAGGGTATCATGCGGCACAAGGCCGGTTTAACGTGGGATCGGCCAAAAATATACCCTTTGAGCTCGTTTATACGGGTTCAGGGTCGGTTTACTTCCCCGAACGAGACCTCGCCCTTCGGTGTAGCCTCGTTCCGGTTCCTCCCCGCCCGAAGGCAGACAGTCCAACCGTTCAGCCGGTCGTCCGACATCGACTGACCCTCGTTTCTCTTACTACTCCTACTTATATTAAGTGGGAGAGTCTATTAACTATAGAATAGATGTGTTTCATCATAACACTTTCTATTTAAACAGTGAAAGCGAGCATGTGTTTCTTTATATAAGGGATTACAGAAGTGATGAAACAATAGATGATAATATCGCTTGAAAGCCATACGATAAATGGATAAAACGCGGGAAGTGACATTGAAACAGCTAAATACCTACGATTAAAATGACTTCCTTTCAATTCACAGTAATCATTGCAATTAATTTTTTCCCCCACGGCTTCAATTCGTTTTTTTTTTTTTTTTTTTTTTTCATTCTTTTTCTTTCGTTTTCTTTCGGCTCTTTCCTTTCCGTCTCATTTCTATAGTCTTCTCTCATCACATGACTGGGACTGACATAACAAAATATCGCAAAGGTCAGTTACTAAAGGTCAGATTTATTCAAAGGTATACCGTATATTCATATTACAGTATGACTCAAAGTAATTCTGAAGTAAAGGTCTAGAAATTTAAACACAGACGGGTAACAATTCAAAGAAATATTGGGTTTATCTGACCAGCGAAATTTTGTTTATACAAATTTGGTTAATGACGTACGATGTTTTTATTAGTTTTTTTTTCTTTCTATATAATAAATGCGAATGTCTGTGTGTCATCGTGTCATAATTTTTCAACTTAAAGGGACACAACTCTTTAACTTTCAATCCCTAATTTCAAATGAAAAAAAAAATACCGTTCCCAAATTACAGTTTCAAAATAAAATTGTGCGTGTTTTCAACTTTACTCCGAAATAGCGTAACTCATCATATTTTGGAATCAGACCGACTCCGTGAGTAAATTAAAAACATTCCGGGCCGGATCCGAACCCGCTATCCTGAAATTTTAAATTCCAAAGTGTTTATTATTGTGATTGTTTTTTACGCAATTTTTGCGTCGAAATTTTTGTACGATAACAACTTTTTTTATAACTTGGAAATAAATTTGGGAATAATAGAAATTAATTGCGAATTACAATGAAAGTCACCTATGAAAGAAAAATATTTTTTTGTATGGGAAATAAGGACCTACATACATCAAATTGTCTTTAAATTAAGTGGTCGCAGAAGAATTATCATTGAAGCTTAAATATTCATGCAGTACTTAAATGCAGCGATCAATTTTGAGTTTTTCTGTAATTTTTTGTTACCTATTGCATCTACTCCTCCATAATTATTGTTATGAAGGCTCAATCAAGAGCCCTCCGTAGAAGCTAGCTTAAATGACACCAAATAGGGCGGCTTTTAACCTAGTTTTCTATATTTCTAAGAATTGTCCTATTTTCTATGAAAAATTAAATATTAAAACAGTTGTGTGTGTGCATCGTTTTAATCTTCAATTTAAACTTTGACCAAGTAACCAAGTAAGCACTAAAATGATTCAAAACACACACACATGCAGGCCCATACACATACACCCAACAGAGCATTCTTTTTTTTTTTTTGCTAGTTTTGTCTCTCGGTGGGGTCGACAAAATCCGTTTTTGTGTCCGCCGTACGCACGAAATTGGCATATATATTTTTGGGCGGAATAGACAATACCTTGCGTAATGCCCTTCGCCACACGACTTACGAGGTGCTTATTTTTTTTAAATTTTCTTCCTGCTCGAACATTGACGGTAACAGACGGGTTATTAGTGTGTTACACGATAATCATATCCTGCTTAAAGTTGATCAAAGGTTGACATTAGATCGTCAGCTCTTTATATCCTTGCCATGTTCGAGTTTAGACAGTAATCATGTTCGAATGTCGGTGTTGTTTGGGGTTAGTAACCCAGAAATAAAATGAGTCATTTAAAGTTTTCCGCATTTATAGTTATCAATAGTTGCAAACGTCACATAGGCGTCCACATCCGGCTTATTCATCTTCAGACAATTGTATCTAACGTTAAACAAAGAAAGTGACTCAGCGAATATGTCTGTTAACTGTTTAATGATCTCCGAGGAGGTAAAATCTTTAGGCTATTTTGGCAATATTAAATTGGAGAAATGTACGTGTTCCTTCGTACCGAGAATTTTTTATCAACGGACGGGACTTTCAACCTTTCATCCTTGCTTGGTAATTCGTACTTAAAGTCTCCTCCCAATGTTTGAACGATGCGTCAAACATTTCTCCCCAAGCTGGGTCGAATTGGAAATCCAAAATTACAGCTGCTATTTGGTGAGTTGCTGCATACGAGCTTCTTACAGTCACATTTATTTTCTGTGGCTCATTGCCCTTGCAAATGTGCAAGAGAATTCTTCAGTTGTGACCTCTCAAACCTTTCCTGCTGTTGAGGTTTCAGGAATTTCGAGGAGATTGCCATGTTGATTCTTTTGGTTAAAGTCCGTTGGCTATTGTCGCACCTGGTTGAGCTCATGTGAAAAATCCGCCTCGCCAGTGTTTTGTCTATGACTGCGCTTATTTGTCTCAAATTAAAACGAACTTTTATACACTATTGGGTAACAATAGATGTAAAATATGACCTGTGAATTACTGGTAGATTAAGAGTGTCCGAAAGGGAACACAAAGGGATGCCTGACAGCCATCTTGAAATCCCCTTTTCTTCTTTATTCTAGAGAATTCTGATCAAGAGTCATTTATTTGTTTCCATCTAGGGAGCCTGTTAACTCTCTTGTTATGACGTCCGACCTAACAATCTGGGATTCTGTTTAGATTCAGTGAGAAAAAGCAAGTAATAAAGAAAAGAAGAAAGTTATGATCAGCTATTTAACGATGGAATAGTGGAATTTCTACAAACATTTTATAGTTGTGGGACTCGTAAGTAGCGTATAGGATATAAACTATATTTTACGGCTAATAAGTGAAGAACACAAAAGTAAGAGACGCCTTGAAATAAATCTCATTAAATTCGGTAGATACGAAAAACTTTTACAATTCTGCAAAAAACATGGCTCCAAAATTAAATAGGTGGTTTCTGGGACCTGTTTGAATAGGACAAGTCACGTGACATACTCTCTACGACGTCCGCACGACTGAACTCCAAACGACCTGGAAATAAGTCAGAGCTTGGGTTATCCTGTACGTTCCTGCGGAAAACTCAGAATTCGTGATCCAATCACCGACTTGCCATAAGCTACAAAAGCGGCCTGTCAGCAACAGTCAGTGGCAAGATCTGAAACAGGACAGTCAGCGACAAGATGTGAAATAGGACATTCCACGAACAGATCTGTGAAGCGGAACAGTCAGTGAACCAGCCAGCCTCGAGACACGTTACTATGACAACGTGTCAGTCAGCAATGATTTGCCTACATACAAAGCCGTAGCGAAGTAAGTTTTGTCTCAAATCTCTTTGTTCACCGTACTTTAAAATTACCGCTATCAGACGAAATCAATCAGTAGCCATACAAGTTTCATTAGCGTGTATTTCACGCACATATTGGCGTACATATTACTTCGAACTTTGCAGACTCACCTGCAACAATTTACTTTGAACATTCAAGCTATTGGTCTGATGGCCACAACAAAGACAATTGAATTCTAATATATAAATACATGTATCTACTGTATAAATGTTGTTGTCATATTTAACCTTGTCTTCTTCAATTTTGCGAAGATCATTTCCGTTATTGTTTATGGTTTTGTATTCAAATTTGCGGGCATGACTCTCGGATTTTATTTTCTCACCTAAAATCCGGATAGATTGGCACCACACACTTATTCAGTCATTAACATAAGAGTTATGATTCATGAGAAACATTCAAAGATCAAAATCGGAAATTTTAAACGGTATATTTTAATCATTTCACCCCAAGCAAAACGATAATCCAGTCGGTTACTAGAAGTGGAAGAGAGAGTGAAGCATTTTTTGACGAGAAAGGACAATAAAGGAACTGGTTTCGGAATGACAAAAGATGTCAGTTGCATTTCAATTTTCGAAGATTTTCGGTGGGAAGAAATCATGAAATTGGAAGAGAGTTCCACAGGTGAAAGGTGCAAGAAAATAAACCAATTAGAATAGAACTTACGTTCGCATCTAGCTAGTTCAAAAATGAAACGATGAAACCTAAAAACAACTCTAGTCTTACGCCAAGAAGGAAAGCTTATTAGAACAACTGCCATGAAAATATTTTTAAAAAAAGACAAAAGGAAGTCACGTCACGGCGATTGGAAAGTGGGTGAAGTCGAGATGCCGGGTCAGGACCGATAACATTACAGACCTTTCTTTGGATTTTGTCGATGATCTCAAGATATATAGAAGGAGCACCAGATCAGATATGGCGATAATATTTAATGCACGGGCGCATGGTTAAATTTATAAATGTGCAAGATGGATTCTAACAAGAAAATTTGCAATGACAAGACATAGTGAATCTATCTGATTATAAGAAGACCTAGCCATTGATTTAATATAATCGTTCCGCTCCATGTAAGAATAAGACGGGAGCGCTAGAAGTCAAAATGAGGTACTCTCCTGGAAGTAAGCATCAGTTCTGCTGATGGAAAAGAGAAATGGTTCTCTATGATTATTAAAATATATCAGCTTCATTTCGGAGGCGGTAAAATTTACAAGCCATTTCTTGCCCCAGTTAACACCTAACTGGGCGTCAGTTTCATATTTTATTAATATGGAATTAAGTTTCTGTATAGTGAGATTGAGCAGTCGATTTGTTTTATATTTTAAGCTTTTGACTGTATTCGTTATAACAAGTACGCACACACATAAACACACACATACCGGGTGTAACAGCAAAATTGTCCCAATTGTGTAAAAGCAAAATTGTCTAATTGTTAGGATAAGTTCTGAACCGATTCTGAAATGATTAAAGATATCTTACTGAAATTTTCCAAGGTTTTTTTAACACAATTGGACTCTACTTTGAGCAATAAGAATGCATTACTCTCGAAGAAGAATCGTGCTGAATTTGATTATAAACGAAAATGACATGGCCATAATTAATTAGTCATAGATATGCATCGAAAGCTTCTGAAGAATTGAAGTAAAGTTTTTATATATATATATATATATATATATATATATATATATGAACATTGAAGAAAACACTCCGAG
Source organism: Acanthosepion lycidas (assembly GCA_963932145.1). Lineage (NCBI taxonomy): Eukaryota > Metazoa > Mollusca > Cephalopoda > Sepiida > Sepiidae > Acanthosepion > Acanthosepion lycidas. The sequence continues at coordinate 25,813,329 of OZ010592.1, read as the reverse complement.
GCCACAGGGTGTTTCATGCTACACGCCATCGTTAGGACGCGAGCGTTGGATTTTTCCCGACTATTTATATATATGGGTAGGTGGTGCATTGTGGGTAATCTATTCTGGCGGTTATTTTGGAGGGAGTGGTTTGCTTATTTATTTATTTGGGTTAATTTATTTTACTTGTTTTTATTTTCATTTTTTTTATTTTTTCGGTTTTCAATGTTCTGTTAACGTAGTAAAATTTTTGAGTGGGTTCTTTCGGCCGCTTATTTAATAGTTTGTTTTGGTCTGTGAAGATAAAATTATTTATTTATTTATTTTATTTTTCCAAATTATTCAAGATGTTCTTCGCTCTCTCTGATATTGAAACATTCTATCCTATAGCCACAAGGTGCCTTACACGTTTCACGTCCGATTTTATTTTCAAGTCCTTTTTCACTGCATTCTGTGCTGTCATATCTGAAACTCATCTCTCACGTGCCATAATGTCTTATGTATTAAGTTGAATCTTTCCGAATTGATCTATTTCTATTTATCAAAATAAGGATCCTTCTTCCTGTTATGACTTCGTCATCCACATTTCCTCTCTACTATTCCCTCTATTTTAAACTTACCGTTCTCTGGATGGTCATTGAAAGGTCTTTGAAGATAGAAGCCAGCGTATAAATGTTGGTATCATTACTATAGGCCTGAATGACAGAGGGGCTGAGACAAAACGATTTTAACTTGTTCTCTTTCTTGCTGAATAAAAGATTTTTTTTCTGTGATTGTTACGAAAAAATGGTATTAAAATGGCTAAACGTCTTAAGCGAATATATATATATATATATATATATATATATATATATATATATATATATATATATATATATATATATATATATATATAACTGCGATAAAAGCACAAAATAAAACGTGAAACAAGAGCTAGTTAAATTTCACATACGAATAGAAGGATTGTCAGCCCATCTTCAAATTACGCACACACACACACATGCACACACACACATACAAATAAACACACACACACATATATATATAGAAAGGGAGAGACAGACAGAGAAAGAGAGAGAGATACATGCGTGCATACATACATGCAGGTAATAATCCGTTGGTATATAATCCAATGAATCCTAATAATATTAAATATTAGAACTGGTCCACAACACACACACACACACATATATATATATATATATATATATATATATATATATATATAGAGAGAGAGAGAGAGAGAGAGAGAGATGTTTGTCCATATTTTTATAACTGTGGGATTTCAAATTATTACTTTGAAGGGATACATCAAAAGCTTTATGGGTGTGTCTCCTTGTGTATGTGTTCGTGTGTACGCGTGTGTCTGTGCATGTTCCTGTGTGGGGGTGCGTTTCATAATGACGTAGAAAGGAAAATTATGAATATAAACATAAAACTATAGTTCTTTCTCCAGGATGTTATTATATATATATATATATATATATATATATATATATATATATATATATATATATAAGCTTCTTTATATATGTGGTTCGATAGTCGCCAAGCCCACATTTTTTACATAGCAACGACATTGCTACCAGTGATTATTTGCCAACCCAATGAATATTTATGTCTTCATTCATTTATTATCTACAAATTTAATTAAATCAGGCGTAAAATATCTTTTTATTATTTGATCAGTTTTTCCGCAAACTATTACTTATCCTATTGTTGACTTATTTTATTGATTTATTGATGTTACATGTTGAGTAGACATGTTATGAATGGAATCCGAACATGGTTCATTTAGAATCGCTATTTATTTCACCATCCGCACATCCGAGAATGTCGTACAAACTTTTCGCTTTCTAGTTTTCAGCGATGCATTTAATGCTGGAAAGAGAAAATTATATTTATACACGCAAATCATCGTGCCCAAGCTAAGGGTAAAATAGGATGATTTTTCACACATACACACACAAACATATATATATATATATATATATATATATATATATATATATATATATATATATATATATGAGAATTCATACTATTTTACACTATATATGAAAAATCATACTATTTAAGCTATATATATATATATATATATATATATATATATATATATTAAGTGCCCTTTGGGATATTGTATCTCTAATGGATTAAATAATATTTATGTTGGTCACACCACAAACTCGCTTTCACGGCGCTTAACTCTACATTTAAATGATAACTCTAACATTTTTAGACATTTAAAACATCATGCCTGCTCGCGAACTCAATTCCGGAAAATCCTTGTTGACAACACAACTATACTTAAACCAGAAAACAATAAACAAAAATTAAAAATTCTTGAAGCTATATACATAAAACAGTTGAAACCTAACCTGAACAAAATAAACTATGAAATCCCCACAAATATTCTTCAATTCCTATAATTTAAAACAGAAGATGTTAGTTTATACCAACGGCTTCACATACTCGTTTTTCACTCTTGCGTGGTCATGTGAGACGTCACAAGCTGCGCCGCGATTTTCTCTTCCGCGTCTCGTATATACGAATTTATCGTAACTTTGACATTTTCAAGCAGCAAGGGCGGACTATTATCGTGGTTTCGTCTTAGTGTTGTTTGATTTATTGAAATTGTCATCTTTGATAATGGCTTATGTAAGCCGAAAGTTTAGATTGGATTTAAACATGTATCAATATGGTGTTTTCCTTTCGTCTTTCAATGATAATGTAATTAAGCTTATCAGACAATATGAAAAATAAATTATTATTATATTAAAATAAATAGACAAAACTTGTCTATATTATTTAATGAAACATGCATTAATGAAAAATTTCTGCCTAAATAGACACAATATATCTATCTATCTATCTATCTCTATCTCTCTCTCTCTCTCTCTCTCTCTCTCTCTCTATATATATATATATATATATATATATATATATATATATATATATATATATATATGCGTGTATGCGTGCGTACTTATGTGTATATGCGGATGTGTATATATAGGTATTTATACATGCTTATGTATATTTATATGAGGATGTATGTGCGTATATTTTAGTATATGTATATGTATGTATATCTTAGTGTCTTGAAATGTATCATCAATACAAACTAAAATCAACTTTTGTTTGATAGGGATTTTTTAATTGCTTATAGACTTAATAATCAAAAACTGTGTCTCGTTACATTTTAATCTTGTATGGACTTTACTGTCCAGTATCGTCACTCATATTGTTAGACTATGTGTAGGTTTATGTATGTATATGCCTACTTATGTGTATACATATATATATATATATATGCATATATATATATATATATATATATATATATATATATATATATATATATATAGTTAAGTTATAAGGAACTTGGTAAACCGAATTGGTAAATCCAAAGAGGATGAAATCCTGAGAGCTCAATGTTAGGACAGAGCTAATATGTAATGAAAAACAAACCACTTTAAGGTACCATTACGATAATTTATTTCACCTAAATCCTTTTTTAAGGATTCAGGATTATCATGTAAAACTTCCAACAACGAATTGAGAGGAAAAATGGGATTAGAAATTGGTGGGTAGTGTAATTTTTGTAATTTAATAGAGGGGATTGAGAGTGGTAGTTAAACAGACAATATAAGGTATAGGGAGGGGTTAATTTTATATCTCTCTTAAGTATGTTTTATATTGGAGTAGGAGGAGTGACAGAACCTTGACCTCTTTAGATGGTTAATAAAACGGAAATGAATTGTAGAAAATGTATACAAGTGAGTCTTATGGTAAAAAGAGAGATAGGGGGGAAAGAGATGGAGTTGTTAAAATTTTGTTTTTACAAAATTATGTAAAAGATAGTTTACAATGTTTGATAGAAAATTCGATGTCTGAAAAAAATTTTGTTATTAACTTAAATCTTTAATTTTTTAAGTAAATAGTTTCAGGACTAAATATAACTATTATTGTAATAAACATATTTATCGAGGACATAAAGAAATATTTAGAATTTTAATAGTTTATTCACCCGACTAATTGTATTTCCACAAAATATAAAAAAAAGAAAAAAATAGCAATAACATCTATTTTAATATTTAAAATTAATTTATGAATGTAATTTATTTATTATATTGGTAAACTAAATTAAAGATTAGGTTTCATTATTTAATAGTATTTGAGGGTAATATTAATTTTCATTTATTCATATATGCCTCACAAATGTATTCATGTGAATCTCTACATACATACGATCATTAACAAGTCCAAAAAAAAAACAAAAAAAAAAAAAACATAGAAAACTTGAGATAATTTACACAAAAATTCATTTATCCTCGTACATAAACTATATATACATTTTACTATCTTTATCTATATTTTAATATTTGAAATATATATAGATTTTGGTTAAATTCCACAGTTAAAATTTAATTTTATGGGATTTCGGAAGTGTTTCATTTTAAAGGAATTTAGCTAATATTATTACTATTATTAATAGTCAAAGAATGGTATATTTAAATTTAAATTATCAATTTAGAAATGAAACTCCCTTCAGAAGAAAACAAAATTTAAACTATAGAATATTACAAAAGAAGGACATTACAAATTAAGAAAATAAATTTAAAATGTCATTAGAAAGACCCAATATTTCATTTAAAATCAATATGCGCGTTTAAGTTATTTATTATATGTATCCGTGGGTTATATATATATATGTGTATATATGTATGTTTGTGTGTTTATGTATATATATATATATATATATATATATATATATATATATATATATGTTTTGTTTACTTTTTTATGTTGCTGTGTGTTGATATATTTATGCTTGCTTCTGTATTTGTATATATGCAAACACGTATCTGTGTATGTGTGTGTATATATGGATATATATATATATATATGTGTGTGTGTGTATACGTGTATATATATATATATATATATATATATGTGTGTGTGTGTGTGTTTATGTTTGTCTGTAGGTAGGCTTTTCTGTTTTTCTGTCTGCAGTGAAGAATGTGAGTACACATATATCTGTATTTTTTATTTTCTTTCACCTACTGTTATATATTTGTACTCGTGTATCTGCACTAGTGTGTGTATAGGTATATATGAAATATACTTTTACATATATTTTTGTGTTTGGAGTTTTCGTTTTTATATACTAGATGGTGTTATTTTTATGCATATATATATATTTTTTCTGTCCATGTCTTAATGTCCGTTGTTTCCCTAATGTTTGTTTTTCTGTCCTGCCCATGTCGAATTTTATCTATTCTACCATTTTTATCTACGTATATTTGCCCGTATAATTTATATTTTAACAAGTGGTTAGAATTCGTTTAATAACACTTTCCAACTTGAATATTTCTTGGTGGGTGTATCGGCGTATCTTTGTCAATGTATGTGTGTGTATGTACGTGTCTTTGTTGGTGTCTGTGTGTATGGTCACTTGTGTGTACCTTTCATTGTGTATGTATGTTGGGGTTTTTTAAGGGTGGTGGAGATACTTCCCGTCTCGTCGCTATTTTGTGTGTGTATATATCTAAATACGTCTGCGTGTTTATGTATAATAATCTGATCGTGTATGCATTGTCTTTTGCAAGATTTCATCCTCCCCTGCCTCTGTTTATGCTTCAAATGTATCTATGTTGGCATGAAGTTCAGAGCAACATTTGATCTTAACATTTATTCCAACTTAATTTCAATAAAAAATAAAATAAGTAGAATAACGTACGTATTTTTTCTTTTCATCAGTAATTTTATAATGTTAAACTTAATATAAATTAAATTTTAAAATGGGTAATTTTTAATTTCAAATTTTATCGTATAATTTAATATTCTATTTTAGTCTAACCCCAACATTAAAACATTAAATAATTATTATAACCTTAGTTCGTTGTCAAGTTTTTTGAATTCTCATATACTTGTATTTTGATTGGTCATTGCAGCTTATGTAACAGCGCTTCCCCTAGCGAGGGATGTTTGATTGATTTGAACCTTTTAAAACCCTTTATTCTACATTCAACACCCTCACTTGATAAAACACCAGAAGTGTTGAAACAATATGGCTATTTTTGTAGTGATTTTATAACATATTTATGTTATAATTTTCGAATAAATAATTATATTTGCTCTACTCTTTTAAGAATCGAATCTGTTGGTTATTGGAATATATTAATAAAAATGAACACGCTACCACCACTTGTCTGAATATTTCGATCTCCCTATATTCTTGGAAACAGTTGAATTATGAGATTTCTATGCCTTTAAAACTCAGTAAATTTAAAAAAATAAGTTACTCCAAAATTCGCTTGAAGATGTAATAGAACTAATGTTTTTTAATTTAATTAGAAAATTAAATTTGAAGCTTTTAGCTTCCATTTTTGAAACATGGTTATTACTGTGTAGCGAAAAAACACATTTTAAACTAGATAACTTATAATATTAATGCTCTGTAAATTTACATTGAGCACTATTTTGCAAAAATAAAAATATCAATAAGAAAACCGGATTATATATCTTACTGTTCTTTCTTTATATATATATATATATATAACTTATTTTTAGTTGATACTCGTATCTTATTTATTAAAATATATGTTTATTTATTTAGTTCAAATCTCTCCGGGGAGTGCAAATTTTTCTTTTATAAGATTTCTTATATATAGGTAGTTGATATATATATATATATATATATATATATATATATATATATATATATATATATATATATATATATGAAGATTAAAGATTTAAAAATACGATGTGTCTGTTTCAAATATGTGTACCCATAATAATAACGCTTGAAGTAAACTCTCCCTTTTTCTCGCACACTCTCTCTTTCTCTCTCTCTCTCTCTCCAATTTTTTATCACGTAAAAACATGATAAAAACATATCAGCATTAGTAGAAAATACATCTGTTATAGCCGAGAGCTCACCTGATAAAACAGTTTATGTAAACACAATAAAACATCTAGACGAATGATCAAAGCCTGGCACCGATTTCTTCTTTGATCTTGTTGGCACAGTTCAATGGGAGAGGTATGATTGATTGATTTGCTTTTTATGGTTTATGATCCCAATGCATGTTATTTAAAGGCAGAAACTCTTTATAGATTGTAAGTATCATTTTGTATCAGGAGTTTACTTATTAACCAAAAACCGGAAGCGGGTGTCTGTTTGGGCTGGGGGAGCAATCATATCTTTCTCAATGGTACTTTTTTTCGTAAAGTGTTATAACGAAACTGGTTGGGATTTGAACTTGCCTTTTCGATTTCCATTTCCGGACTTTTATCTATTGCACATTTCGAACAGACAGCTTGCAGTATATTTTACTTCCAAGCGGTCACCCATCTCGGTATTGACCAGGCTCGACTTTACTTAACTCCGGTGGTTTTACGATAACCGGTGTTTCAACGTTAATGAGGGAGGAACTGGCTTATAACTTTCAGTACCTAACTCCGCCTATTTTGGCTATACTCTAACCAGATGCGAGATTAGACTCATTCCAGTTCCTCACACTCCCTCTTCCGCAAAAGAAGAACAACAACAACCACAACAGCAACAGCAACAACATCAACAGCAACAACAGCAACAGCAACAACAGCAACAAAAACAACTGCAACAACAACAGCAGCAACAAAAACAATTTCTGGGGGTGATCAGGTGTATAGAAATGCTTAAATATATGAGAAAGTCTAAGAAAGCAATAGAAGAAGTGGGTACGTTCCGGCTTACACGGAAAATAGCGTTACGACGCTGTCCTAAGTCGAGGATCAGCTGTGTGCCACTGTGGAAGATACTCTCGAGAGAATGCTTCCCCGATCGCTACACTTCAATCTAGGATCACATATTATATATCCTACATATCCTCATAATATGCACCTTTTGCTCCCACACTTTACGCCCTTACAACATCATTAGGTAATCCTCTATCTTGAGCGGCTCTTGGGCTTTACCGGATGAACAAAGTGAAAAGGAAAAAAATAGGATATATCGAGTTAATTAAGCGAGAAACCGGATCACGGAGAAAGGAGAGAATGTATGCAAAAAGTGGGGTGGGAAAAATGGCGGTGGGCGATACGTTTGTTATATTAAAAGGCAGGTGTAAGAGAGAGACATCAAAGAAAACAAGCCGGATGTAAGAAAGAAAGAAAGAAAGAAAGAAAGAAAGACGCAACCGTAACAGGTGGATTAAAAGGATAGATCATAGAAATTATTAACAGTTGAACGACATCTTAATAGGAGTGGAAGACGTCAAAAGGACATTATGAATGAGCTGATGTTGCTGGGAATATGAATCTTAATAATTTATTTTTAACTGTTTTTTTTTTAATTTCTTTTTTGTTCTCTTTTGCTTTGAAGTGGATAAGGTAATTCTACTCATACGTCTAATCCTCGACTTACGACAGAGTTCCGTTATTACGATGCGTTGTAACGCGATTTTCCGTGTAAGCCGGAAAATATCTGCGACTTCTGAACAGCCAGATTTTCTATTGTAGAAATAGTGCTTAGAGAAAGAGTTGGTCAGATATGTGTTATGCAGAGGGCAATCGTTAGAATTTCTGCAATTACATTTTTTTAGTATTATCGATATTAGTTACTTTGGAATTAACATTATTACACGGGTTTTTATATCTGTTTAAAATTTTATTATAATTTTTTATATTTTTTCTAGATTATTGTTGCATCTATAGCTTAGTTTTAGTGTGTTTCTGTTAAATATTTTACTGGGTGGATTATTTCGGAGGAATATTTATCAATTAAATGGAGGAACTTCTTCCCTAATATAGTACTAAACATTTTGTTAAATGGGGGAGCGTACCAAATGATTTTTATGTTCCTATTTATTCTTCTATCATTATTACCATGATGCCTATACTTGATTTCTATCTATTCGTAACGACTATTTTAAGGCATTATTGTAAACACTACTATACTTATTGAAAATATATTTGTTAGAATACTTATTGCTAATCCTATATACTATAGAGGGAGGTATATGCATAATTACAGTTGGAGGATGGTTATAATTCGGACGAATATATATTGCGTTGGCATTTGCCTTCATATAAGGTTGGAGTACATTATTCACAAGATCTAACGTAACATACAGAAAATCTACCTGTTTAACCTTAGTGGTTTTAATTTTAAGATTTAGGCTTTTTAATTCTTTATGTATAATTTTTCTTAATTTGTCAACCTTAATTTTAGTAGGATCGTTTACTAACATAAGGCCATCGTCTCTATATAACCCTATTTTATCAACACGAACATCATCATAAACACTCAGATTATATTTATAAACAAACCCACGAGATCAGAAGACTCTGAAGAATCTAATGATCCCATAGAAATATCAAAGTGAAAATCAGAATTGTTCTTCATCTCTCGTTCATCATTGTGAATAAAAACAGATCTTCTACAGTTCATTATTGTATCCAGTTTATCGATCGTTGGAAATGTTGTAATTTTCTTTGGCAAATTCCAAAGCTGTTTCTTAAGAATTAAATGCTACAGACAGTCGAATTATACTTCATTTTTTCTTATCCTATAGCTGGACACACATGCACACACACACACACACACACACACACACACACACACACACACACATACATATATATATATATATATATATATTTATATATAATTCTAAATGTCTAAACATTCCAAAAAGCAACGGGAGTTAAGTTTGAGGAGTTAAATAAAACTGAATTCATAGGAGCTTCTTATAAAGCTTATAAAAATGTAAGTTTACGGAAATTTTGAATGATTAATTCATTTATTCATCAACTGCTTATGGGTGATTTAATGCTAAAATTTAATTTTCTTGAGAGGTTGGAAGTAATAAAATATGATATATGTTGTTCTGCTTTCACAACTGAATACATGGTCGATGATACTAAGCTTTTGTGCATATGCATGTTTGTGTGTGGACATGATGACTAGAGGCAGTGATATATGTATATCTTAGTTTGTAATTTTGTCGAAGTTAATGTGGAATGCAGTTTGATTTCTTTAAGAAATTGTAGGATATTATATAAACTAGTGTCATGAAAATAGTCTTTCATGATGTTTGTTTATTTTTACCAGCGTATCAATACTTCTATGAGTTATTTAATGCCAAAATCTAAATATTTTGTACGTTATTTTATGCTTTAAGCTACAGGTATTTTGTACATAATTCTACACTTTCAGAGTAAAGGCATGTTTTTCATATATATATATATATATATATATATATATATATATATATATATATATTTATATATATATATATATATATATATATATATTGTAGATCATTAAATGTATTATTGGTGATTTTACTATAAAAATGTACAGTTGATATTTGCTTGAGGGTTCACTATTTATCCATGTCTGGAGTCTTAACAGGTGCTAGCCCCCAGGTTCAAGGTGGACCTTGGAACAACAACAATTAAGGGGTTGTTTCACGTTCCTCAAAACCTCCAATCTCCCTATCAGATGCCTCGCTGCCGGATGTAGTTTATCGTCATAGCCAGGACAAAGTTTATGGAAAGAAACATTGATTTTTGTTTTTTAGTGGATGTCTTGTTAGGGACAGAGCAGGAATGACAAACACCCTTTCGGGAAGGCTAAAATAAGCCCACTGCAATCCCTGGCCAAGTTTTGTTTTGGTTTATTTTGTTTTACAGCATATCAACCCCAGCCTGTTATTTAATGCCGACAAGATTTTAAGGATAGGTTCGTATGAGTAGAATATGTATTCATATTTTTTTCCAAAAATGTATTGCTGGTAATATTTAAAAAAATGTATTTTGATACTTTCATGGTGTTTTAACCCCGTTTGGGGGTTGAGTATTTGACCATAGCTGGCACCCTAACAGGTGCTACCACTCGAGTTTGGGTGAACCAGGTAACAACAACAATAAAGAGGTGGTCCCACACTACTCAAAACCTCCTGTTCAGAGACCTAGTTTATCGTAATACCCAGGAAGCCTTGGCTAAGTAAATGTTTACTATAAGTAAACATTTCCCTATTCCTGAAGCAAATAAAAAAATCAAACTCACAATCACTTAACTATTTCAAAACCAAGTAAATGCTCACATAGTACAAACAAATTTGCGCTACTACGTTTCGGCCACTGTACGCTGCGGCCTTCTTCAGGAGATATTTGGAATTTTGGACTGAACCCTTTATTTAGTCCACGGGAGTAGACTGCTCTAATTCCACCTTCGTGGACTAAATAAAGTGTTCGGTTCGAAATTCCAAATATCTACTGAAGAAGACTGAAGAGTACAACGGCCGAAACGTTGTGAATTGGCAATAAAGATGAGGACAAACGGTCTGAACAATATAAATGATATAAATACATGGAGTGATAGATAAATTGTCTAAATTAAGCAAAAATAAAATAACCGTTCGATTCCACCACGCTTTCGAGTCGGCTGCGAAATCTCCTGCAACTCCTCTGGACGGTCTCCTTGCTTAATTTAGGCAATGCTTCCATAATCCTTGCCTTCAGTTCATCTTTGGTGCTACAAGGAGTTTTGTTCTGTCTCTCGCTCAACTGCTGCTCACACATAATAATCGAGGGAGTTGCAATCTAGGGAGTTTGGTGACCAGATGTAAAGAGTGATGTGGTCGCAGAAATTGTCTGACAGCCATGACTGGCTTCTTCTGCTTGTGTGACATGTGCAGACTCCTGTTGGCAAACATAGGGTCTTCCAGCAGCCACCCTATTGATTCAGGGCAGCACTACCTCCTCTACGCACTTGATGTCGGCGTCTATGTTGAGTCTGAGGCCCTGATGAAATGAATCATAGCATCTCCAATGCAAGTGATCCCTCCAAACATCTTTGTAATCGCCATTAGACTTATTCATCTCTTTCTGAATTCTCTGCTCTGTTCTCGGATTGATACCCAATCACTCTGAAATGTTCGTAGTGGAGAATCCGGCGCGAGTGCCGAGCAGTCCGAAATGCCGTTTCCAAATTTCTGGTGGAGTGAATTGCGTCTTGGTGATCTTTTTCACACATACGGTACCCAACCGAACCTAGTATACTCTACAGTCGGCAAAATTAAAAACAAACAACGCGCATGCGCGAAATTAAAAATATAAAATGGCGACAATTTAACCAATTCTCACCCTGTAATACAATAGCTTACTCAGAAATATAGACAGTACAAAAAATAGTAAAAATTTCTTAAATTCCTGCTATGATATTAACTACAAAACAGGAAGGAATTTTGGCAGTAAGAAAGGTGCCGGGTGTAATTAACTTATTTTTAATAATATATTAAATCTCTAAATGCATGTTTTGACTCAAACTATTTTCTAAGTATTGCTTATTTCAGAATGTATTTCTTTTCTATTTTTGCTTTTTTTTTCCCATCAAACTTAATATGCATTTTTATCGAAAGAAGTTATCATTTTCGTTCATGGGAAAATGAAAATGAAAAAGAAATGGCAAAAAATATTTTTTCTTTTACATGGGAAAATTTGAATTTGTTTCAAGGTCTACTTCTAATTGAATACTTTAAATGGCCGATATAAAATGAAGAAGACGCATTCGAATCGCTTATTTTTTTTATTATTTTTTTAAGCATTTCACCGCAAGCAAGGTGAGGTGGCGACTAGCACGCAAGGGGTGGGAGCAAGAGTAAAGAGGCGTGATAGCGGAAAAGATGAAGAGAAGGACGGGGAATAGAGCAAGGCACCTCGAGATGTCGATTGACATTGCATTAGAATAGTTGGGGATTATATCTATCACAGAAACAAGTAAGCGGAAGGGAGTTCAACAGACTACGAGACTTGAAGCTATTGGAGTAGAAGAGACGGCTACATCTAACTGTTTCCACAGGATGGGTTGGACTGAGATGTCAACGTTTAAATTCATGCAATTTTGGAACCAGCGAAAGTATTGTCTAAATGTACATGTATTGAGATGGCCAAAATGTCATTCAGTTTATTAAGTACCGTATTTGACGTCATATAAGGCGTAATTTGTTTTACTAAAACTATCTTTTAAAATTCCCCTGCGTCTTATATACCATATGTAGGTTTAAAATTCGCGATAGTCGGCCGAAATTAGCTACCTGGCAACTCCTATTAGACTTTTATATACATATTATCATTATTTAAAATTTTATTTAAATTATTAAAAGGCTATTATGCAGATTAAAAATGCTATCATTAATAATATTCATTATATGGAATTCATCACGTTTGATTATAAAAAATTGTTTTTACTAAAATTATCTGCAATAAATTCAAATTATATATTTGTAAAATATAATTGTTTCATTAATATTTTTCTTGTGATAACTCCCAGTTGTATTGATAGAAATACAAACAGAATTTTTCTATCCTAATTATTCCACTAAGACGTTTAAAAGACGAAGGTTCTACAGATCATGTAAAGGAAAATATTTGACTGAATTTTAACGTTAACTGTACTATTTTGCTCAATTGTAATAACTGCTTGATTTTTATTTTGTTTTCGTACCTTTGGATATAATAAAATGTTTAGAGGCTCGTGTTCTTTTTACCTATTAATTTTCGTTTAATTGCAATCATGGCTTGTTTAACCAAAATAATACCTCATAAATATAGTTTAGGCTGTACCATTTGCTAATAATTTTACTAATTTTAATATTAGGTTGGTGCAAAAATAATGACCTAATAATGTCGTTTTTTGACGTTAAAAATACGTCAAAATACGACATTATTACGTCATTATTTTTGCACCAACCTAATAATTACTATTTTTTCTTGATTTGCCTTGTTGAAATTGGGGTGGGTCGTATACACTCGTGCGTCTTATACGCCGTCAAATACGGTAAATGTTCTACTTAATATTCGAATAAAATTTTAGTCAACGCAATAGCTGGTGAAAAACGCTACGAATTTTTGTCCTTACCCAATATATATAATAACGGCAACGTTAATACGAGCGATTTCCTTGTATTAATAATGGCTGTTTTTATACCATTACTCATCCAATACAACATCCAAGAGCTACTCTTTATATAAGGTTAATGAATGGCGTTATTGTTAGGTCGTAAGAAGAGAGATTACGAATTGTATATTATGAAGATATATAGGATATATCGAATTTACTGCTTTTAAACTTCAATCATCCATGACCTCGCTAACCGATCGATCCTCTGGCGAAATCGATAAAAGGACGTCAGGCTATATGACAGTTCCGTATAGGATACAGGCTCGAATCCTGTCGGGGGACGAATATTTTCTATGAAAATTTCTCGGACATTCAGGCTGGTAAATGTTATTTAATACTGTTTATTATAAACAGAGCATTTACTTAAATATTTGTATCTATAAAAAGAATGTTAAGCATAAAAATGTCTTAATATATATATATATATATATATATATATATATATATATATATATATATATATATATATATATATATGATAGACAATGTGATTGTAAAGTAGCTCCACATTTTAAAATATTTATAATTTACTTATTAAATTTAAATTTTACCAGAAATGGAAAGTATTTCGCATGAGGTTTTATTTGGATATGAAAACCAGATTTCAGTGCCAGCTTCTCGAGGAGCCCTGGAATCGTGTCAACCTATTTCATTAGGAACTCCTGTGGCATGGATGCCATAACTTCTTGTGTTCGCTCTCCTGGTTCTTCCAAAGCCTTGCTTTGATATAGTAGATATGTTCCGTTAACCCCCACCACCTCCAAAAATAGAAAGACACAGGGTGTTAAGTCAGGACTGCTGGCTGGCAACTCACATAAAATAGAGAGTTACTTTTCAATTACTCTATATATATATTTAGCATAAAGTCATATTGTCGTAGGCAGAGATCGTTGCCGAGTATTGGGGTGTTCATCGACATTTCCTCCTCCGTGAAATGAGTCCTATGAGAAAAAGAAAATCATTTGAGCGTGAAAGCCTTGGCTGCGAATTGTTTGAGGTACCCACACTTCACTTTGCAACATCCGCTGTGGAAAACCAGGGCTTGATCAGCTGGTTCATCATAGCAGCTTACATCCGGCTGCCGACTTCTTGTGCGTAGGACGTCGCCTTGACCGCCGGGCGTTGGATCGTATTTTGTCTTGTCATTTCTATGAATCCTTACACTCACCATAAGATTTCGGGGAAGGGAATACAACTCGACTGAAAAAGCACACATAGTGCATTAAAAAAATATTTATTTTATTCTCCTTGACGTCAGTTTTCAATGACGACTTCTAAATATTTAAATATAAGCATTAATTTTTTTCCGGATTTTATTATTTCTCTTTTTTTTTTTTTTTTTTTTTTAAAGGCAAATGAACATAATCTATACATTTTATGCAATCTATGCATGTTATTTATGCAATTTATACATTTTATGCAATCTATGCATGTTATTTATGCAATTTATACATTTTATGCAATCTATGCATGTTATTTATGCAATCTATACATTTTATGCAATCTATGCATGTTATTTATGCAATTTATACATTTTATGCAATCTATGCATGTTATTTATGCAATTTATACATTTTATGCAATCTATGCATGTTATTTATGCAATTTATACATTTTATGCAATCTATGCATGTTATTTATGCAATTTATACATTTTATGCAATCTATGCATGTTATTTATGCAATTTATACATTTTATGCAATCTATGCATGTTATTTATGCAATTTATACATTTTATGCAATCTATGCATGTTATTTATGCAATTTATACATTTTATGCAATCTATGCATGTTATTTATGCAATTTATACATTTTATGCAATCTATGCATGTTATTTATGCAATTTATACATTTTATGCAATCTATGCATGTTATTTATGCAATTTATACATTTTATGCAATCTATGCATGTTATTTATGCAATTTATACATTTTATGCAATCTATGCATGTTATTTATGCAATTTATACATTTTATGCAATCTATACATTTTATTTTATATATCCAAATTATAATTAGATAAAAATATTTAAATTGCAGTGAAATATGTTTTTAAATTTTGCAAGTTTTATCTGGAATGAAGTAAAAAAGACATTTAAGACGCGTTTAAACTGATGTCAGGAGGATATGAGTTAAAATTATTCCTACCTAGAAACAAAGAAAAGAGTACTGAACCTGATATCTGTCCTGCCATATATCAGCGACTGCTGGACAATCTCCTCAAAGACGAAGAAGAGACTTAAAGCAGCAGAAATGTGTTTCTACACAAAGATACTGAGAATACCATGGGCCTAAACATGTGAGCAACAACAATTGGAGAGAATGGAAACAAAGAGGAAATTTATACTTAACATTTGGAAGAGACAGCTGAAATTTCTTGAGAACGTAAAAAGAAAGAAGAGCTTGGAAAATTTGATACTTACA
This sequence comes from Acanthosepion lycidas, assembly GCA_963932145.1. Lineage (NCBI taxonomy): Eukaryota > Metazoa > Mollusca > Cephalopoda > Sepiida > Sepiidae > Acanthosepion > Acanthosepion lycidas. Next base: position 25,796,964 of record OZ010592.1, on the reverse strand, counting down.
TGGCGGATAGGGAGAAAGAAAGACAGAAGAAAGCAGCGTGTAACATATTTGATGGCCTTGAGCAAATGTTTGGCGGAACAGGGTTTGGGAGAAATAACAAAAAAAAAGTAAAGATTATTAAGAGCTACAAGTAACTGGAAGATGTGGAGGCCATGATCGTCTGCGTCCTGAAAGGACATGTCACATAAAAGAAGATAAAGTATTCAAAGAGCAAAACCCAAATTAATCTTTTCTTTTGAATACGACCACCACGCATAATCTGAGGGGAGTTAGGTTTTTGCAACTCATCAATATAAAACTGTTTTGTCCTGAATAGATACTTAGTTCAAATAAATGTTTATCTTTATTTATTTTTTTACAGCAAGGTTCAGCATTTAAAAGGCCCGGAGCTAGTCGAGGTAGAGAGTTACGTTAGGAATTTTAGGAGTGGAAGATAACGGTAAACCCTAGCCTTGAACAGGTTAAGATTGCGGTGATAGAGGAACATCCTCTTGGGAGTTGGTTCCACAGAGCAGTGGTTCATAGGAAGAAGATTTTCGAATGGCACCGTTGGAATATGGAAGAAATGTGAGTAGTTTGCTATAATGTCAGTGGCATGGCGGGACCTAGATTTGAATTCTAGATCTGGCGGAATCAGGGAAAATTGTTCGTCTGAGCACTTTCCATTTCCATAGCAACAGAGCAGTGAGAGGCTAGATACATCCCAGCTGTGAGTGAGAGGCTGGAGGGTGGAGAATAACTCTTCTTCAAAAAGGACGCGGAGACGCTTTTGAACCCTATCAAGACTGGAAAATGTATGTCTGAGCAGCTCCTGCCCCAAAACAGCACCTTACGGAGACACTCCCTATGATATTATCAGATGAATGGGCCTGACCTATTATCAGCAGAATTTATGTACCAAAGGGAGATAACCCATATATATATGCGTGTGTCTGTGTGTCTATCTATCTATCCATCTATCTATATATATATATATTTGTCTGACGATCGCTAAAGCGTGAAACCCAGGGTCACAAGCTCACATCTATCCAACCATATATGTTAGCTCTATCTCTGATATTGAGCGCTTTCTAATAAGTACCGCGCATATAATATATAAATAATTATATACGTATATATATATTTATTTATATTTATATACACATACTTTCACACACACACACACACACACATATATATATATATATATATATTATAGTGAGGAGCTGACATATCACAAGTTGTCCCAAGTTTTACATACCCCTCCACCTGATTGAGCAGACAAAGCTCTGAATAAAGCATCAATATATAGTATGCGAAAAAGTGACATGGAGTGTTCTTGCTGTGAAGGTTTGAATTGGTGAGACCAGGGAATGTAGTTCGTCCGAGCACTTTCCGTGGAATTAGAGGTAGGGCAGAGAGAGGCTTGTCACATCCCCGCCTATGAGAGAGACGTTGGAGGGTGGAGAATAATTCGTCACCCACACAGGGCTTGGAGACGCTTTTGGACTCTATTAAAGCTGGAAAATGAGGCCTGGACAGCTCCCATCCAAATATCAGAGCAGTACTCCATTTTTGGTCTGATCTGGCTCTTGTAAAGGTAGAGGATAGCAGGAGAAATCGGGTACCTTTTTTTTTGTTTTTTAAGCGTTTCACCCCAAGCAAAGCGGGAAGCCACTGGGATGCAAGGAGTTACAGAAAATTTGGAGCAAGATCAGATAGGAGTGATAGAAGAAAGGATGAGGAGAAGGGTAGTGGATAGATCAAGGCAACTGGAGATGTCGATTGACATTACATTTGAATAGCTGGAGATTATAGCTGTCAGGGAAACTAGAATAGGGAAGGGAGTTCCACAGGCGAGACGTGCTAGACATGAAGCTATTGGAGTAGAAGAGACGGCTACATTTAGGAGTTTCGACAGTGAAGGGGTGAGAGCGGGATGCCAGCCTCGTAGGGCGCTTGAACTCATGAAGTCTGGGAACCAGCGAATGAAGCTCCTCGGAGCAATTACCATGAAAGTATTTGTAAAACAGACAGAGAGAGGCGACGGAGCATCTGTGGAAAAGCGACTGTAGAAGAGATGCCAGAACAGGGCCAATTATATTGCATATCCGCCTCTGGCGCCTATCAAGAACCCCGAAGCAAACAGAAGGGGTTCCAGACCCTATATGGCAGCAATACTCCATGAAAGGGCGAATGGTTGATTTGTAGATTTGAAGGATCGATTCCGGGGAGAAAAATTTCCTGGCGCGGCACAGGGAGCCAACTTTCCTTCCGGTGGACGAAGCAATTGCTGGAGAGGTACAGAAAGCCGATAATTTTACGTGAATCCTTCGAAATGAATCGTATGTATAAGCTCGAGGTCAGGGGTGAGTTTGAGGCCCAATAGTTTTTCAAGACACGGCATCTACTATGCTCACAGTCGGCTATGAAAGAAGCTGTAAAAATACCCGACCGATATTTTAAACCACCAGATATACACCGAGACGATCGTTGGGGGATTGTCAATCGTCTTTTTTTAAAAAAAAAATGCACGGACATCAGGTCTGGAATAATAATTTTTTTCTAATCCAATGTTAAGGAAGATGAATCAGATCTCAAAATCCCATTCTTTGACCTGGATTATTAGATTACTGAATTAAGTCGAGGCAAACATCCGGCGACCGATATTTAAAAAAAGGAAACATTATTCCAGTCTGAATTTCTGGTAGGAGGGGTTATCATCATTTGCATTATTTACATTTGGATTACTAGTAGACAGTTTCCGTAGACATGGCCAATAGATCGAGAACAGTTTAACCTCGTAGATTAAATAAAGTGTTCTGTCAGGAATTCCCTGTAGATTACCTTGATCGAGATATACCTGACAAAGCCCGAAACATCGACCGAAACGTTGTGATAGCACCAACAAAAATAAGGAAAATAGTCCGAGTGTAAATAATGTAAATGAGAAAAAGTATGGAAACTAGAAAAACCCATTAAAATTTCATGGTTTTCCCATTTTAATATTCAGATTAATCTTAATTCTTAAATTAATGATTGAATAAGTTCGTGACGAGTTTTATGACAATAATAAAATATCCGTAGAAATTTCTATGTCGCACCCGTAAATATTTGAACTTAACAACTTTAACAAGATACTGCAATAACACTCATAAATATGGATGCTGGCTGTTATTTATGGAAGTGGGTACAAATGAAAAGATTTGAAATTGACAACCTTTTCAATTTTATTGAAACACCCGTTAAACCCTTCTTTCTTTCTTTCTTTCTTTCTTTCTTTCTTTCATTTTCTTTCTTTTTTCTTTCTTTGTTTCTTTGTTTCTTTCTTTCTTTCTTTCATTCATTTTCTTTCTTTTTTTCTTTTTTCTTTCTTTCTTTCTTTCTTTGTTTCTTTCTTCATAGCCAAATCCTCGTCTTACGAAAATCTCTCTTAATAATAATTCAAAAATAAATCAGCAGATGATGTTATTTTATTCATGGTAAATGGATGTGCAACTTACTCAGTCTTCATCGTTTGATAATGTGCATCTGACAAATGCAGTATTTATGGCTGTCGCTACCACTTCTCGGCCCATTCGGGATCGGGGAAGGTCAAAATTTTAAGCAGAATCCCCAGGGAACCTTCCTTTCAAACAATACCTCTCCTTTGAGTAGGGCCTGGCTTTATTATCTGATGCCTGAGGTATCCTCAAAAAAGGAATTGCCGATGTGGATTGGGCAATTTTTCCATGGTATTCCCGTTAAACCCACTTTAAACCTTATATTTGTTATCGACGTCGGCCCGCTGAAAAATAAATACTTCTCGATCTTCTGGTTGGAATCAAAGTGCTGTATCTACCCTCGGGCGGATAAATTGCATTTTATCTCTCAATCGTGTCTCTCTCTTTGAACAGAGCTCGACTCATTTGTGCCTCTGTCTGTGGGTAGGGTGCAACTGAAAATATTCTTAAGATGTGCTCGGTCTCGGGACATAGTTGCCCGTAACAGTACATCCGTCATTGCACTAAAGAGTGAGGGGAATCGGTAGTGCCAGCACAAAGGACGGTTTCGGGTTCTGGACTATTTTTGAACCTGGCCCGGTTGCACACTCCCGGGATCCCCACATTAAACTGACCATGTGTCACATCCTGCCAGTGTGGAGCGGAAAGAAAAATACAATCTCTTGTCGACCTTTTGGCTAAGATCAAAGTGTAGTATCTGTTCCTATCAGCTTAATTAATTTTCTCTCTCCACTTCTATCTTCTCTTTTTTTCTTCCTTTCATTTACCCACTGAAACCAAATAGTGTCTTTCCCCCACTTTTGATCAAAGTCAAAATAGTTCATTATTTATGAGGTAATGGCAGGCCGTAACGGTCGTGCAAACTAAGGCACTGAGGAACAAGCACAATTGTTACAGGATTGGATCTTTACGGAAAAGAAGCCTGACAGCGAGAGTTGGGAATATCATAATTCAAGTTTTGCTACTTTCTAGCATATATCTATTAATATAATGTAAGCTGAATAGCTATAAAATCTGACTCAGTTGTTGCCTGCTACCTGAGAAAAGATGGTGCCTGAGGCACACGAGTTTTAATTACGGGACTGAAGCGATACGAGTGTTCGACAAAAAGCGCAAAGCTTGTAGCTAAGAAGAAACTGGAGCAAACTTAGCATAATGACCACTGTCATATTAAGAGATTAAAACCATATGACCATACGCGAAATCTCATCTCCGAGAGCATTATAAAACAAATGGAATAAAAAATACGAATCACTTATTAGTTGCTATATAAGACACGCCAGCGTCTAAAACGCATTCTCATTACAGTAAGGCATATCCAGGATAGAAGTATGCTACGCTCAAGCGAGAAGTATATTACAGAACATTACAAAAGCACTTTAGAGATAGCAGAAAATATTACTTTATATAAAAAAGCAAACTATCAGTATATTAAAAAACGTTATAAAAGCACTTTGGATAGAGCAGAAAACACTAATGTATATAAAAATCAATCTATCAGATTATTTTGAAAAAACGTAACAAAAGTATTTTAGAGGTAGCAGAAAACATTATTGTATATAAAAATCAATCTATCAGATTATTAAAGAAAACATTAGAAACAGCTTTAGATACATCAGAAAAAATTACTGCATATAAGAAGCAATCTATCAGCATATTAAAAAAACGTAACACCGTCACTTTAGATGCAGCAGAAAACATTACGGTATACAAAAAGCAATCTATCAATATATTAAAAAACGTAACTAAATCACTTTAGATACAGCAGAAAACATTACTGTATATAAAAAGCAATCTATCAATGTATTAAAAAACGTTACAAAAGAATTTTACATACAGCAGAAAACATTACTGTATATAAAAAGCAATCTATCATTATATTAAAACATCGTTAGAAAATTGAAATGAAAGCAGTGATGGCACCTAATTTGAATTCCTGATCCTAAGTGAACATGTGATTTAATGAAAATAAATAAGAATAATAAAAATATTTATTAAAATTTACTTTTAAAAATGGCTATGCAAATTAGATAAATCTCTAAGTGGGGCGGGCTGTATTGTTCTGTTTTCCTGGTGGAAGGTGGAGATGCGCCTTCAAAACTTAGACTTACAGTAATAAAGATAAATAAACATCGCAGAGTGAACAGCTGCGTCATTCACATGGAGGTCGGAGGTTGTTTTTCGAGACGTCTAAAAATAGACGACTTTAAATGTTGCTATGCATGTTTTTCCCGCCTGGTATAACACAATCTTACCCCGATCTGTATCATTTCATCACAACTATTCTATGGTAAATAGAAAAAAATATATGCAGTTAAATAAATACCGATATTTACCATAAGAAATCTAATCAGAACTCAAAGGTCAAATGTCAAGCAAATAAACAATGGACTAGAAGCTTATGAGATAATCTACCCCTTTTAAAAAATGCAATGTTATCATAAAAGCTATCTCCTTTGAGATCATAGGCGGACATGGCTCTCCACAGTTTCTTTATTATCTGTGAAATGCCATAAGCATCTGTAATGTAATCGATCCTGACTTGTTATCTCAATTTCAGTGACTTTCTCACCGAAGTGACGTGGCTTCTCTCTGTCTTTTCTACAAATATTTTCACGGAAACTGCCCTGAAGAGATTTTTTTCCCTGGTGCCCCCCCCTAAATAAATTTAAGCGTTCTACTAAATTGGCATCTAGGTCCCACCCGTTTACTGTTGAAATAATTAAATGCAGCCGTCACTTCTACACGAACACGTTTTTTTTCTTTTTGTGTGTGTCTGTGTGTGTGTGTATATATATATATATATATATATATGTGTGTGTGTGTGTGTGTGTATGTGTGTGTGTGTGCGTGTATATATATATATATATATGTGTGTGTGTGTGTGTGTGTGTATATATATATGTGTATGTATATATATATATATATATGTGTGTGTGTGTATGTGTGTGTCTATATATATATATATATATATATATATATATATATATATATATATATATATATATATATATATTCGTTCCATATGACAGACAAGAAAAATTGCATTTATTTCTTATTTAGTCTTTCCAAAGTTCTTACATTTGTCCGTTTGGTGGGAGTAAAAAAAATGCAGAAATTGTCTGTATTTCCATCGTCCCAAGCGCTTTCGGACAATTATTTAGCCATTTTCAAGGAAGATTCTTTAAGGTGTTGTTAATTTCTTTTCATGTTTGACTGTTCAAGATATATTTTTCTGCTTTTTGAATACTGGCGGATAGCATTTATTCTGAGCTTCGCCAAGAGAGCGCGGCTGGGATTCGAGTTGGCGTCTTTCCAGTTTTTTCGTAACTTTCAACACACCATTTCCGCTGCTGAATAAGTTGAGATTTATACTGAGTGCCAGATGATTTATGGAATGGGCCTTTCTCTGAAAGAGAGAGAGTGAGAGAGAGATATGTTTTCGGTAATGTCAGCTATTTTTCTTCTCTCTCACATTCAACGAAACAGGTTTAAAAAAAAGGTTGCTGTCCAAATAAACATCATATATATATATATATATATATATATATATATATATATATATATATATATATATATATATAATTTAAAAATCAGGAAGTCAGTTGAATTCGCTACCTTGGTTTGAACCTTACGGTATCCTTAGCCAACTTTTATCAAATGAACACCTAACGGTTATTTTTTCCGGATTCAAAGAACCTTCTAAACCGGAAATCCGAAGTTATAAGTCCTTGCTTACATATCAGAAAATTTTTCTTAATTGCATATGAGGCTGGATAAAAAAGTAATTTAATCCCCCACCCATACATTTATAATACACTTGCTTTTATTCACTACCCCCTCCTTCTTCTTTTTCTTCTTCTTTTATTTCTTCTTCTTCTTCTTCTTCTTCTTCTTATTCTTCTTCTTATTCTTCTTCTTCTTCTTCTTCTTCTTCTTCTTCTTCTTCTTCTTCTTCACATCCACCTCCACCTTTTCTATTATAATCCACGTCTTACGCTTGGTTATTTATTTTTGAAAATAATAATGGAGCGTTCGTTAGTCTTTTTTTTTTTTTTTTTTTTTTTTTTTTCTCCTTATTGAAAAAACGTTAGGAGATTATTTGATAAAAATCGCCTGAAGAAACCGTAACGTTGAAACCAAGGAAGCGGATTCAACTGACCTCCTGATTTTTAAAGTTAAAAGCTCGACATGTTAGTTTTACTTTTGTTTTTTTCATATGTGTATTGAGCACTTCTTAATACTACTGTTTCCTGGTCTGATCCAACACTGACCATCAACCTTTTAATTTCATGTATCATATATATATATATATATATATATATATATATATATATATATATAATAAAAAGGCTTAAACACTAATATTCCATGGTCATAATTTATTCCATTGGAATCGTAAATACGATCCAATTCATCAGACCTACAAATTCAAAAAGCTTTTTTGAATTTGTAGGTCTGATGAATTGGATCGTATTTACGATTCCAATGGAATAAATTATGACCATGGAATATTAGTGTTTAAGCCTTTTTATTATATCCTTACTCTGTCCTGGACATTGAGTTCTACCTGGATTTTATCCTCTCGGAAATTTTTTATTCTAAATATACATGTGTATATATGCACCTGTGGATTTTGCATATATATGTATATTTACCACTAATATTATCTATATATATATATATATATATATATATATATATATATATATATATTAGGTAATTTCGGACAAAGGGTAAAGCGTTTCGTTCTTTAAGACTTCATCGGACTAAAGCGACATTTAATCCGTATGCGCAAAAAGAAAAAGGAACAATAAAAATATGAGTTTAAAGTTATTTTGTTTTTCAATATGTGTTTTTGATATATTGTCTATCCGATTTAATTTAGTTTATTTATTATTATAGTCCGGTTCCTTGTACCACGATGATAGTCCAAGGTAGAACCAATAAAGAAGAACTCGAACACAGGTATGGAATAACACAGATATATTACAAACAGGAATATATACAGAGAAGTAGAAGTGTTAGTATGAACAATCAGGTTTAGTAGAGAGAACAATGTAGTCTCGACCAGTATCACTATTCCAATGTCTTGCAATAATTGTCTGAACGCGACTCTATTTCTGAATGCCTCTGACTCGACTCTTGACTCGACTCGAACAACTGACTCGACTTGAACTACTGAAGATATTCAGTCACCCCACCCACTGAGGCATCATGTGGCACAAGACTGGTTTTTTAACGTGTGATCTCCGAGTCCGTGGGCTCGGCCCAAAAATATGCCCATTGAACACGTATAAACGTGTTCAGGGTCAGTTTGCCTCCCCGAAAGAGAATCCGCCCTTCGGCGTAGCTTCCTTCGGGTTCCTCCCCGCCCGAAGGCAGAGAGTTCAACCGAACAGCCGGTCAGGACTTGAACGACTGACGATATTCAGTCAGCCCCACCCCAAGGAAGAAAAGGAAGAAAAGGAAGACAGCTAGCTAAATTTTTCAGTAAGGGGAGGTGAAAAGTTAGCTAAGGGGTAAGAAACAGACACGTCACTAAGTCAGTAACTAACGAAGAATATTGTTACAAGCAGAATAATATTAGTGTGATGATATATATAATTATACTATAAAGATTTTAATGGTTCCAAGCTAACTCCAGAGAAGAAATTTTAGCCAAATCAAATCGCACTAGTAATGTATCTTTGATCACCAGTAACACAAGCTCAGAATGATAAACTTAATTATTGCTGAGAAAGACGAAAATTTATTAGGAACTTTTAGTTTATGGAGTTGGAACTGGAGCTAGAGTTAGTAAATTTTTGCTGGCTTCGGCTCAGGCTCCGGGTTTTTTAAATTATCTGGCACCACATCTCAGCCCAAAAGATGCAGAAGGTCTCATGTGATGACCCAGAAGGACACATGTTCCCCAGATCTAGACTTTCTTTTTATGTTCCGTGTCCTTTCAGGACGTAGGCGATCATGTCTCTCCACTTCCCACAATCCCTTGTGGCTCTCAATAGGTTTCGTCCTGCCACCTCCCCAGACCACCTTTTGACATCCACTTGCTCAAGCACGTCAAGGTATGTCATGCGTTGCTTTCCCTTGTCTCTCTTTCCCTCTATTTGACCTGTGAGTATCAGATTCACCAAGCCCTCTTTTCTCATTACATGTCCCAGAAACTTCAGCTACTTCTTCCTGATGTTCAGTATAAGCCTCCTCCTTGTTTGCATCCTCGCCAAAACCTGATCGTTGCTCACACGCTCAGTCCAGGATATCCTCAGCATCCTACTGTAGAACCACATCTCCATCGCCTCGGGTCTCTTCTTCACCTTTGAGGAGACCGCCCAACATTCGCTGCCGTAAGGGAGGAGAGATGTTACGTAACGGCTCAATACTCATTTATTTGTTACCAAAGAAATCCTCTTCTCTTGTAATAATCTGTTCAGGTTTTGGAATACGTCCTTGGCCATCCTAATACATCTACAGATCTCAGTTTCCTACTTACTGTCCTCTGTCAAAACACTCCCCAGATATTTAAACTTCCGTACCTGTTTCAGTTTATGATCCTGACCTGTAAATCACATTTACTGATGACCATGCATTCTGTATTCTTGTATTTTATGCTTAGTCCCTTCTCTTCTGCATGAGGTTTTGTAATTCCTCTTCTGGGTCTGCTATCAGTACTGTGTTATCAGCATCAGAATGACAGGAGAGTTCCATAAGATTTGTACTATGCTGTTTGATTAAGCAACGTTTGTACAAAGAGTTATAATAATTCTTTGTATATTTATATACATTTTATACTAGAACATTTAAAAATATATACAGGGTGTGCCCAAAAATTTGACATCATTTTGCAGGCCAATCATTTTGGCAATTCTTGTTGAAATAAGCTCAAATTTTCACAGAATGTATAGAAACAGATCAAGATTTTATATTTAATAGAAGACGACGTTCTTATCTCAACGAGAATCTGCCAGAGAGATTGATTGGGTGTGGTGGAGATGAAGACAATTTTCTGATGAAATGGCCGCGACCAACGGACTTGTCTTCATGTGATTTCTTTTTATGGCGATATGTGAAGAGGCTGGTCTATGTCCCCGCTTCATGCTAGCATTGATGAACTCAAGCAGAGAATCACTTTCGCATTGGATAATGTTACCGGGGACAGGCTACAACGTGTTGGGTAAGAGCTTAACTATCGACTTGTCATGTGCCGTGTTACAGGCGGCGCACATATTGAACACTTATGAAGTCGGTCCCATAACAGACTTATGATGTTCAACACATAAACTGTTCAATTTTATTGACCTAGACTTAGTAATTTTCAATATAATTACTTTTAAAATGATGTCAGATTTATGAGGACACCCTGTCTAACTTGAAGAAGACAGAAATTCTGTTGAAAATATTGGAAGAGTTACGCCAATCATTTTGTTTAATAATAATAATAATAGTAATAGTAATAATAATAATAATAGTAATAATAATTCTGCTTGTTCCTTTCTTCGATAGTTAGTTCCTTAGTTATCTGTGTTATCTGCGTATCTTATGTTGTTAAGATTGTGTCTGTCAGTGTTGAATCTCTGTAGGATTTCTAATCCTCGCCGAATTGCCTTGCTGTATCGGTTCAACAGGTCTGGTGAGAAGACACATCCTTGCCTTACGCCCCTTTATATCTTTGTATATTCATTGAACCCGTTCTTTATGCGCACACATGCTGTTTACTGCCAGCCAGACGGCCAGACAGCCAAAATGCAAACCGGTTATTCAAATATATATCCATCCAGACATGACACCAACCAGCCAACCAACCATCCATCAAACAAGAGTTGCTCTAAGAACCGTACAGAAGGACAGATGTCACGTAAAAGCTCATTATTCTTTTCTTCGATACTAAAGAAATCCTCCTGTCTTGCAATACTCCGATTTTGGAATGCATCCTTGGACATCTCTATACATCTACGGATTTCACCATTATTAGTTCAAATCTATATATTTCTAATCCTCACAGAATTGCCTCGCTACGTAGGTTGAATAGGTCAGGTGAGAAGGCACACCTTACGCCCATTTCTATTTTTGTATATTTGCTGAACTCGTTCTCTATGCGCATGCATGCTGTTTGCAGCCAGTACAGGTTCTTGATTATTCTAAAGTTCTACCCGAATATATCAAGTCTTCTGGGCAGTTCCAACAGATCCCTGTGGAGTAATTTGTTGAAGGCCTTTGCGTAGTCCATGAAACATAGGTAGACGTCCTTCTGCATTTCTATTGCTCTTTCTGATAACATTCTGAGCATGAATATCGCGTTCCTTGTTCCGGAGTCTTTAACGGACCCGCACTGTTCTTGTCCTATCTCTGGCCTGATTCTGCTTCGCGCTCGATTCATCAGAATACGGATGATGAGTTTTGTTACGTGGCTCATTACGTTGATTGTTCGGTGGAGTTCACATTCGTTTGCGCCTGGTTTCTTAGACATTGCTATGAAGATAGATCTGCTGAGATCATCCGGTATATCACCACTGTTGTAGATTTCATTTATTTCTGTGATCTTGTCTATGCCAAAGTCATCTAAGGCTGTCAGCATTTCCGTTACAATTCCGTCTGGCCCTGCCGCTTTGTTTCTGTTCAACTTGACCAGTACAGCTTCTACTTCGGTTTTCAGAATTTCCTGTTTGTCGGTAGTTGTGCCTATTGCCGGCTCTTCTCTTACGTCATGGAAGAGTTCCCTAATATATTGAAGAATTTTTTCCTTCTCTAATACCAGCGTTCCATCTGTTTTAAACAGCCTGTTGACGGCCATGTCTTCTGTTAGTTGCCTTATTTGTTTATGCATATCTCCTTTGTTGGTGGTACTCAGTCTCTATTTCTGCACATTTGTCGTTTAGCCGTTCTTCTTTACTCTGCCTGCATTAGGTCCTTATTTCATTGTGTAATTTTCTGAATTCCGTTCCGTAGCTTGGCAGAGTTTTCTGTCTCCTTTGCATCATGTTGAGAATCTGTTGTCGCCTGTTTAGGGGCCAGAAAGAAAGACACGGTAGACGAAGGCAGGTTGAAACAAGTATATTGAAGATATATACAAAACAATAGTATTAGTAATAAGTAGATTAGCACTGCGTCTACTACTCCACTTCACTTCACCCTCTTCCCATCCGACTCTCGCAGTTTGTATTAAATGAGAGAAGGAAGAGTTCATTATACTGTAAGAGGGTTTACCACAACAGAATCTCATCAGTCATCCATTCATTTTTTCTTCTTCGTCCCTTCTTCTTTGGGACGATATCTTTCGCTAATGTCACTAAAGCGTCTCTTAGTGCGCCCCATTTCGAATTTCCATTGTGTCCCACGTATCTTCTTTTCACACTGTCCACATATTTTTCTTTCTAGTTCGGGGCGCTCAGGAGTTGGTCGTACTGCAAACTGGGTGCTGTGTTAGGTTTCTTCAGTTTTCGCAGTTTACATATATCAGGGCGATGATCGCTTCCGCAGTCGGCACTTGGGTAGGTTTTGCAGTGAATCATTGCATTCCTGAATCTTTTATTGATAGTTATGCAGTCAGTTTGGTTTTTAGTTTCCCCTTCTTGGCTCCCCCGTGTGCATAATCGTCTTGGATGTTTTTGGAACCATGGGTTGGCTATTACCAGGTGATCGTTTGTGCACCACTAGATCCATTTTTCTCCACATCCGTTGCGAATTCCTCCTGCGATAACCCCCAGCCCTCTCCTTGCCTACTTTGGCATTTAGGTATCGAATAATAATGATGACTTCTTGTGATTTGCAAAGAGTCTCACCACTGTCTAGCATGGAGAAGAAAGATCCGATTTTCTCTTCCTTGCTTTGTGCTGTCAGAACGTTCAGTTTTTGGAAATCATCAGTCAGCGAATACTGAGTCACGTTTGAATGGGCAGGATCCCGCTTCAATGCTTTAACACGCACGTTGCACTACCCGCCCCATTCAATCCAAAGATTAGTTACTGTGTCAAGGACCCCGATGTTAGGGGTGACATTGGCCTTGTGGGTGCAGTCAAAGAGGTGGGATGGTGTTTGACAAAGTAAATATATATTACTCCACCATGCCTCATCCCATATATATATATATATATATATATATATATATATATATATATATATATACAATGCACCACTAACCCGTATATATATAAATAGCCGAGAAAAATAACAGCACACGTGGCCTGACGATTGCATATAGCATGAAACAGACTGTCGCCTCTAAGTGTTGACTTCTATGTTCACTTTCATATATATATATATATATATATATATATATATATATATATATATATATATATATATATATATATGGATAGCATCTTGGACTGAGGAATCGGGGAGCCGAGTTCGAATTCCAGTCCAATCCATTATATTCACTTACGTGCTAATACCCTTGGGAAAGATATGAATCCTCTTATTCTCTCTCCAGCTATGGATAAATAGCAGGGCAAACTGGGTTCTGCAGCCTTGAATGGCAACTGGTCTAGGAGAAGGACAATTCTGAATTCAAAACTTGCGGAGGGTCGTTTGGGGACCTTGTGGCACGTAGTGCACCAAGTCTCTGTATTCGGCCTTTCAAAAAGTGTGGATGGTTCTGCACAAAACCGTCACCACTATAATCAAATCTCGTGTCCTGTTGTCGGGCCGTCAGTTTCCTAGGAACTGATCAGCTTGACCCTCATACGTCGAATTCGACGGGAGAGTCGAGTATATATATATATATATATATATATATATATATATTAGATCTATTTGGATCGTTATTATTATTATTGTTATTTTTATTATTCTTGTTGTTGTTATTAAAGAGGATGAAAAAGGAATGTGCGGTAAGTTTCTTGGGGGAGTTTCTCCTGATGTCAAATGAGCGATTTTATGGCAGATGGAGACTTGTAAAAGAATTTGACGAAATTAAATGTACCTGCCTGACGTCAAACGACATAGACACAAAAAAAATCAACTAAAAACTTAATAATAGATTCATTCCGTTCTTTTTTTACTGTTAAATTTACTAAAACATATTTAAATGAAGGATTTCTGTTTAGACATGTTTAATTCACACATACACATCTATATATATATCGTCATCCTCACACAGACAGTTTCGTAGCTCATCAGTGTGGCTAGACGTCTGGTTGCCTCTAGCTACGATCGAAACCCGATTAAATTGGCGTCAGTCGTGGATTCTACCACTAAGCCGCTGGCACACGGCAGGGTGAAAGTGAATTTAAGCGTATTTATTTTTAGTTAAACACACAGTGACTGAGAGTACTCGATTCGATTTACCGAAGAGTCATGCATTATTAACCGTAACAGTCACTGTTTACAAAACCACACTTCCTCCCCAGAGAACTCAACTGAAATAATTTTTTTCGGGAGCATATAAACGATATATAATTTTGTATATCAAGATAAGTTTGTGGAAAATGTATGATAAAATGTAAAAGTTTTGTGTGACGTGATTCGTCCTTTAGGAATTGATCGAACGAAATGTCTTATGCTGGTGCGACTGCACATGCACACGACCAAGGAATGCTGGGAATTTTAAATTTTAAATTAATTTATTTATTATTTTTTTAATTTACATGATTCCATTTAGATCCTGTTTCTTTTTCTTTTCGCTGCATATAACATATATATATATATATATATATATATATATATATATATATACTAGGTTGGTGCAAAAACAATGTCGTTTTCTCACATATGTTACTATGTGAGAAAACGACATTATTTTTGCACCAACCTAATATATATATGTATGTATGTATGTATGTATGTATACCCTCATTTCCTCCGCTCAGCCAAAAATATTAGAAATATTGAAAAAGTAAATAAAAAATAATCAATAATGAACTTTCGTTGTTTTTTTTATCAAACACCCATTAATGCAGAATTGCTGCAAAATACACACACACACACACACACATATATATATATATATATATATATATATATAATTTCACCCAAAACAAGGTGCCAATATCACTAGGCAGCTTGAGGGTACAGAGAGTGAAAGAGAATGAGAAGAATGTCGTAAGGAAAGGACAATAAAAGAACAGGGTTCAGAAAGAGAAAACATGTCGTCTGACGGTGCATTTAAGTTTTTGAAGATTGCAACTAACAGCGAAGAAAAAAAAATCGCTAGGGAGTTCCACAGGCGAGAAGCGCGAGAAAAGAGAACCTGATTGGAGTAGGGTGGGGGGAATCTCATTACAATAGTTTCCATGAAAATATTTGTAGAAAACGACAGAGGGAAACGACATCGCGTCGGTGAGAAAATGACTCAAGTGGAGATGCGATGTCAGGATCGATTTCACCGCAGATACTTCATTGAATTTTGAGAAGAATCTCATGATATAGAGCAGGAGCAACCAGACGAGATACGGCAGCAGTTGTCGTAGTGATTGATTATATATATATATATATATATATATATATATATATATATATATATATATATATATATATATATATATATATATATATTGAGAGAGAGAGGGAGAGAGAGAGAGAGATTTTTCAAGCTTAGCTTAGATGCGGAACAAGGCCGAAAGTATCCTAACTGGGTGTCCTATACTTCCGGTCTTAATTTGCGTCTAAGCTACGCTTGAAAAATCACTATATATATATATATAGACCGAGAGAGAGACATAGATAGATAGATAGATAGATAGATAGATAGATAGTATGTAGTATAACCAGTAAGCTATGAGAACGAATTTGTGATGAAATTGACTGCTATAAAAGGAAGCAAACAAAAAAAAGAAATATGAAACTAATGAATGGATATAGGTCAAGTATGGTGGTAAGTGCTTCAAGTGATTTTGAAGACATTCCAATCACTGATACTTGCGAACCGGTTAAGTGCGATCGGCCCCAATGTTCAGTCAACCTCGCTTTTATCAAGACAATATTGTATTCAGGCAAATACCTGAGAGTTATCTCACACCCAGTATAGGTAAGAGTTATAAAAAAACTGGAGAAAGGTAATTAGCCATGCAGGGCATTTTGTATACAAATAATTTTATGTGTGAAAAACAGTAGCACACACACGCGTAGCCACAATCCCTCACAACACCCATATATATATATATATATATATATATATATATATAAATATAAATATATATATATATAATGGTGTGATGAATAAATTGTCGTCCAAATTATGCAATAATAATAAACATTTTATTTTAACTGTTATATTTACCGAAATTACTCAATAATAAAAAAAAAGTGGTGATGTGGTTGCAGAAATTGTCTGACAGATATTACTAAGTTCTCCTGATTGGGTGGCATGTTGCATAATCCAGTTGCCAGACATAGGGTCTTCCAGCAGACGTCCTCTTGCCCAGCACTACCTCCTCAACCCACTTGATACAGGCCCCCGTGTTAAGTTTAAGGCTTTGTGGGAAGATGACTTGGAAGCATGACGTTGTCATCACTAGTGATCATTACAAACATATTCGTAATCACCATTAAACTCATCCAACTTTTTCTGAAACCTCTGCACTACTTTCTAATTGACACCCAAATACTCTGAAATGTTCTTATTGGCGCTTCCAGGAATACGGCATGTCATTTCCAAATTTCTGGCGGAGTGAATTGCGTCATGGTGATCTTTGTCTCACAGACGGTGCCCAACTGACTCTACTATAATGTCCAGTCGGCAAAATAAAAAAACAAACATGGCGAATGCGCGAAATATAATAGAACAATATAAAATATATATTTGCAATTTATGACTTTTTTTTTTATTATTTCGCTGGTATAAGGAAAAGTTTTGAGAGGAAACATTTTGCTAATTAGTGTCAGTACCCTCCGTGACGAAGAATGAAACCTGCTGACATTCTACGATCACTTGTTTTTTTTTTTAAAGTCTACTAGTATCCGTTTACAGATCGGGCTCACTAAAATCAAGCAGCACACATAGCACAAATATACGGGGCACTCAGTGAGGATCGAACTCACTACTCAGTCGAAATTGTTCTACTTAGACACGCTTGCTAACCATGGCGTCAAGTGTCCTGTGATTCTCTGGGCAGATTAAAATTGTATCATGATCGTGAAAACATCCTCTTGTCAACCGGTACCACAAAGCGCGATTCGTGGGAAGAATCTGCTCGAGTCTGGTCGAATAGAATACTAAGGGGATGAGGGTGTTTCATAGGACGGCAGGTCATAACCGGGAAGGTTAGAACCGGTGCAACATGTGTGTCTATTATAGACTTAAAAGCAAACCGGATTACCAATCTATGAATTCTCATTTTAAATTTTGTTCTATATGGTTATTTTCTAAATGTAGCTTAGATGTGGCACAAGGCAGAAAGTATGGGGCACCTAGTGAGGATCGAACTCATTATTCAGTCGTAACTAATCTAGCGAGACAAGATTTATAAGCATTACACCATGTCGAGGTACCCAACTACTTACCATATGTTTATTTTGTAAGCGTAGCTTAGATGTGGCACAAGGCCGAAAGTATGGGACACCTAGTGAGGATCGAACTCACTACTCTTAAAGATAATAACAGTTTTATCTATTCAGATTTAAAAATCATTTTTTCCATACATTTTCAGTTATGAAGCTTTGTGATCTATAATTCTCAAAATGTGTGTGTGTGTGTCTGTGTGTGTATCTGTATGTGTGTCTGTGTGTGTGTATGTATGTGTGTGCGTGTGTGTTTGATCGGATGTTGCTTATGCGTTTCCACAGTTTTCATCCGATTTCGATGAATTTCTTTTTTGTTTGATAGATAATTCTTTAGTGCCAGTTTTGAATCCAAATTGTTCGGGACAAAGGCTCTCCACTACTTCCTGCCCATTGTAACTCAACAACGTCTTACTATTAAGTATCTGTTCTTGGATATATATCATTCATAAAAACTTTAATAAAAATAAATACTTTAAATTATTACAATAATATTATCTATATCTAGAATTCTCAAAGTGAGTGTGTGTGTGTGTGATCTGATGTTGTTTATGTGTTCCCACAGTTTTCATTCAGTTTCGATTAAATATTCTTTTGTTTGATAGATAATTCTTCAGTGCCGCTTTTGAGTCCAAATTACACATTCCCCTTCTCTTGGCCAAGTTTTTCAAACTTTCTCAATTGAAGTTACCTTTTCCGTTGCATAATATTTACTAAAACAGTTTTAAGGCGTTGCTTTCATTGTCGTTTATAGCCGTTCCCAATTTTTTTTTATTGTTCTGCAAGTTTTTGCATAACCGTAGTAATAAGTATGCTTCCTTTTTTTTATTACTCAATATTTATTTTTCCAACCTTTCCTAAACTTATTTGAGCTTTGTGACCCCCTGCAGTTTTACAGCGTTCTCTTCTGTTATTTGCCCACGCATTCCATTTGTCAAAGACATGCCACCGAAGAAAAGAACTTGCCTAGGTCGGAAGACCGCTGCCACCAGGTCCGCCATGCCAATGAGAGATAACGAATCGTCTTTAGAACGTTCAGTTTGTTGGAAGTGTTCACGTTATGTGAGTCTAGTTATTTGGTAAAGTTCTTTCTTTGTGATTCTGTAGCGCCCGTCTGAGATATGATGATGGATTGTCTTTAAAATCTAATGGCTACATTCGTTTGAAGCCATTTTCAATCATTGATCTCAGAAAACGGTTGTATACAGTTGATAGTTTAGACAATGAGTAGGCAACCCCCGCTCCCCTGTTACATCCCACCCCTGAAGGATTTCTGTCCGCCAACTTAACACCTGGACACTAATTATCTAATTAATTCATAGAGCAACTGGCAGAAAAATATCATTTGGAGTTAATCGACTTACAATACGACGAATTTATGAAATCTAAATTTAATTCCGAATCCACTACTGACTTCTAAAAGAAATATGTTTTGCCAAGCGGAAAATATAAAACGCCTATTGAATGGTATCATTATTTGGAAGTGCATATGCTTGTGGACAACTGTTAGGTTGGTGCAAAAATAATGACGTAATAATGTCATTTTTTAACGTTAAAAAATAAGTCAAAAAACGACATTATTACGTCATTATCTTTGCACCAACCTAATATTTTTTGAAAATAAAATCTACTAAAAGTTGTTTAAGAACAAGGTTGGTTGATGGCCACCTGGATGATATTTTTCTTCTGTCATCGATAAATATTAATCGATGACAGGAGAAAAATGTCACCTGATATGGAAAAGTTATCGAATAATAAGTAGAAACAAACCTCTCATTAAATAATTTGCCATTTCTAACTGTACTTAGTTTGTACCAATGAATTTTCATTTTTTGTTGATTATGTTAATCGTTATCTTGCAGTAAAATAAGGAACCTTGTTTAAATCATATAGCATTAACTTTGTTGTTTTTTTTTCTTTAAACTTCCAGACCAAGGCTGCTTTCTGGACAAAGCAGCCTGAGATCGAAACAATTTGTTATAATATTAGGTTGGTGAAAAAATAATGACGTAATAATGTCGTTTTTTGACGTTAAAAATACGTCAAAAAACGATATTATTACGTCATTATTTTTGCACCAACCTAATACATTTGATATTATGGCCCTCCTCCAGGACAATGCATAGTTTTCTGGCCCGATCTCACCAAAAGGTTGCCGACCCCTGACCTAGATGATTCATTTGCTTGAAGCTGTTTTTAACCATTGATACGAGAAAACAGTTACTTTTTTAATCAAGTCGATAATGCCACTAAGAGGCAACGTCAACTGCGAATGAAATTGTAAAACGTGACAAAGAATAAAAAGCACGATTCTAAAGTGGAAACAAGGAAAGAAAGACACGGTGGAATAATGGATAGCGGCTCGGATTGATGAATCGGAGAGCCGAGTTCGAATTCCAGTCAAAACCATTACATTCACTTACGTGTTAATACCCTTGGGAAAGGTAGGAATCCTCTATGGGTAAATAGCAGGACAAACTGGGTTCTATAGCCTACCGCAGAAAGAAATGACAACAAAGAAAAAAATCTGCCTCGTCAGTCATGATAGCTTAAGCGTGTATCACGCATGGTACCTGACTAAAGGTGGCAGAAAAAGAAAAAGCATTCCAGAGGTGAGTAAGGTGAGAGAAAACTGTTAGAATAGAACAATCGGTTGAATATAGCTAGTTGGCCGGCATTTCGTTGAATCCTAGTTGCTAATCGTGTTGTAGGGATGCATTCATTCAATTGAGGTACTAGGAACAAAAGCCCATCAGGATGATTTTCATCAAAATATTTGTATTTGGTTGGTGCAAAAATAATGACGTAATAATGTCGTTTTTTGACGTATTTTTAAAGTCAAAAAACGACATTACCACGTCATTATTTTTGCACCAACCTAATAGAAAAGACAGCGAAATACAGATAAGAGTTTCGACATTTTTAAACTAGTTTGACGCCGTGAATGACATCTGGCAAGATTATTGAAGAAGATAAGTCAACTATATAGTACTCTAATATTTTGATTTTGTTGCATCATATCGTGTTATTCCCCCCACCCCATTATCCTGTTCTTAAATTCTGAAATTCCCGAGGCTCTATTCTAGTAGACTTCATTCGTAGATATCAACGTAACTCACCTCTGTTTGCTAACGGATATGAATTATACGGCGGAGACACCGCTGATGAAATCTTTCCAGTCTTTTCCTATATATAAAATGTAACATTTAATATCATAATGGTAATCGAAATGTTAGCCGTTTCCTTCTAAGGAAACATATGGTATTTGCTGCCCCAGCAATCTGTAAAGTTATCGGTTGAAATTTATAAAATCTTTCTCTTCAAACAAATTTTCATGAAAATATTTTCTATTTTCCGAACACAGTTAGCACATTGTGGCCGTGTTCGTAGTTAATATTATTGAATGTCGGCTTTTTCTTTTTTTATTACTAAGGCTTCCATTATTTTGTATCATTTTTTTTATATGTGGATGAGTTTATTGTTTCTATTTTGTACTAGTATGTCTCGGATGGTGTCTGGTAAGTTTTTTGTATGTTTAAATGGATTCTAATAGAGCTGTGGTCGGACAGGTGTAATGTTAGGCGTCTGGATAGGCATGTAGTTGTGTGACCAATATAATTATCGATGAATTCGGTTTGATCAGGAACACAGTTCCTTAAGGGGCATTTGAGCTCATAGATAATGTTTGTCCGTTCTAATTTTGATTTTGCTTGTGTGTTGTTATTT
>OZ010592.1:25757820-25770320 GCA_963932145.1 Acanthosepion lycidas | reverse complement strand
ATATATATATATATATATATATATATATATATATACTTTAAATAAAAACAGATCACTTTAAAGATCCATGTAATAAATTATTTCACCACAGCTCTTTTAAAGGACTGCGGATCATCAGACTTTACTTCCAAACAAAAAATGAAAAGTAAATTTACACATTTTTGACTGGCTGTATTAAACATATATAAATTAATGAAGTGGGGAAGTGCGGGGAGAAGACATGAGTGAGTTAGCAGATAAAACGTTTAAATGTGTTAATATCTGCTAACTCACATGCATTATATATAGAGAATATATGTATATATTAATCCAATGAATAATGCGATTGTTTTGAAAATACATTCATTTATATCTTAATATAATAGATAGACAGATAGATATGAAGAAAATAGATAGATAGATAGATAGATAGATATGAAGAAAATTGGACAGATAGATAGATATGAAGAAAATTAGATAGATAGATAGATAGATAGATAGATAGATAGATAAATAGATAGATATGAAAAAATAGATAGATAGATATATAGATGGATAGATAGATAGGTAGATAGATTACTCTGACATTCAAATACAATTACAGGTACGTACACCTGGAGACACATAAACGTCAATACGTACGCCTATGGACTATAATGTAACTTCGACAGTACTCCTAACCCTCCACTTACTGAAATTCAAACACGAACTGATCGACGTACTAAAGAAAGGCATTGTTGTATATACGGATGTAGATAAAATGTATGTATGCACACTCCCTATCCGTTGTGACTACTTCAGTCCGACACTTTCATACAAACACGCAGACTCATGTAAGAAGATTGTGACACATCTTTTTACACGAATTTATAAGCCAATAGAATAAAGTCTTAACGTGAAAAATGATATTGTGCTAAGCAATGCGCATGCGTGTTTTTTCCAGCTACAGATACACATACACACATACGTACATTTTACTTCTGTTTTAGTTAGTGTTTTTTTTTT
This sequence comes from Acanthosepion lycidas, assembly GCA_963932145.1. Classification (NCBI taxonomy): domain Eukaryota; kingdom Metazoa; phylum Mollusca; class Cephalopoda; order Sepiida; family Sepiidae; genus Acanthosepion; species Acanthosepion lycidas. The sequence continues at coordinate 25,769,336 of OZ010592.1, read as the reverse complement.
CTTATCAGCAGTGTTTTTCTTTTTTTCTATTTCAGACGTTCATTTTATTTCGCAAGAGAAGACGAGGCCGCACTGACGGCTTTTTGACTTTCAAAATAATTAAAATACCCCTCAGAAGAGTAATAATTAAAAAAAAAAAATATGCGCTGGGTAGTCATGGATAACTTTCCAAATATAAGAAGTCACACTGCGCACAAACAACTTTCTCTTTTCTTTCTCCTTACTGTTGGCGCTGAAATTGCCCGGTGTCAAAATATTGTGAGGATGGTTTCTCTATCAGGTCTCGGTGTTCTAAAAGGACTTTACCACAACCACAGTGAGGTGACTTCTTTTCTAGGAGTTCCATACGCAAAAGCTCCAATAGGAAATCTACGTTTTCAACTACCTCAAGCCATTTTCTGGAATGAAACACGGGACGCCACCAGTCCATCTCCTGTCTGCATGCAACATGTTTCCAAATCGTCCCTACCCGGCTTAAAACAGTCAGAAGATTGTCTTTATCTCAACGTCTACGTCCCGGGAAATATGTCATATCGAAACACCAATCGATCGGTCATGGTCTGGATTCATGGTGGAGGTTTCAACTCTGGCTATGCCGATAAATACAGCATGGAATCTCTTGCCAGCAGAGGGGACGTCATTGTAGTCACTTTAAACTATAGATTGAATATATTCGGATTTTTAAGTTCTGGGGATTCGACTTTACCAGGAAATGCAGGCCTACATGACCAAGTAATGGCCTTGAAATGGGTGAAAGCTAATATATATCCTTTCGGTGGTGACCCGGAAAAAATTACAATATTTGGTCAATCGGCTGGAGGGGTTAGTATTTACATTCTACTTGCAAGCCCGAAACTCACCAACGGTCTTTTTTCGCAGGCTATTATGCAAAGTGCTTTGATATGGCCATTCACAGACGCTAAGACAGCATTCAAGACTGTAGCAAACCTTACTTCCTGTCCCCACGTGCATTATCAAGGACATGATCACGCTTATGCAACGCTTATGCAAATAGAATGTATAAAGAACAAAACACACCAAGAGCTTCTCGCGATTGCAACAAATGAACAGGAGCTTAAATTCGGTCCGGTTATCGACAATGTTTTTCTCAAAACCACTATTCCGGATCAGTTAGCCGCTAAAAAGAGTGGTGTTCCATGTTTGATTGGTTTAAATAATCATGAGTTTGTCTTGGGGGTGAATAAAAGTATACAGAATTTAAGTATGCTTGAAAAATATCTGGCTTCGCTTGGCCATTATTCGTTCAGTCCAATGGCCGTACAGCTAATGTTATCTAAATTTCTGACCAGTGATCTGAAAAGGACCTACATGGATGCCTTTAATAGCCGGATGTTAGCTCTTATTCAGAATTTAGCAATGTTGCTCTCCAAAACACAGGAAGTTTTCATGTACTACTTCATTCACCACCCTTCTTTTTCAAAAGGAAAATACGTCGGCGCTCGTCATTCTGACGAATTACCTTTTCTGTTTGGAGATATTTTCAACATGTCATCAGCCACTCCGGACGAAAAGACACTAAGCAAAGATATAATTGCTATTTGGACTTCTTTTGCTCGTGATGGGTAAGTAAGTTAAATGTTATTATTTTATTAGGGTATTGTTTTATGGCATGTAATTACTGGATCGTGGTTTGCGAACTTATGATATTCTAACTTTTCAGAGTGGTGGCGCATGTGATGATTTTTACTAAAATTCAAAGGAGATTTGTTTTTTATTTTATATGGTGTCATTAAAGAACGCGAGCGGTCATACATTTTCACGATGTCCTATGTCTTGTAACCCTAAGTAATATTTGACCCTCCCTTACAATCTCTCACTTCTCATGTTATGTTATCGATTTTCACAAGTTAATTACGTATGTTACTCCCTGTTTCCTCATGTGGGTATTAGATTCTCCAAGCCTTCTTTCTTCGTTATTCTTGGTATTATCAGCATCCTTATGTAGAACTATATCTCTGTTGATTATTATTATCTTTGTTTCTAACGAAAATGTCCAGTTTCTTAGTTTCTGAAAGCCTCTCCAGATTCCTGTGTTGCATTTTCTACTGTATGTTATAACGCTCCATTGACAATTAACTTGTTTATTTAAAAGAAAAACAACGGTAGGAGTTACGTCTATATGAGGAACGACTAAATTTTAGAGAACATGGGAACAAAAAGACTCATGTACTTAACATCAGGAAGAGACAGTTGAAATATTTAGGGCAAATAATGAGGAAAGACGGCTTGTAAAATCTGATACTTACAGGATAGATTGAAGGCAAGCGGAATAAAGGTAAACAAGGTTTAAGTTACTGGTTGACGAAACAAGGTTTAGGAGAAATAACAAAAATAATTTATTCAAAGCTACAAAGGATATGAAATTGTGAAGAGCCATGACCGGAAGGGCTACGGTATTAAACGAATTACGTATACCAGCCTTTGCATGTAGTAGACTTAATAAATAAAATGCATTCTACGATATGGTTCCATTTCTTTTAAACCCTGCTGGAGAGCACACGTTTTCTTTTTTGTTTTTGTTTTTTTATTAAGTCTCTGGGATGCGGAATTCGGTAGACGTAATCCACACTGCTTAAAAAAAAGAAAATAGGTCTTTAAATACCTTTTGGAGTTATACAAAATAATATCGGATTAGAACTAAAATTAATTAATACCTTAAAGTATATATAAATATAAACAAAAAATATATAAAATTAAGGTCGGTGGGAAACGAGGATTGGAAAAAAATTCTCTCCAGTAAGTGGTGGATCGTAAATTACAAAAAAATTACTGAAACAACAAAAATGTTAGCCTTTTATCTCTCCTCGTTTTTTAAATCCAATTTTGGACAAAAGATATGCACAACGACTAAAAAAAGGGGGAGAAAGAAATACTACGAGAGAATCACCAGTATAGATTACAAACACATTACATAGATACCCAGGATCCTTTTCTCCTGCTTACAGAGGGAGGAGCTACTGAGAATTGATATCCAAAAGCTAGGCAGAGTATTACGAGACAGGAGGATATCTTCGGTAACAAAGAAAAGAATACTGAGCTCTTACGTGAGATCTGTCCTTCTTTACGGCAGCGAATGCTGGACGGTCTCCTCAGAGATGAAGAAGAGACTCGAGGCAACGGAGGTATGGTTCTATCGAAGGATGCTAAGGATATCATGGACCAAGCGTGAGAGCAACGATGAGATTTTGGAGAGGATGCAAACAAGGAGGAAGCTTATACTTAACCTCAGGAAGAGGTAACCAAAATTTCTGGGATACTTAATGAGAAAAGAAGGCTTGGAGAATCTGATGGACCGAACGTGTGAGTAATGATGGGACTTTGGAGATGATGAAAGCTTATAATTAACATCAGGAAGAGACAGCTGAAATTTCTGGGACACGTAATGAGAAAAGAAAGCTTGGAGAATCTGATGGACCGAAAGTGTGAGTAATGATGCGGCTTTGGAGAGGATGAAAGGTTATAATTAACATCAGGAAGAGACAGCAGAAATTTCTGGGACACGTAATGAGAAAAGAAGGCTTGGAGAATCTGATATTCACATGTCGAATAGAGGGGAAAGATAGACAAGGGAAAGCAACGCATGAAATACCTAGCGGGCTTAAGCAAATGGATGATTGAACATGGCCTGGGGGGAAGTAACAAAGGGACTAAACTTATTGAGAGCTACAACGGATAGGAGGAAGTGGAGGGCCATGATCGCCTACGTCCTGAAGGGACACGGTACGTCAAAAGAAAAAAAATCTCAAAGGCTCGCATATGGTAATCTGAATATGACCTGCTAATTACTGAACAAAAAAATCTCAGACAAAAGACGTCGGATTATTTAGCAGGTGTTCCGCAATCATAGATACGATTGGTAATTGTTTTTTTTTTTTTCTTCATATCCTAGATCTTCCTCCCATTTTCGAGTGATTGCAATGGATTTTTTTTTTTTTTTTTTTTTTTTTTGAGTGATTAAAATGGAAAATATGAAAGAACTGTCCACAGGTCATGACAGTTTATTCATTATTTCAAGATTATGACTGACGTAAAGTTCATTTTATAAAAAATTCTATGATGACATTTTACCTCAATTTTAAATATGATGTATTAGTCATTTTTAGTTTTGTAATCTTATTCGATGTCACATGCATATGATGCAATTTTTGAATTTAAATGAATGCGCTACCATGAGCATGTGGCGCAAAATGGGGTCTAACAAATTAAGTACATTTTAAATTATATGTCATTGATGTATTAGTGTTTTGTTAATTATTGATTGTTATAACTTAATATTAATGGCTTCTAAAATTTGTAAACGTTTTTAGTAGTTTACTTTATGATGTGCCTTCAACAAAGACTCTCTTAGGTCGTTGTAGTTTTGCGTTATATATATATATATATATATATATATATATATATATAACGCAAAACTACAACAATATATATATATATATAATATATATATATATATATATATATATATATATATATATATATATATATATATATATATATATAAATGAACATAAAAGTCAACACTTAGAGGCGACAGTCAGTTTCATGCTATATGCAATCGTCAGTGGTCACTGGGCGTGTTTCCAAAAATAAATACGCTAAAAATCCATATTCATCCGACAGCTTAGTGGTAGAATATCCGCCTGATAACAATTCAGTCGGGTTACGATCCTAGCAAGAGGCAACCGGATGAGCTGCGAAACAGTCTGTCTGTGGATGACATTATATTAGCTCCTGAATTAAATTTAATTCCAGTTGAGCACTCTAGGGCTGAGGTATCGGTTTGTAAACAGTGACTATTATAGCTATATAGCGAGACTCTTCGCAAGCGGAATTGAGTCACTGTCGGTCACTGGGCGTGTTTCCAAAAATAAATACGCTAAAAATCCACTTTCATTCCGACCGTGCGCCGACAGTTTAGTGGTAGAATATCCGCCTGATACCAATTCAGTAGGGTTTCGATCCTAGCTAGAGGCAACCGGATGTCTAGCCGCACTGATGAGCTGTAGATGACGTTATATATATATATATATATATATATATTCCGTTAATAGAAATGAACAACCAGACGACATGCGTTGAACGGATGTCAAAATTCGTTGAAAAATACATCCCTACCCTACCTAAAATTAGCCTCTTTTTCGAACGTAACTCATAATTGATACAATAATAGTTAATAAAAATGAACACGCTACCGCCCCTGCCAAAATGATTGGATTTCTCTGTATCCTTGGAAACAAAAAAATATGAATTGTGTGTACGTTTAAAACAGTAAATTTAAAATAAGTTATTCCAAAATTCGCTTGAAGATGAAACAGAACTAATGCTTTTAATTTAATTATTTAATTAAATTTGGTTTTAGCTTCGATTTTTGAAACATGGTAATTCCTGTGTAGTGAAGAAACCATATTTTAAATCACTTAATCTATGATATATTTGCACACACACACACATACACACACACACACACACACACACACATATATATATATATATATATACAGGTTGTGATGGATAAATTGTCGCCATTCTATATTTTTAATCCTGTACATGCGCGTTGTTTGTTTTTGATTTTGTCGGCTGCATTGTAGGGTGAGTTAGGCACTGTCTGTGAGAAAAAGAGGATCATGGCGCAATTCTTTCCGGCAGAAATTTGAAAAAAGCATTCTCACCGGAATCTCCAATACGAACATTTCAGAGTGATTCGGTGTCAATCTGCGTACAGTGCAGACAATTTGCAAAGAGTGGGATGAGTCTAATAGTAATTACGAAGGTCTTTGGAGTGATCACTAGTGATAGCGACAACGTTATGCCTCCATTGATCTTCCTACAAAGACTCGGACTCAACACAGAAGCCTACATCAAGTGCCCTGATGAGGTAGTACTGCCCTGTGCCAAGAGGGCGGCTGCTGGAAGACACAGTGTCTCGCATCTGGACTCTGCAACATGCCACAAGCAGAAGAACATACTACTGTTGGTTAGACAATTTCTGCAATGACTAACTCCCCAAACTGCAAACCCTTGATTATGTGTGGGGCACAGTTGAGCGAGAGACCAACAAAATCCCTTGTAACACCAAAGATGATCTGAAAGCAAGGATTATGACAGCATTCACCAACTTAAACAAAGAGGCCGTCTTGAAGACTTACAGGAGATTCCAAAGTCGTCTGGAGACCGTGGTTGAAGCCAATGGCTATTTTATTGAATAAATTTACCCTTTAGTATTTCAAGATATTTTTTGTGTAATTTTGGTAAATATATCTGTTAAAATGAGACATAAGTGTTATTTTCATTTCTGCGTAATTTTGACGAGAATTTATCCATGATAACCTATATGGGAATAGTAAATTTTCGTTATCTGTCTGTGATAATATGTGGATGGTGACATTTGTGTATGTATCGGGAAATCGATACCATATATTTAAAAACAAAATCTATTTTATTCTAAAAAAGAAAACCTCAAAGATATTGTTTTAAAAAAAGAAATTATAAACTTATGCAATCTGCTACTATCCCAAACGTTCGGTATTTTTCCCATAATATTTAGCAAGTGCCAAGTCAAATCTTTAGAGAAAGAAACCTCTGCTGACTTGAGGCCATATCCAATCACGGGTAAGGCTTCGGAAGTAAAACCGTGAAGACAAATCCAGAGCCGGAGACCCTAAGACAGTCTGATGTTGTTTTCAACTACGTTCTGACAAATCCTATTACCACGCCGGTGACCAGTTCTATTAGAATCTACTTTTCCCTTGGTTTTGTTTTGGCTTGTTTTACGGCATATCAACCGCAATTGCTGGTAATATTTTTTTTACAAAGTATCTCTGGTGTTAAAACCAATTTTTTACATTTTCATACTGTTTTAACCCCAGTTTGGGGGTTAACTATTTGCCCATGGCTGGGACCCTAACAGGTGCTACCACCTCAGCTCAGGGTAGATCTGGGAAGACCAGCAATTACGAGGTGGTTCCACGCTCCTCAAAACCTCCTGATCAGAGACCTTACTGTTGGAGATTTTTTATCGTCTTACCCAGGATGCGGATGTAGTTTATCGTCATACCCAGGTCGGCCTTTCTCCTTGGAAAACACCGCTGGTGTGGAGAGGAGAAAACCGCCGATCTCTCATAAAAGTCTGCCCAGGCCTGCGCTCTTGAGAGTACACTTCAGAATCAAGTCACCGCGACGGCAAAGACGGGAATCAACAGTCTACTGATGGAAGGATCAAGAATGTCCTTCTGTACGGTGAGATGACCACCGGCAAGAGGACACGTGGTCGACCACATCTTCGCTTAAATAACGTCTTCAAAAGAGACATGGGGACGATAGATATAGACGTCGATAGGTGGGAAGATGTCGCCAACGATCGCTTATGTTGGAGATGGGATTTACACCGACGGTTGGAGCTAGGAGAGAGGGAACTGGGACTTGCCGCCGGAAAGAAGCGAGCTCGAAGGAAATAAAAAAAAATGCTTGACGTCATTGCGGGAGAGCGTCTTCATATGCATTCGTTGCAATCGAGACTCTTCCACCCGTGTAGATAAACATAAAGCAGAACATGCGCCGAGACATCATTTTCGGGGCGCAGATCCATGGTCCCTCTAGACGGACGGGTGCCACATATATACCGTATATACTTGTGTATCATGTGAATTTTGAAGACCTAATTTTGAAGCTAATTTTAAGAGGGTTGGTGGTTAGGCACTGTACTTTAGGAGTTGTTTATTTTATTTAAATTATGTAATATATACTTGTGTATCATGTGACTTTTGAAGACCTAATTTTCAAGACATGTATGCCCTGACCCCTGAAATAATGTAGGGTAAATTTTCTTTTCAATCTCCGAGCTAAATATCTATTAATATTTTTCGAAATCTTCATATTTCCGTATAAATGTGCAAGCTGAACTCAAATTAACAATTACAATTCTGATAAAACCTACCGTTTTGGAGTTATCGACCAGAAAAACAATCTGATTTAATCGGGGTCATACGCCCATCATTACCGGCTTTATGCAATTAGATTCACTGCGAATTATTTACGTTCACTTCCGTAACTAAATCATAATTTTTGGCCTATTTACTGCTTTCACTTCTCTTACTCGTCGAAATTACTGCGCACTACGTAAAGTAATGACAACTGGGTGATATTTTCTTTTGATAAGTGGAGTTTTTTTTATAACAGAAAACTTTAAATAAAGACAATTAAAATAATACAATAAAACCTTTTTTTCAGTCTAGAATCGCAATGGCAAATTAAAAAAAAGAAGAAAAAGAACAAAATTAAATTATGCAGTAAAGCAGTTTTTATTTTTTTTAAATTGAAAATAAAACAAACAATAATTAATGCGCAAACTTTGTAAAGTTATGTTATGATTGCCGTACGGAAGTGAACGTAACTGATCCGCAGTGAATCTAATTACACAAAGCCGGTAATGTTGGTCGAATGACCGCGATAAAATCCTTTTTTTTTTTTCTGGTCGATAACTCCAAAATGTTATGTTTTATCATTATTGTAATTGTAAATTCGAGTTCAGCATGTCCATTTATACGGGAATATGACGATTTCGAAAAAATTTAATAGATATTTAACTTGGGGATTGAAAAGCAAATTTAGCATTATATAATATATATTTGTGTATCATGTGACTTTTGACCTAATTTTAAGAGAGTCGCTTCATACACGAGATATAATATCAGGGTATTTACTGCTGACCCTGGCTACGCCGTTGACCAAACTATAAAAGGTGTCCATAAAGTTCGGATGCATTTTAAAAACTTTATGACTTTATTTGTATTTGCGATAGAAATAATTTGTAAAAAGGATTAGAAAGAAGTAAATCTCTATTTTTTGAGGTTTTATTGAAATTTTATTTAAGTTTCCACATGTCCTCCATCATTAGCAATACAAAGGGTAATACGATTTTGTTGTTCACGGAAAACATTTGCCAACTGATTTACAGTAATGCCTGCAATCACATTAGTTATTTTAGCTATACTTAAAACTAGGTACATTAAACTTTATAACATTTTTTTTACAGATTATTTCTATCACAAATACAAATAAAGTTATAATCTTTTTTAAAGTGAACACGGACTTTATGGACACCCTGTATATTCATTTACCATATCAAAAAGTACAGCTGTATTTAACGTAAACATGATTTCGATAAAACTGATATTTTACTTAACTGTATCCAATAGTAATGCATGTAATATCCAGATCTAAGTATTTATTATGTGATTTATTTACCGTATATACTCGCATATCAGTCGACTTTTGAAGACCTAATTTTGAAGCTAATTTTAAAGGGGTAGCATCATACACGAGATATAAAATTAGCGTATGTACTGTTGGCCTAGGCTACGCCGTTGGCCATATAAGAGGGCTTGAAAAATTTGACACTCACAGGATATATGGAAGGCAAGAAGGACAGAGAGAACTATCATATAACATATCTAACGAGCTTGTTGTAAATGGTTTGTAGAACAATGTTTAGGAGAGATAGCGAAAAGAAAAAAAATTATGGCAACTACAAAGGACAGAAAATTGTGGAGAGCCATGATCGTCAACGTCCTGAAAGGAGACGGCATATAGAAGAAGCGGAAGTAATTTGTGAACAGAGTCTGATATTAGTTGTACGATATTGATGCATTAGTAAGTAATTCAACTACCGTAAATACTAGAGACTCTTGTAAACCTAATTTTAAAGCTAATTTTAAGAGGGTCGCATCATTCACGAGATATAAAATTCGCATATGTAGTGATGGTCCTGACTACGCTGTTGACAAAACTATAAATCCATTTACTGTAGTCAAAAAGTACAGCAGTATTTAAAATAAACATGATTTTGATAAAACTGATGTTTTACTTAACTGTATCCAATAATAATGCATGTGATATTTACATATTAATATCGTATTATAAAATACAAACATGGCGAATATGCATCTCTTCCATTGTTTACGTTTATAAAGATGTTTAGCTGTTTCTCGTTCGGTTTTTTATGGCTGTACGTGTTTACGTAAAGAGTATAGCGTTACTAAAGATACTTTTATCATTTTCTTTTACTTGCTTAACTTCTTTAACTAGAAGATGAAATAAAGAGATAGAAGAAAAGAGGTTAGTCTATTGTAATTTGGTCTCTCAAAAGAGAAACGCGCATGATATACGAGATACATGATAAAATCATTTTTTTATAATTGAAAATTTGGAGGTCGCACGATACGCGAGATCGCTCGTTACACGGATATGTACGGTAAGCCATTTTTTTTTTTTTTACGATTAATCAAGTAACTATCTGAATACCTCTGTCACGTAACTGTGGGTGTAAAGTAAATAATATCTGTAAAAAAATGTGGGGGAAACCTACGCAAAGATCGCAGTAACCTATTTCTTCATTGCTTGGAATATGAAAAAAAAAATTGAAGAGGTGTCAGGTTGATTAGAATTATGAAGGTTTTTCAATGATCGTACTAAAAATAAAACATAATAAAATAAATTTAAAAAAAATACTTGCATTAGTTATATTATCCTGATTTTTACTGCTACATTCACAACCTTTCGGCTTCTTCAGGTGATTGGAATTTCGAACTGAATCCATTATTTCGCTCACTGTGTGAGATTGTTCTAGTTCCACGTGCCATGCCTCTTCCAGATGTCTCAGTTATTTCCCTTTAACCCATCTCGCCATATTTTTGGTTCACCACTGCTATGGCATTCTATTGAACTTGCAACTCTTTGTCACTGGATCTAACCAACGTCTTTATTCACTGGGCTAGGTGTCCTAAAGAAGAAGGTCGGAGCGTACAACGACCAAAATGTTGTGAATATGTCAATGAAAATGAGGATAACAGTCGAATAATGTAAATAATGCAAATGATCTTAATACCTCATCTCAGAGATATAGACAGATAAAAAAAATGTTTCTGCACATTTAAATATTTGAAAACTTACAAATTCATTTTTAATATTGGCTTTTTAATTCAATTCTTAATAAAAAAATAAATAAATAAATAAAAACTTGGAACATACCTTAAATCCATCACCTCTCTCTCTCCAGCTATGGAGGTGATACACTGGCATTCGCATTTATTTATATAGATTTTCACCTAACGGCCTGAAAATCTGAGTAAGCTTATGAGAGAAAAATATAATCTCATCCGGTAGGATTCGAACATGCGTTCTCCTATAGGGAATCGTCAGTAGATCTGACCTGTTTTGACCTCTCAACTAAAGAGAGCTCCGATGGCTAACAGAACTGAATATTGCCTTTCAACACAGATTTTTCTCTGACTCTTGAAATAGACATATCTGCTGAGTTTCGTATCCTAACGTAAACAAAGCAATTTGTAAGGTAAGGTAAGGGAATGGATTTTTTTTTTTATTATTAATGCGGCAGATCTTTATTACTTAAACATTGTGTTTAGTGGATACTCGTATTTGAATAGATGCTTCAGTTATTTATAAAACAACGTATTTATTTATTTTTCGTCTACCGTCCT
>OZ010592.1:25750320-25752820 GCA_963932145.1 Acanthosepion lycidas | reverse complement strand
ATATATATATATATATATATATATATATATATTTATATCATTGTATTCATTACAACTTACTTTTATAATTCTATTATTCTTATGATTTACAATAAATAACCAAGTATATATTTCCATGATAACTTTATCGATGATAACAGTCTCTAATATTTTTAATCATTTCGCCCCAAAGAAGTCACTAAGACGCCATGTGTGAAAGCGAATCAGAAGACTTTACGGAAGAGAAAGGGCAACAAAAAATAGGATTCACGGTGAGAAAAGATAGCGACTGACGTTGCATTTAAATTGTTGAAGCTTGTAGGTCACAAGGAAACAAGAAACAGGAAAGGAGTCCCATAGGCGATAAAAAGTAGGAGAATAGTACTTATGGCTATATGCAGCTATTTCAAAAGTAAAGCAGGTGAGATTTTGATGCCAATCTTGTCATACGTTTAAATTATTGCAGTCAAGACACCAAGGAGGAAGGCTCAACATGGGAAAAAATGCTATGAATATATTTTTATTAGGTTGGTGCAAAAATAACATAGTAACATATGTGAGAAAACGACATTATTTTTGCACCATCCTAATAGTAGAAACGAAGTGACGTCCCGACATGGCAGTGTAAAAATGACTGAAGTTGAGATGCCAGGTCAGGATCGATCATATTAGAACCCAACTTTGCAAGCACGAACAAACGGTAGATTTATAAATGTGCAAAATGTATACTGACAGTGTTGATATATATATATATATATATATATATATATAAATATATATATATATATATATATATATATATATATATATATATATATATGTATGTATGTATATATATATATATGTATATATATATATATGTATGTATATATATATATATGTGTGTGTGTGTGTATCATATGTGTGTCAGTGTGTACGTGTGTGTTTGTATGTGTATATGTGTGTACATATATATATACATATATATATATAATAACATATATCTGAGTGTATATATATATATATATATATATATAAATATATATATATATATATATATATATATATATATATATATATATATAAAGTATATATATATAAAGTATATATATATATGCCTTGGATGGCAACTAGTCTAGGAGAAGGACAACTCTGAATTCAAAACCTGCGGAGAGTCGTTTGGGAACCTTGTGGCATTCGGTGCACCAGGACTCTGTATTCGTCCCTCCAAAAAGTGTGGATGGTCCTGCACGAGGCCTTCACCACTATAATCAAATCTTATGTGCCGGTATCGGGCTCTCGGTTTCCTGGAAACTGATCTGCTTGACCCTCATACGTCGAATTTCGACGGGAGAGTCGATCATGTCTATTAAACAACAAATGAGTAAATTAACCTATTCGCAAAAATAATTAGAAATATATATATATATATATATATATATATATATATATATATATATTATGTATGTACCTTGTTTAGGAATATCCAACGATAAAAATAATATCTATGTTTGACACACGTCAACAACGATTTCACGTAGGCTAAGTCTTCAGCTGAATAACCCGTCCAATATTTGTAAACAGTTACAAAAAAATAACTGTCCATACTCGCAATTCAGAAAAATCATCGTCGAAAATGCCTCCATACTTTTCCACGAAAAGAATAAACGCAAAATAAAAATTCTCCTAGCTATTTATATAAAAAATTGAAACCAAACCTCTATAAAATTAACGCGGAATAGTCAACAAAGATTTTAAAATGTGCACAATAGATCCTTCACAACCATGAATAATACATACTTATGATGACATCATACAATCTTGAAAGTATTCGGAAATAAATACAATATGAGCCAACAAGTTATTTTCCTCTCGTCTTTTAATAAGCCCATAAAAATGTTTATCCGCGAATATGCAAGAATCCTATCGAGAATAAATAGAATTCGTCTAAATTATTTAACGAAACCCGTTTTAATATATATATATATATATATATATATATATATATATATATATATATATATATATATATATATATATATATATATATATATATATATATATTAAGACATTTTTACGTTTATACATTCTTTTTTTTTTCTTTTTTCAGTAAATGCTCAGTTTTATAATAAACAGTATGAATAACATATACCGGCCTGAATGCCCGAGAAATTTTCACAGAAAATATTCTTCCTCGGACAGGATTCGAACCTATCGGAGGACGAATATTTTCTGTGAAAATTTCTCGGACATTCAGGCCGGTAAATGTTATTTAATAATGTTTCTTATAAACAGAGCATTTACTGAAATATTTGTATCTATAAAAAGAATGTATAAACATAAAAATATCTTAAAATAATTGTCGGACTTTGTTCATTTCATTATATATATATATATATATATATATATATATATATATATATATATATATATATTATGTATGTACCTTGTTTAGGAATATCCAACGATAAAAATAATATCTATGTTTGACACACGTCAACAACGATTTCACGTAGGCTAAGTCTTCAGCTGAATAACCCGT
>OZ010592.1:25585320-25745320 GCA_963932145.1 Acanthosepion lycidas | reverse complement strand
ATGATTTTAATAATGATTCCAATAATAATTCAATAATGATTTTAATAATGTTTCAATAATGATTCCAATAATTTTTCAATAATGCTTTTAATAATGATTTCAATAATGTTTCAATAATGATTTCCATAATGATTTCAATAATGTTTAAATAATGTTTTTAGAATTTCATCATCAAAGTTTGTTCGTCCCGGTCTTGGTTCATCTTCGATAACTTTTCTCCCGATCGAAAATTTGTAAACCAAATTCTTGCTTTTCGGGTCAGTTATAAATACTTGATCATAAATTCTATATATTTTCCTTTAGATCTCAGTGATTCTTAAGCGCGCCTCTTAAGCGTGGCCCGAAATATTGTCAAGACAGACATCTATATGTCTTTGTGGAAGAAGTAATGGTAAGGCATTAGTATTTGAATTCACGAATAAATAATAAACTTTTATCCCACATTAGCTGAAAAGGCTTTATCAACTATATTGCAATTTTCTACTTATTATCCATGTGAATTAGGTTGGGCACCTTGAGGAAGACTAATGATTAACAAGATTGTCTCTCTAGAACAATTACGATTGAGTAGTGAGTTCGGTTCTCACTGGGTGCCCTATACTTTCGGCCTTGTGCCACATCTAAACTACGCTTGAAAAATCACTTTATGTAAATCATGCTTCTCAACCCTTAATAACTTAAAAAAATAAGAAACTGCATACGAAATGTGGGGTCTGCTTATCGCACATTCGACCAAACATTGAAGAAATCACGAAAAAACACCAGGCACAGGTTTCATACCAAATAAGTTGTACAAATAGTTGAACAGAAACATTGAAATAAAGTAACTTCATATTAATGGGCCCATTTTTTTTTAAATCTATGATTATATCTATTAGGTTGGTGCAAAAATAATGTCGTTTTCTCACATGTGAGAAAACGACATTATTTTTGCACCAACCTAATAATAGCATTTAAATGTATAGCTTTTAAAAATTTTGCTAAGTGTGCCGTGATATTTTCATTTACTCCTAGGTGTGCAGTTGCTTAAAAATAGGTACCTCCACTCTTTCGCTGATAAAACTGTATAGCATGATGAAAAAACGCTCTGAATAAAAACAAAGTTTTATCATCAAAATGTTTATGTTATTATTAAGAGGAAAAACCAAAATATTTTTTATTATTTTATTAAAATTTTTAATCCTTTATAGCGTGTTCGAAATTTTGGGCTAAAAATCGTCTTTTTGTTTTTTGTTTTTTTTGCGTCAGCGGTCGACGTAGTATTAGGTTGGTGCAAAAATAATATCGTTTAAGGACGTTACGTCAAAAAACGATATTATTTTTGCACCAACCTAATATTTACGATTAGTGTTTTAGTGCCTTCTTTTCTGGTGAAAAATATATGCAATGGAATTTTTTTACAAAAATCAAATACTCTTCAGATTTTAGTGAGACTTTCAGGACATATTCACAAGTGAATGATATATTTGAAATTCTGGTCTTTGAAAATCTTGCTAAAAATATTTTTTTTTTTTACATATTCTACCCAAAATGAAATTTCGAAAAGTTAATTTTTTCATCCGATAAAAGATAATAGTTAAAAGCAGGACACCTTGAATATAAATCATCAACAATTCTTTTTTTCCAAAACTACTACACATTTCCCGAAAATCAGCTCTGTAAAAAAGTGCAATAAAACTATGAGATTATTTAATTAGAAAAAAAACACAGTTTATACGGCTGAGTGGGGAAGATAACGGTCAATCCTAGTTTTGTGCAGGTTAAGATTATAGCAATCGGGGAAAACACCTTCTTGGGTCAGAGTCCCACAAATCAACGGTTCGTGGATCGTGGTATAGAAGCTGCTCGAGTGGAACTTATTTTGCACGCATGTAATACGAAAAGAATGTGGGAGGTTCACTACAATGTGTGCAGAATTGTGGGTCTTAGCCGTGAAGGTTAGAATTGGTGGGAGTAAGGAATATAGTTCGTCAGAGACCTTTTCCATGGAAATTGCGATAGAGCAATGAGAGTCTTGTCATGTCTCGTCCATGGAAAAGGAGTGTTAGGGAGGGTAAAATGATGTCAGCCACAACGACGCGGAGAAGCTTTTGGATTCTATCGATACAGGAAAGTAAAGACTGAGTAGCTCTATTTTTGGCCTGATTTGGCACTTGGAAAGATAGGGAATAGCGGTACAAGTAACCGACCATTTTACGAGCATTTTTAGCGATTGATCGGGTGTACGATGTCCACTTGACGTTTGGGTCGTGTTTAAAGCCCAATAGGGGCTTGAGGCATGGGTCATCCGTGAGGGAGCATCCATTGATCGTGATTGGTGATAGTTCAGGGTTCGATGGTCGATGATGGAAGTTAATTAGTTTGGCTTTCAATAAAAATCCCAAACTGATAAAAAAAAAAGAATTTTCTTTCTTCCCATCCTGCTCGTTCTTGTGATTTGAATCTGATATAAATTTTGCTGCTTCAGTTGAATCAAGATGTCAACAATTAAGGTAAACAGAAATAAGTCTAAGCCTACTCCAGAGTATGGCACATATCGCTTCCTGTTAATGAGTGAACAAAAATAGAAAAAGTGAATGAGTCATTTCCTTTCTCACCGCTGATTGACACGCCATCTAGCGGGCGCCTTGGTACGCAATGACTGATGGCGCATATCAGAATTTTCGACACATGGAGGAATTTTACATCTACATGGAACAAGATAGCTCACAAAAGAAAATTTATATTTACGTATATCAGGAGCTTAGATGTGTCAAAAGCCCGAAAGTATGGGGCACCTAGTCAGGATCGAAATCACTTTTCTGTAACAACTCATCTAACGAGACAAGCTTGCTAACTGTTACACCGCGCCGAGGTGCCCTTAATAAGGTCATTTTCTAAGCGTAGCTTAGATGTGGCACAAGACCGAAGGTATGGAGCATATAGCGAGGATCGAACTCACTTTTCAGTCGTAATTGATCTGGCCAGACAAGCTTGCTAACCATTACACCGCGCCGAGGTGCCCTTAATAAGGTCATTTTCTAAGCGTAGCTTAGATGTGGCACAAGGCCGAAGGTATGGAGCATATAGCGAGGATCGAACTCACTTTTCAGTCGTAATTGATCTGGCCAGACAAGCTTGCTAACCATTACACCGCGCCGAGGTGCCCTTAATAAGGTCATTTTCTAAGCGTAGCTTAGATGTGGCACAAGGCCGAAGGTATGGAGCATATAGCGAGGATCGAATTCACTTTTCAGTCGTAATTGATCTGGCCAGACAAGCTTGCTAACCATTACACCACCGCGTGGAGGTGCCCAGAAAGAAATGTTTATGTGCCTATTTGCGTGTTTGTGTGTGTGCGTTCGTGCGTGCGAGAGAGAAAGAGAGAGAGAGAAAAGAAAAGAAAGAGAGGGTGACGTCCACGTGCTTTATTTGAAATTAACTAGACAGTTTGCCAGGAAGTTTAGTCTCTTTTAGAGGATAACACTGGGCACGTCTTCCAACTACCGCTTCTTGTTTCTGAATGAGTAAAAATAGGAAATACTAGTGAGTCTTGTCCTTTTAAACCACTGCTTGCCACGCCATCTAGCGGTCGTCTTGGCAGTCAAAGACGCATATAGAATGCCATAGACCTCATATTAAAGTAGGAAATGACAGTTTGTATCTTTTGAATTTATTTAAAAATAAATATTTATGTCGTATATTGTTTACTTCCTAACATCAAACCAATTATCAAAATTTTAAACAAGAATAAAAATTAATAGATTGAAATTCCCATGATAAATTCATCATGTAAATATACAAATATCGCGAATTGTTTTTGGTTGTTAGTGTTCTGTTTTTTGGGATTTTTTTTTTACATTTTTTTCCGTTGGTTTTCACCAATGTGAAAACACTGACCTTGAGTCAGTCAATCTGCCTCCCAACTGCAGCCTCCCAGGTCTTATCTCTTATGTCCAGATATTCAAAAACATTTTTTTAATGTTCTAACATCTTATCACTTCTTAACACTTATCTCTTAAATGAAAAAAATCGACATTTACTGTCGACGTTCTTTCTGACTCAGTGCACATGCACTTGCTGGTATTGGAATCCTGGTTTGGCTTGGTTTGGTTTGGTTTGGTTTGGTTTACAACATATCAACCACAATGGGTAATTTAATGCCGACAGGATTGCTGGTAATATTTTTATTTGTCTATCTATTTATGTAGTTATTGGTCTCACTGTATATTGGGTTAGTTTGTTTTGTTTTACGGCATATCAACCTCAATGGGATTGCTGGTAATAATTATTTATAAATTTGTATTGCTGGCAATATTTTTTCTTCAAAATTTATTGCTGGTAATAAGGTATTGCTGGTAATATTTACAAAAATGTACTGCTGGTAATATTTACAAAAATGTACTGCTGGTAATATTTACAAAAATGTACTGCTGGTAATATTTACAAAAATGTACTGCTGGTAATATTTTTTCTTTCAAAAATATATTGCTGGTAATCTTTTTTCCGCAAAAAATCTATTGCTGGTATTAAAACATATTTTTACACTTTCCTAGTGTTTTGACCCCCCCCCCACTTTTTGTGGGGAAGGTTAACTATTTGCTCATAGTTGTGACCCTAACAGATGCTAGCCCCTCGGGTCAGGGTGGACCTGGGAACACCAGCAGTTAAAAGATGGTTCTACGTTTCTCAAAACCTCCTGATCGAATCAAACCTTGCTGTCGAATACATTTTATTATCTTACCCGGGACGCAGATATAGTTTTTTTTTCGTCATACCCAGGACGGTTGGAATCTTGAATAAAACAGGAAATAAGGAAAAGGGTACTACACAAAATCGACGTCATTCCTGGCCCCTTTAATGAGCAAAAGAAAGAATTACATTTGTATTATTAATACGAGCTTTTTTCCGTTATTAATAGGTTGGTGCAAAAATAATGACGTGATAATGACGTAATAATGTCGTTTTTTGACGTTACAAAATACGTCAAAAAGCGACATTATTACGTCATTATTTTTGCACCAACCTAATACCTGTAACTTTGCAACCAAAATTACAACTATTTCATTAATTATAATTTTGCATTATGATCCTCAATAAGATTATCAGTATTTATTTTCTTCCCTTAGTTAGTTTGCACTACCGTTACGCCCTGCCAATATCTAATAAATAATCGACTATTCCATTTTTATCGCGTGGAAAAATAAAAGACATATCGGAGATGCTATTTTGTTCCAGTGATAAAAAAATAGAATAGTTTAACTTCTCCGACTAATACCTCATAATTAATGGACTATTCTGTTTTGATCGCGTGAGAAGACAAAGACGCTACTTGGTTTCAGTGGGGAAAAAGAAAGAAAGAAAGAAGGGAAGATAGACGTCCTTAACGGCTTTTTCAGTGTAATGGAAAAGGCTGTCAATTACAATTTTTTTTTTATTTGTACCCCCTTACTTTTTAAAATAATAACCAACATTCATATTTATAATTGTCATTACAATATTTTGTTAAAGTTGTTTAAGATCAAATATTTAAGGATGCAATTGAGGAAATTCTAAGGATATTTTATTGCAGAACTCGCCATGAACTTATTCAATTATTAAGATTCATCAGTAATTTAAAATAGGAAAACCGTGAAATTTTCACGGTTTATAACTCAGTCAGTTATGTGCCATGCGCGATGCACACTTAGGCGATCATGTATCTTTCGATACATGACTGACGAAGCAGATTTTTTCCCTAAGTAGTTTGCCATTTCTTTCTGCGGTAGACATGTTGCCATCCAAGGCTACAGAACTCGATCTATTTACCTATAGCTGGGGGGGGGAGAGAAGAAGAGGATCCATACCTTTACCAAGAGTCAGTCAGTTATATGCCATGCGCGATACACGCTTAGGCGATCATGTATCTTTTGATACATGACTGATTTTTTCCCCTAAGTAGGTTGCCATTTCTTTTTGCGGTAGACTAGTTGCCATCCAAGTCTATAGAACCAAGTCTGTCCTTCTATTTACCCATAGCTGGGGGGTTATAACTAGTGAAATCAATACGCTTTAAAATATGAAATTTATATTTAAAAAAAGCCATACTTGTGGGCACTTTAGACATTTTGCGTCGACTTGTCTCCGTGCAATAACCACAATGGCATTTTTTGTTTTCCTAATAGCTTGGTACATGATCTATTTGCCGTTTCTGATGTAATGACTTGTCTCTTGAGGTTTCTGTCTGAGACTAATCGGAAACTCGGACTAAACAAAACAAATATTAGAATTAATATTTAACGATACTATAAGGGATTTTCTACGGATATTTTATTGTTGTATAACTCGCAGTGAGCTTATTCAATCATTGACTGAAAATTAAGATACATCAGTAAACCGAGAAACTTTCACAGGTTAAAACTTATGTTCTACAATAATTTTAAGCTTCATAACCTTTTCTACCTGCTATTTTTTTATAAATCGATTCTTCTTCTTCTTCTTCTTCTTCTTCATATTATTATTATTATTATTATTATTATTATTATTATTATTATTATTATTATATCTACCCTATTTATCTTATTACTAAACTTTCTGCCTCCTCTTTATCATTATATGCATTATCGTTATTATGATTAACAAACAAAATGGCTGACGTAACCCATTCAATATTTTTCAACACTTAGAGAAGAGCGCAATTTAAAAATAAAAAAGAAAATACATGGTGTTTGACAATGTTCAACTGTTTCGACACTATGTCTATCTTCCTCATGTTATGTTTAAAAAATGCATACAAGTATAAAAATGTAAAAAAATATATATATACAAGTCTTTGTACAAACGTAGTTTCTGAATCGATGTGATAATAGGCTACATTCCGGTTTTCTTAATGTAGTTCTTTCTGTTCGATGGTACAGACCCCAACACCCCAATGATAATTAGGACAATAGGGCCCTGAGTGTCCCGCATTCTTTCAACTTTAATCCGGTGGTCAGTGTACATTCGAAGCTTTTCAATTTCTTTGAAATAATTGATATTATTGGTGGAAGGGTTGCAGTGACAATTTTTTCGACCCCAGACTGATTCTTCTCCGTGAAAAGCGAGCTTTGTTGACCCGGGTGGCGGCCGATCTGATATGAGTTTTTCTTTGTAAACTTTGAGATTTATTTATTTATGTTTTTTACGTTTCATCCTTAACGACCAATGGTTCATTTTTTTTCACGATGCCACCTTTAAGACGATTGTAGACAAAAACTAAAGAGCGTCTCCTGCCAATAATAGACGGATATTTCCCGCTAGACATTACCCCACTAGGCCACAAGTATTATTATTATTATTATTATTATTATTATTATTATTATTATTCCTTTGATTTCTGTTGTGTATTAATTTCTTTCGGGATCCCGCCCAGAGACCTAAGGTCAGAAATGGCATCATAACATTTTCCACTGAGCAATTTTGAGAAACAAAAGCGCACATATTTTCCATAGATAAATCTTTCATAAGGTATGGACTGTACTCATGAGAACATTTTTTTTTGTATTTCTTTAAGGCATGGGTTACCAGAAATCCCTGCAATTATTATTATTATTATTATTATTATTATTATTATTATTATTATTATTATATTTCCTTTGATTTCTGGTGTGTACACATTTCGCTATGGGTCCAGCCCAGAGACCTAAGGTTACAAATGGCATCATGACATTTTCCACAAAGCAATTAAAAAAAAAAAAAAACACAAACATATTTACATAGATAAAGCCCTTCGTAAAGTGTGAGCTGTACTCGTGAGAACATTTTTTTGTATCTCTTTGAGGCATGGACTTCCAGGAATCCCTTCAATTAGTCCACTGGAATCTTTTCCAATCAGTCCGAGGGCTCCAACTACAATAGGAATTGTTGATGTTTCCATGTGCCACATTTTTAAGATTTCAATTTCCAGGTCCTTTTATTTTGATAGGTTCTTGAAGATCTTCAAAGATACATTGCAGTCTGCAGAGACTGCCATATCAATAAGGGAGCACTGTTTTGTTTTGTCTCTAATAACAATGTCTGGGCGGTTAGCTTTGATTTACTATTATTATTATTATTATTATTATTATTATTATTATTATTATTATTATTATTATTATTTCACTTTCCTTCGTGTTGTATGAGTTGGGCCATAGTCTCAACAAGAGAATTCGAGCAACAAGATTTTTGCATCGGAAAATGCAAAAATTTTCACAATAGTGTTCACACTGTACAATACGCGAGAGCACCCCAAGATAGAGTTTAGCAGAATAAGAGGCACAGTTTATGCAGCTATTTGGGAAAGATAGGGTTTAACACTAGACTTAATTTGAACAGGCTAAGATTTTAGTGATCTGGAAAGCATCATCTTGGGATTCAGTTCCACAAAGCAGTGATTCGTGGGTAGAAGCTGCTCGAGTGGAACTTACATCTCACTAAAAGAATTCGAAGGGAATTAAGGTGATCAACTACAAATGTCTATAGCATGGTAGGTGTTAAATGTGAAGCTTAGAACTGGTGGAACTAAGCAAATTTGTTCATCTGAATCCTTTCCATGGGAATAGCCATAGAGCAGCGCGGAATTTGCGACATTTCATCTATCAGGAATGTAGAGTTGGCAATAATTTGCAGTGCCAAGCAACGTATCGGCTTGGTGCATAATTATTAGGCGTTTTCGTAGGCGAGTTACTTGTTAATAAATTGCTGTTTTGTTTATTTTTATTTTTTTTTTAATAAAAATATTTTATTTTCAGGTTATAAAAATGCCTGTCGCTTATCATACCCATTTAAAAATGTTATTGTTTAATTGTTATAGTTCTTTTTTCATAATAAATACTGTTTTAAAACGCCTGATAATTATGCACCAACCCAATACATTAGGCTTTGATCTGATTTTCTCAATATAGGACTTTTGTTTTAGTGATAAAACCCCAGCAGCTCAATGACAGCTGGGACAATAATGCCTCTTGTTCTTCTTCTTTTTTTTCTTTTTTTTTTTTTTTAAGCATTTCACCCCAAGCAAGACGGGAAGCTACTAGGACGCATGGGGTTACAGAAAATTTAGAGCAAGATCAGATAGGAGTAATAGAAGAAAGGATGAGGGTAGTGGATAGATCAAGGCAACTGGAGATGTCGATTGACATTACACTTGAATAGCTGGAGATTATAGCTCACAGGGAAACAGGAAAAGGGAAGGGAATTCCACAGGCGAGAGGTGCGAGACAAGAAGCTATTAGAGTAGTTTGTTCTTCTTGTTATTATTATTATTAATATCATTCTTTCCACCTCTCTTCCTTCTTCTTCTTTTTATTATTATTATTATCATCATTATTATTTCCACCTCTCTTCCTTCTTTTTCTTCTTCTTCTTCTTCTTCTTCTTATTATTATTATTATTATTAATATCATTCTTTCCACCTCTCTTCCTTCTTCTTCTTCTTTTTATTATTATTATTATTATTATTATTATTATCATCATTATTATTTCCACCTCTCTTCCTTCTACTTTTTATTATTATTATTATTATTATTATTATTATTATTATTATTATTATTATTATTATCATCATTATTATTTCCACCTCTCTTCCTTCTACTTTTTATTATTATTATTATTATTATTATTATTATTATTATTATTATTATTATTATTATCATCATTATTATTTCCACCTCTCTTCCTTCTACTTTTTATTATTATTATTATTATTATTATTATTATTATTATTATTATTATTATCATCATTATTATTTCCACCTCTCTTCCTTCTACTTTTTATTATTATTATTATTATTATTATTATTATTATTATCATCATTATTATTTCCACCTCTCTTCCTTCTACTTTTTATTATTATTATTATTATTATTATTATTATTATTATTTGCGTATGTTATGTTTCGTGCTTTGTATCGTGTAGAGCCGAATCCATACTATGGTCCTTGGGCCCTATAGGAGAATTGTCATTTAATTGATAGCACTTGCCTTATTATATGGGATGTTTCTAGTAGGGCAATCTTCTGGGCAACCTGTGTGTTGATGTTACCTGGGACACTGTTAGTAAAATTACCCATTCCTTTTCTCACGAGGCCCACACCTCCGATTACTCTTGATACAGTCTCAGTCTGCATTCCCCACGTCCTGTTAATCTAGAGGTCCTTGTATTTGGACAATTCCTTGATAATTTTCATGGATGTGTTTCTCTCACATGGTACTCTTATCTCAATAAGCAAACACTTCCCGGAATTCTTGTCTTTTATGATAATATCAAATCTGTTTTATTTCCCTTTCAGTTTGAATTGGCTTGTCTCAAAAGATAGATACATCGTTATTATGGGTAACTGTGTCTGGTTGGTGCTCATACCATCTCTCATTATTATTATTATTATTATCATTTTCATTTCCTTCATGTTGCATCCTGCCCCCAAGTCTCAATCAGAGTTCTCAGGCGACATTTTTTTTTTTTTTTTTTGCATCGGAAAATGGAAACAAATGCGTCATAATGCAATCAGAAAAAAGTAACTCTGGTCAGTACACGGAGAGAAATCTACGCAAGCTGTAAGTAATAAGCCACCGTATATATTCGTTAGTAATTTACATATTAGCGAGCTGCAAGGAATTGGATCCACATATTTGCTTGTTCCTTTTGATAACAGCCCCAAAGTGCTGATAGAAACATGGAATGTTGTTATCTGGAGATGTCACATTCTATCGTTTCGTATTTACTCAGACGTTTTTAAATATGTGTTTTTGTCGTCTTGGCTGTAACATGGAGACATGGCTTGTCAACATTGTTTTTTTTATTACAATAATGTCTGGTCGATCATCAACATCACTGCGTAACAAAATTTTAACTTTGATTTGTCTTTGGTCAGTAAATATTCTTTCCTTATTGCTTCTGTCTAGAAACCAAAGGAAATGCTTATTATTCACTTCAAACTTTGCTTTTGTGACGTGGACAGAGAGGAAAATTAGCAATCCCAGGAATTTAGACGGAACCAACTGACCATTGAAGCTGTTAGTTCTTCTGTATGGGGAATTCTTCTTAACGTCAATATTTTTTTCCTCTACCAACTCTTCCAAAAACCGTTCCGGCACACATTCGCAGAAACATCAGGTAAAGGGACACACTGCCTTCCATTATATTTTTTACTTCGATACGTCCCGCCAAAAATGGGAACAAAAAGGATATTTAACTTTAGAATGAGTAAGAAACAGTTAAAATTTCTATGGCACAAAAAGAGGAAAGAGGGCTTGTGTAATTCAGTACTCACAAGATTTGTTGAAGGCAGGGGGAGTGAGGAAACTAACGAATAATTTATCTAAAGCACTTATGTAAATGGAATGATGGAACAGGGATTAGGAGAGATGGCAAAAAAGACAAACATTGCACAGAACAACAAAGAACAGGAAGTTGTGGAGAACCATAATCGTCCACGTTCTGAAAGAACACGGCACAAAGAAGAAAGATGATGATGATTATGATGATAATGAAAAAGAAGAAGAAGAAAAAGAAAAAGAAGATATCTTGTAAGTGTCAAATGCTCCATATCCAGTATATCCTTTTTTTTCTATTTTCCTTCTTCATTGCTTAGGCGCTCCGTTCATGGAATTCTCAGCATCCTTCTGTAGAACCACATTTTTATCGCCTCCAGTTTTCTCTTCATTCGTAAGGAGATTCTTCAGCATTCATATATAAGAGGCTTGATATAGCATAACAGCTCTTTAGTTTTTTGTCTACAATCGTCTTAAAGGTGGTATCGTGAAAAGATGAACCCTTGGCAGTTAAGGATAAAACGCAAAAATAAATAAATAAATCTCAATGTTTACAAAGAAAAACTCATACCGGATCGGGTCAACAAAGCTCGCTTTCCACGGAGAAGAATCCGTCTGGGGAAAAATCTTTACTCACATGTTCAGTCCATGATATTCTCAGCATCCCTCTGTAGAACAACATTTCTGCTGCCTCAAATTTCCTCTTCATCTATGATGATATTATCCAGCATTCAATGACATACTGGAGGATAGATATTTCATAAAGAAATTTTCCTGTTTATTAATACTTTGCTTAGCCTTTGGAAAGCATCTTTCGTTTTTTCAATGTGCTTTCGAATTTCTTCTTAGCCACAATTTCCATATTCCCCGTAAACACTTTCCCGTATTTACACTTCTATACTTATTTATTTTGAAATCTCCAATTCGGAACACACATCTTTCTTCTCTTCCTGGCAACTATACCTGGTATAACATCAAAATTGTCGAAATCAGGTAACATCATTGAATAAGTGTCAATCCGACAAATTTTTTAATATGTAAAACGCCACTAAACTAATTGAGTTTCTTTTTTCCAGGCGTTAAGAAAAGCCGTTTAGCTGTCTTGTCACAGTATTTGTCGTAAGAATCACTGAACACACCTCTGAGTTCTGCAGCTAGATAAAGAACAGGCTAAAATTGTTTTTGTCAGTCCGACTGTGTTTTCCCAACTGAACAAGGGTGTGAAGAAAAAAAGATCATTTAGGCTTTCAGTAATTATACCAACATTCATACTCTGGCTTCCATCTTAAAAGTTCACTCAAGAACCATTAAGAGAACAGTGAATAGGTTTTTAAAAAGGGCACAGTAGAAAGGAAAACTGGATCAGGAGGTCACAACAGCAAGAGGGATCATCATTTCAACTTAAAGCTAAATACATTATTATTGCTCAAAGTAGAGTTCAATAGTGTTATAAAAACCTCGAAGAATTCCTGTAAGATATCTTTAATCATTTCTAAGATACGACGGTTCAAAGTTTAATCTAACAATTGAACAATTTTGCTATTACACCCGTTTACATCCGAATAAGTTTAAAAAAAGAGGGCACAGTAGAAAGGAAAACTAGATCAGGAGGTCACAACAGGGAGAAGGATCATCATTTCAACTTAGAGCTTAATACATTATTATAGCTCAAAGTAGATTTCAATAGTGTTATAAAAACACCGAAGAATTCCAGTAAGATATCTTTAATCATTTCTAAGATACAACGGTTCAAATCTTAATCTAACAATTAAACAATTTTGCTGTTACACCTGTAGATTCTGTTGATGGTTATTTCTTTTATCTCGTTTTCCTTTATGACCTTGTCTTGGAGTACCTGTAGTTTTCCTTTTATGTCTACCATCAACGCAATATCATCTGCGTAACATAAAGTGCTAAGATTGCGCCCACCGATAAAAGGAAGGCCAATACACCAAAAATATCGCTTATTTTTTCCTTCTTCGAAGTCAGAATTAATAAAGAAAATTATACCACTATGCGTCTATCCGTGCCGTGTATGAGTTGTATGTGTTTGCGCCATTTGCTGAAGACTCAAGCACACATACACCCACATAAAAATGACATCCAACAAAGTCTTGCGTCTAGATCACTTTGGGTCACCGGTTCTCGGAGGATCACCTAAGTTAAGCAGCATAGAATCTGTTCAGTAGCTAATTTCGCTTTCTCTCTGGCAACAAATCCTGATTAACAAGAGGAAAAACGTATAAGCCGGTCCGTCAAATTTCATATCCTTGTGTATTTAAATTGGATATATTTTCTAATAAATGTATTTTAAATGAGGAAACACATTTCAATTTGATCATCTTGCTGTCAACTCAGCAATGAGTGTCGAAGTAGTCATATAATAATAAAGATTCCCGCGAATTTTTTTATATATATTTTTTTTTTTTTGATCAGAGGTCTTGATAAACCTGTGTATTGCGCAATCGGTAACCAAAAAATACATGATTTTTCGTCTCTTGAAACAAACTATTTATTTATAGTTTGACACCCTATTTTTTGCGTAAAAAAAAACTGATCATAAAAACAACAAGGGTACGATGGATACATTTTAGACATTTTATAATTTTAATTTCGTGCGTGCGCGTTACTTGTTTTTGATTTTCTCGACGAAAACAATAGTGTCAGTTGTACACTGTGAGAAAAAGAGCAACATGACGCAATGTACTCCGCCAGAAATTTGGAAACGGTACGCTGTACTGCTTGGCATTCGCACCAGAAGAACCAATACGGACATTTCAGAGTGTTTGGGTGTCAATCTGATGAGAGTGTAGAGGATTAGGAAAGAGTTGGATGAGTCTTATGGTGATTACGAAGGTACGGCAGCACGGAAGTCTCACTCTGATCGTTCCGATAAGAAAAGAACTTCAGAATTTGTTGATGAGGGCCTCAGGCTCAACACGGAGGTCTACATCAAGTGCCTTGAGGAGGTAGTGCTACCCTAGGTAATGAGGGTGGCTGATGGAAGAACCTATGTCTCGCAACATAACTCTGCACCATGCCACACAAGTAGGAGAACCCAATTATGACTGTCAGACAATTTCTGAGACCACATCACTCCTTATATTTGGATATGTAACTCCCCAGACTGCGAACCCCTTTGATTATTATATGCGGGGCGTCGTTAAGCGAGAAACCGAAAAAAACTCTTTGTAATAACAAAGATGAACTGAAAGCAAGGACTATGACAATATTCACCAATTTAAACAAGGAGACCGTCCAGGAGAGTTGCAGGAGTTTTCGAAATCCTTTGGAAGACGTGTTTGAAGCCAATGGCGATTTTTATTGAATAGATTTACTTTTTAGTATTTCAAGACATTTTGTGTAATTCTGGCAAATATATTTATTAAAATGAGATGTCAGTGTTATTTTCATTTTTACGTAATTTAGATGACAATTTATACATCGCATCCGTATACGCGAGTGTATGCGCTACATTGATCTTTTCATCAAATGTGGTATCGAACCCTTTCTGACGCAATCACATGAGCTGGTCATGATCTTCAGAATGAGTGATGATCGGATGCCGGAAAACCTCATGTATAGCCAACTTTTTCATGGTAAGCGTAATGTAGGCAGTCCTTGGTTACACTTCAAGGACAAACTTAAGTACAATTTAATTTCTGCAAACAACCCTATAGAGGAGTTCGAACTCGCTGTTGAAAACCGAGCAAACTGGAGAAACATTTACTACCGACGTATAACTAACTTTGAAAAGAATCGTCTCAACTAGCTGAGAGAATTAAGAATTAACACTAAATCTCGGGTTAACACATAAACCCATATGGCGGTTAACCTTTCAGCATGTCCCTCGTGTGGACTTGTTTGCAAATCCCGTGAAGGATTGTTGTCTCATAAACGTAAAAAATGAACTGAAAGACACTCATACGTCGAAAATTACGGGAAAGTCCATCATATGATACATTGATTGTTTAGGTAATTATTAACATTTCCACCAGTCGTTTTAATGATATTAATGATTGCCTTGCGAAATGTAATTGTTTTCTTCATGCAGTCATTTATATATGTTTCATTTGAACGCTACCAAACAATGTCCTACTTTATCTCATTGGCTAATGGTGAACTTGATTCATTATTTAATTTCACTTTTATCCAATCATCCACATGCCATGATTGTTTCTCTTTAGTCTATCTTAACCACGTATATCTATTTCTGTGTTAGTGATAGTTTTCATTTGGCTTTTCTCTATGTAAATCTTATTTCATTCAGCAGTTATATCGTAAACATTGACTCTTTTTTTTTACGTTGTACCGTTTCTATTTTCAAGTCGTTGTGGTTTGAATTCTCTATCCTGATGTTTTGATACCTAAATGAGATCTCAATATGTTTTTTCTTTCCTTTCTTTTTTAACCAAGCCATTTTAAATAGAGCTGACTGGGAAAAACCAACGATTTCGTCACATTCCACTGTGGATTGCCTCCTTGAAAACGTTTTCCTATTGCCTCAAATGACAATTATTTTGTTGGAGCTATGTTTCCTTTCTATTCGGGCTGTCCAACCGCTTTTATATGTCTAAAAATTCTCACCTGTTTGCAGATCTAGATTTTTGCCCGTGTTTATTTTAGAAATGCAAATTGCAAGGTCATTCATCAGATATTGTCGTAACATTGCGTTATTCCATAACTTTTTCTTACATGGCTTGGGAAAACATCATAGCATTAATTTAAATAATTTAATCAACTTGGTTTAAAGTAAATTTTACGAAACAGGTACGTTGAGCTAGAAAAAAAGGTTTTGCGTCTTATTTGTAATTATTAGGCTTCGTCCGCTCTCTATCGATTTTCAAAGTAAGATATATTAACTACCTGAAATCTTTGAAACAAAAATTTTAAAGGAACATTTCATTCATAAATTGGCTTGTTATAGTCAAAGAAAGCCTTACAAATAGATACCAACTTGTTGAAGTAAAATTCAAATTTAAAACACTTTTTTGCACTCTTATATATATTCCTAAACAGAAGTATTTTTTATATGAAAATCAAAACAATCCTCGAATAAAAGAACAGTAATGAAGGACATTTAATTAATAAAATAAACTTTTTTTTTAAATCAATATGCAAATTAGGTAAACCTGAAGAGGGTATATTGACTAGAAGTAGATAATATAGTTATTTTCCAAGCGTAGCTTAGATGTGGCATGAGCGGGCACCTCGAGGTGGTGTAATGGTTAGCAATCTTGGCTTGCTAAACAATTACGACTGTGTAGTGAGTTCTACCCTCACTGGGTGCCTCCTAATTTAGACTTTGTGTCACATCTAAGCTACGCTTGGAAAATCACTGGGCACCTCGGGGTGGTGTAATGGTCAGCAAGCTTGTCTCGCTAGAACTATTACGGCTGAGTAGTGAGTTCATTCCTCACTGGGTGCCCCATACTTTCGGCCTTGTGCCACATCCAAGCTACGCTTGGAAAATCACTAGATGTGGCATGAGCTAAAAGTATCTGGCACTCACTGAAAATCGAAGCGGTTTCCTGTGGACTCTCCCCTGGTTAAGTTAGACACTACTTTGTTTTCCTAGTTGATATGAATAAGTGTTGTTTCCGGCCTGTTCCTGGCTCTCTCTCTTTTGTTATGACCCATGTCGAGATTCCCAATCTCCCAAGTTTGTTTTTGACCCAAGTTTTCATCTCGGCTGGGTCAGCCTTTGATTTTTGCCATTCCGTCATTTATTTTGACCCTACCCGTTCCATTAGTGAGTGTGCGACATGATTCTGTCTATCGGCAGAATGCAGCGGCCTCTCTTATTATTTTGAGGGGTGGACGGTTCCTACTAACATTTGTTTTGTTTTATTTTTGTGTTACATTAAGTTCGTTTTCGGTTTATTTTTCCTCCCCATCATTACATGAATCTTTAAATTTTTATATATTTTTGTAAAATGAAAAGAAAAAAAAAGTTTAAAAAGAAAAATGGAAATTTCAGACTCTCATCAGATTTTTAATCTCATGGGGTTATTTTTATAAGAATTCCGGTGGATATCCGGTATTTTGGTGTATACAGGATCGAGAGGTGATGGGCACATTTTTTTTTTTTTTTTTTTTTTTTGTGAATGAGCGAATTGTAATAAATGAAAGGGTCGCGAATCTGATTAACTAGGACGAGGATAGTTAATGAAGACCAGCCCCACTTGCCCCTCCGGGCTTGTGCCACAATTCTTTATGTTACAGAATAAATACCCCCAGTGAATATCGAACTCACTATTCAGTCATAATTGTTCAAACGAAACAAGATTGCTAACAGTTTGACCGCCTCGAGGTGCCCAACTAAATAATATATAATACAGATATTGAGCTTTTAGTGTGTAAATTCCTCTCGGGTAGTTTATAACACGTTTATTCTCCTTTACGTCTCTGTCTTTGGGCAGAGTCAGCTGAGGGGCGGCTCCTTCAAATGACAGAGTTGCAGCTGAGGAAAATTATACTGAGAGGTGCCCAGCCCTTGGTCGCGCCCTCTCATTGCATCAGAGAGAGGGATCGGTGCTCGCACCGAGGCAAGGGCAACATACGGTTGCATGAGCTGCAGGCAATTTTTGTTCCTGCTTCGGGTGTATATGCTCGGGTCCGCACCTTAAAAAAGACCTTGTGTCACAATTCGTCTTAGTAGAGAGACAGAGTAAATACGTAGATGTGGCACAAGGCGAAAGTATGGGGTATGGGGTACCCAATGAGGATCGAACTCACTATTCAGTCATAATTCTTCTAGCGAGACAAGAGTTTTAACCCTTACACCGTCTCGCGGTGCCTAAGTAAATCATATATAATACAGATATTGAGCTTTTAGTGTGTAAATTCCTCTCGTGTAGCTTAAAAATGTTTATTATCGTCTCTCAATTGTGTCTTTGGGCAGAGTGAACTCAGAGGCGGCTCTTTCAAAGGACAGAGTCGAAGCTGAGGAAAATTATACTGAGAGGTGCCCAGCCACGAGGAACAGCTGCCCGAGGTCGCGCCCTCTCATTGCATCAGAGAGAGGGATCGGCGCTCGCACCGAGGCAAACGCAATCAACGGTTGCGGGGGCTCGGACAGTCAGGTGTACGCGCTCGGGCTGCCCACATTAAACCGACCTTGTATCACAATCTGGCCTCGTAGGGAGTTGAGTAAATACAAATTACTCACAATAAAAAGACCTTGTGTCACAACCTGACCCTTGT
Source organism: Acanthosepion lycidas (assembly GCA_963932145.1). Lineage (NCBI taxonomy): Eukaryota > Metazoa > Mollusca > Cephalopoda > Sepiida > Sepiidae > Acanthosepion > Acanthosepion lycidas. The sequence goes on along the minus strand of OZ010592.1, from coordinate 25,726,866 downwards.
TGTTTGAATAAATACAAATTAATCTAAAGTAGTTTAAGAAATATATTTATCATCTCTCAGTTGCGTCTTTGGACAGAGTGCGCTGAGTTGCAACTGAGGAAAATTATACTGAGAGGTGACCAGCCCTGGGGAATAGCTGCCCGAGGCCGTGCTCACTTATTGCACCATAGAGAGGGATCGATGCTTGCACCGAGGCAAGGGCAACCGACGGTTGCGGGGGCTCAAGCAATTTTTATTTCTAGCCCGGTGATAAGGGCTCGTGCTATCCACATTAAACCGAGCTGGTGTCACAAATAGACCTCGTGGTGGGCCTTTTTAACCCCAGAATTCCTAGATAATTGAGCTCCAATTTTGCATTTATTCATATAGATTCCATAATATAGGTGTTTTCTTAATTAGCTATTATATTTATTTAACTCATCAAATGTTGAATGAATAACTAATTCTAATTTCTATTTTCCCATTTTTAAATTATATACTAGGCTGGTGCAAAAATAATGTCGGTTTTTGACGTTAAAAACACGTCAAAAACCGACATTATTTTTGCACCAGCCTAATACATTTTATCTTAGAAATTGACCCTCGTGATGTCATCCATGAAATAGAAATAATTGTTTGTACGGAAAATAAGGATCTTCGTACATCAAATCGTCTTTAAGTCGCAGCAGAAGAATTATCGTTGAAATTCTAAAAGGTAAGTTTAAACATTAATTCAGCACTTAAATGCAGCTATTAATTTTGAGTTCTTCTATAGTTTATTGATGCATATCACATCTCCTCCCCCCTAGCCATGATGGTCAAACCAAGAGTCCTCCACAGGAGCAAGCTTAAATGCAACTCTGAATGTGAGTTCACCAAAAATCGTTCCCTGAGACTAACTTTTCTAGGGCTTTTGAGTGAGTTATGAGTCATTGAAATCAGAGATGCGGGAGCGGAGGGGTTGCTTGAGCACACACACGCCCAAACACAGACGCAAAAAAACACACACATACACTGTACTTTATATATAAGATTATTTTATTTATTGCACTATAAAAATCCAAAGTGGACATTCTCTAAGTGTGCTAATTCCATAATCTTTGCCAAGGGTTGTAGAGAACAGAATATGTGAAAAGGTTGTAAAACAATTGTGACAAAAATGCATACGTTGTCGTGTTTGTAATAAATATGTTTATAAGAAAATATGTATTTGCATAATATACTCATACATAAATGATCTCGACATTATTGTAGGATGATAGGGCTTGCATAAAAAAGAAAAAAAAAAGAACTGGATATATTAGGTTGGTGCAAAAATAATGACGTAATAATGTCATTATTGACGTTAAAAAATACGTCAAAGAACGACATTATTACGTGATTATTTTTGCACCAATCTAATAAAAGACAGAAAGAAAGAAATCGTTATAATAGAAACTAACAATAAATTAGAAAATTATATAAAAGAAAGAAAGAAAGAAAGGTAAGAAAAAAGAAGGAAAGAATTGGATATAAAAAAAATAAGAAAGAAAGAATGAGAAACGGATATAAAAGAAAAAAAGAAAGAAATGATTATAACAGAAGAAAAAGAAGGAATCAGCAATAAACGTAAAAGAAAGAAAGGGAATTTGATATATGAGAAGGAATTAGGAATGGATATAGAGATGAAGAGGAAAAAGAAAACAAATAAAAATTATAAATCTAGAAAGAGAAAGATAAAAAGAAAAAGGCTAAATACATAAAGAAAGAAAAAGAAAGAGGTACGGATACAGAGAGATAGAGAAATTGATATAGAAGAAAAAAGGAAAATATTGGAGATAAAAGAGAGTGAGAAAAAGAGAAAGAAAGGAAGGAAGAAAGAAAAATAGTGGAAAAGAAAGAAAGAAAGAAAGAAGTAAAAAAGAAAGAAAAATAGTACAAATAAAACAAAGAAAGAAAGAAAAATTGAATATGAAAAAAGAAAGAACGAAGGAAAAAATGTTAGAGATAAAAGAAAGAAAGAAAGAAAGGAAGAAAAAATAGTGAAGATAAAACAAAGAAAGAAGGGAAAATGTATAGAAAGAAAGAAAGAAAGAACATTGTAGATAAAACAAAGAAAGAAAAAGCAATATGAAGGAAAGAAATAAAGAAAAAAAGAAAGAAATATAGTTGAAATAAAACAAAAAAAGAAAAGTGGATACGAAATAAATAAATAAAGAAAGAAAGAAAGAAAGAAAGGAAGAAAGAAAGAAAAAGAAAAAAGAAAGAAATATAGTGGAAATAAAACAGAAAGAAAAGTGGATACAAAATAAAGAAAGAAAGAAAGAACATTGGGGATAAAAAAAAAAGAAAAAACAATATGAAGGAAAGAAATAAATTAAAAAAAAAGAAAAAAAGAAAGAAATATAGTGGAAATAAAACAAAGAAAGAAAAGTGAATATGAAAGAAAGAAAGAAAGAAAGATAGAAAGAAAGAAATATAGCGGAAATAAAAGAAAGAAAGAAAAAAAAATGGATACGAAATAAATAAATAAAGAAAGAAAGAAAGAAAGAAAGAAAGAAATATAGTAGAAATAAAACAAAGAAAGAAAAGTCGATACGAAAGAAAGAAAGAAAGAAAGAAAGAAAGAAAGAAAAAGAAAAAAGAATATAGTGGAAATAAAACAGAAAGAAAAGCGGATACGAAAGAAAGAAAGAAAGAAAGAACATTGGAGATAAAACAAAAAAAAGAAAAAGCAATATGAAGTAAAGAAATACATTTTTAAAAAAAAGAAAGAAATATAGTGGAAATAAAAGAAAGAAAGAAAAGTGGATACAAAAGAAAGAAAGAAAGAAAGAAAGAAAGAAAGAAAGAAAGAAAGAAAGAAAAAGAAAAAAAAGAATATAGTGGAAATAAAACAGAAAGAAAAGCGGATACGAAAGAAAGAAAGAAAGAAAGAACATTGGAGATAAAACAAAAAAAAGAAAAAGCAATATGAAGTAAAGAAATACATTTTTAAAAAAAAGAAAGAAATATAGTGGAAATAAAAGAAAGAAAGAAAAGTGGATACAAAAGAAAGAAAGAAAGAAAGAAAGAAAGAAAGAAAGAAAGAAAGAAAAAAAGAAAAAGAAAAAAAAAGGATATAGTGGAAATAAAACAGAAAGAAAAGCGGATACGAAAGAAAGAAAGAAAGAAAGAACATTGGAGATAAAACAAAAAAAAGAAAAAGCAATATGAAGGAAAGAAATACATTTTTAAAAAAAAGAAAGAAATATAGTGGAAATAAAAGAAAGAAAGAAAAGTGGATACAAAAGAAAGAAAGAAAGAAAGAAAGAAAGAAAGAAAGAAAGAAAAAAAGAAAAAGAAAAAAAAGAATATAGTGGAAATAAAACAGAAAGAAAAGCGGATACGAAAGAAAGAAAGAAAGAAAGAACATTGGAGATAAAACAAAAAAAAGAAAAAGCAATATGAAGTAAAGAAATACATTTTTAAAAAAAAGAAAGAAATATAGTGGAAATAAAAGAAAGAAAGAAAAGTGGATACAAAAGAAAGAAAGAAAGAAAGAAAGAAAGAAAGAAAGAAAGAAAGAAAGAAAGAAAAAAAGAAAAAGAAAAAAAAGAATATAGTGGAAATAAAACAGAAAGAAAAGCGGATACGAAAGAAAGAAAGAAAGAAAGAACATTGGAGATAAAACAAAAAAAAGAAAAAGCAATATGAAGGAAAGAAATACATTTTTAAAAAAAAGAAAGAAATATAGTGGAAATAAAAGAAAGAAAGAAAAGTGGATACAAAAGAAAGAAAGAAAGAAAGAAAGAAAGAAAGAAGTAGAGCAAAAGGTAAAAAATCCTGTAAAACAAAACCAGACAAAGTCATTATCTATTAGATAAATAAACTAAAGTAAAGATAAAACAAATTATTAAGAAAAGCACCGTACCGAATTAATAAATATATAATAAACAATTTCCCTGATAAAATATGACCTGGATTCAGAACAGAATTACAAAAGAAAAAAAGAAGAAAAAAAAAAAAAAAAGAAAGGAATAAACTATCTAAACCTTCCCACCCCCCTTCCCCAGCAACTGCAGCTTCTGCGCAAAACTTATCAACGTCCCATCAACAAAATGCAACACAGTTCGCCACCATCTGTCATCTGTCCCTTACGACTTGTCGTCACGCACCTGACATGACATCAGCGTTTACTTTCTAGATGTTGCCTATTTGCTTTTACTTATATCTCAACCTTTGAACTCGTCACAATCGAGACGTTGTTGTAATACACAAGTCGAATTATGGGAAAATTTCCTGTGAATAATTCACAGATGACAAGTCGACTTGAGAGTAGTCATACCACCATTCTTACGACCACAAACAAACGTGTATTCATATATATATATATATATATATATATATATATATATATATATATATATATATATGAATCGGTAGGATAAGAAATGTACATACACACACAAATACTTGCACGTACGTATGTATATATGTTCCTCAGGTGTTATAAATACAGTGCACAATGTTATGAAACAGGCATATAATCATATATTAAAGAATACGCATAATATTCAATGTTGATAACACTAATCGGAGATATATGCAATCTTTCTCGCCTGAAGATTGCATTAACTGCATGAAATCCAAGTAGTGTTATCGACGTTGAATATTTAGATATTATGTACATTGACTAACATATATATATATATATATATATATATATATATATATATATATATATATATATATATGGGATATTACCCATAATAATAATAATGGACTATTCCATAGTTAATAAATACTGCGCCACAGGAGTAGGCAGAGAGACAGTCGCTCAAGTTTTGACTTGAACAACTGTTCGGTTGTACTCTCTTCCTACGGACGGGAGGAACCCGAAGGAGGCTACGCCGAAGGGTGGAGTCTTCTTCGGGGAGGTAGACCGGCTCTGAACCCGTTTATACGGGTTCAATGAGCTATTTTTTAGCCGAGCCCACGGGCTCGGAATACCCACGTTAAAAAGGCCTTGTGCCATATGATGTCCTCGTGGTGGGGGTGACTGAATATCGACAGTCGTTCAAGTTTTGACCGACTGTTCGGTTGTACTCTCATCCTACGGACGGGAGGAACCCGAAGGAGTCTACGCCGAAGGGCGGAGTCTCCTTCGGGGAGGTAGAGCGGCCCTGAACCCGTTTATACGGTTTCAATAGGCATATTTTTGGCCAAGCCCACGGGCTCGGAATGCCCACGGTCTCGGAATTCCCACGTTAAAAAGGTCTTGTGCCACATGACGCCCTTGTGGGGGGGGGGCGTGACTGAATATCGACAGTCGTTCAAGTCGATCTCGGTCGACCGGCTGATCGTTTGACCTCTCTGCATTCGGGCGGGAGGAACCCGAAGGAGGCTACGCTTAAGGGCGGACTCTCTTTCGGGGAGGTAAACCGGCCCTGAACCCGTTTATACGGGTTCAATGGGCATATTTTTGGCCGAGCCCACGGGTTCGGAGATCCCACGTTAAAAAGGCCTTGTGTCACAAGACGCCCTCGTGGGGGGGGGGGGGTGACTGAATATCGACAGTCGTTCAAGTCGAGTCAAGAGTCGAGTCAGAGGCAGTCCGAAACAGAGTCGCGTTCAGACAATTACTGCAAGACATTGGAATAGTAATACTGGTCGAAACTACATTGTTCTCTCTACTAAACCTGATTGTTCATACTAACACTTCTACTTCTCTGTATATATTCCTGATTGTAATATACCTGTGTTATTCCATACCTGTGTTCGAGTTCTTCTTTATTGGTTCTACCTTGGACTATCACCGTGGTACAAGGAACCGGACCATAACTATATATATATATATATTTGTGTGTGTGTGTGTGTGTGTGTGTGTAACGCTTTCCAGATTTTCAGATAACACGTTTAACCATCATGACACCATTTGTCGTAAGAATCACTTACCACTTAAAAACCATGAGTTATTCAGCTAGAAAGAAAACGGGTTAAACTCTTTTTGCGTCAGAACCACTGTCTTCTCAACTGAGCAATGGTGAGAGGAAAAGATCATTCAGTCCTTCAGTAATGTTACGATCATTCATACTCTGGCTTCCATGTTCAAAGTCCATTCAAGAAACATCAAAAGACGGTGAATAAGTTCAAAAAAGAAGGAAGAGTAGAGAGGAAAACTGATTCAGGAGGTCACAACAGCAAGAGGGACCATTATTTCAACTTAGAGCTAAATACATATTTATTGTTCAAAGAAGAGTCCAGTAGTGTTATAAAATCCTCGGCGAATCTCAGTAAGATCTTCTTTAATTCTTTCTAACATACAACGTTTCAAAGCTTAATCTAACAATCAGACAATTTTGCTGTTACACCCGATACACACACACATATACATATACACACATACATTCATACTTACATACTTACATACATATATATATATATATATATATATATATATATATATATATATATAATTATTTATTTAAAAATTATAACATAAATAAAAAATCACTACAAAAAATAGCCATTTTGTTTCAACACATCTGGTGTCTTATCAAATGATGACGTTGAATGTAGATTGTAGAACAAAGGTTTTAAAAGGTTCAAATTAATTAACCACCCCTGGTAAGGGGAAATACTTGAATATATATATATATATATATATATATATATATATATATATATATATATATATATATATATATATACTTGGATATATCAGACTTTACTTCCAAACAAAAAATGAAAAGAAAATTTACACATTTTTGACGGGCCGTATTAAACATATGTAAATTAACGAAGTGAGGGGGGAGAGAAGACATGAGTGAGTTAGCAGATATTGACACATTTAAACGGTTAACTTAACGGAAGTTATATATTAATATCGAAGGGTTAGAGAAGAAAAAACCATAGAGAGAAAAAGAGAGAAGGAAGTTAAATCAGATAGATAGATAGATAGATAGATAGATAGATAGATAGATAGATAGATAGAATGTGTATGAGAGAGTATTTTGACAGCAAATGAACTTTTTAGCATATTGATTGAAGACCACGGAAATATTTTTCTTTGGGGATGGTCGCATTAACTTTTCTTGTTGCATTACAAGTTTGTGTGTGTGTGTGTGTGATTTTTTTTTCCTTCTCTTTTTACTGGTGATTCGACATTATAAATGTATTTCTCGATACTTTTTCGTCACAAAAAACCTGCAGCCAGTCGCTCCTATCTGCATGTTATTTTAACGTTACGTCCTGATTTTGAATTAATTTATAATGTCTCATGTTATGACGTCATATCTTTTACTGCGAATGCTTCTCATCAGATGTTCGAATAGTTTCACGAGACCTAATTCTCTGTTATTGCGTTTTGGTAAAAGTGTTATACAATGTGTCCCAAAAATATTGACAACATTTCGCAAGCCAACGATTTTGGCAATTCTTGTTGAAGTTACCTCATATTTTCACAGAAGGCATAGAAACAGATCAAGATTTTATACTTAATGTTTTATCTTTGTTATCTCAATGAGAATCTGCCAAAGATGAGGACAGTTTTCTGATGAAATGGCCGCCGCGGTCACCGGACCTGTCCCCGAGTGATTTCTTTTTATGGAGATATGTAAAGGGACTGGTCTGTGTCCCCACTCTTTTGCTAACATTGATAAACTCAAGCAGAGAATCACATTCGCACTGGATAATGCTACCGGAGACAAGCTACAGCTTAACTACTGACTTGACGTGTGCCTTGTCACAGGCGGTGCACATACTGAATATTTATGAAATCTGTCCCATAATAAACTTATGATGTTCAACACATAAACTGTTCAATTTCATTGAGCTAGATTTAGTAGTCTCAAATATAATTGCTTTTAAAATCATGTGAATTTTTTAGAGACTCCTTGTAAGGGATTTAGTCCGACAATTATTTAATATATCTTATTGTTATACGTTATAGACACAAATATATAAGTAAATGCTATGTTTATAATAAACAATATTAACAACATTTACCGGCCTGAATGTAGTATACAATTTTGATTCCTGTCGGAGGACGCATATTTTCTATGAAAATTTCTCGGACATACAAGCTGGTAAATGTTGTTAATACTGTTTATAATAAACAGAGCATTTACTTACACATTTGTGTCTATATAAATAATATGTAACAATAGAATATATAAAAAGAGATATATAATTGTTGACAACTGAAAGACGTTCATGAAAGTATAATGTATTCGAAAATACATCCGATGATGCATTTTGCCGTTTAGGCTTCATCAGATCGAAAATGAAAAAATGAGTTTTTGTGTATGCTTATTAAAGAAATCTTATTATTATTTTATATTTAATTTAGATTTATTTTTATTTATTTATATTTTATTTAGATTTCTTTATTTGTTTTGTGATGTCAACTTGTCAATTTCATTTAACATTCCTCAAATAAAGTTTCAGAAAAATATATTTTATTTTTGAAAGATTTTTTTAATAAAGATAATTAGATTCTGATGACAGGTGGCCAAAAATGGTACTAAAATAATTTTTTTAGTAATTTCAAAATGAAAACCCCCTCCCAATCAAATTAAATTAGTTTTGAAATGCAGCAAAAAATTTTCCTTATTGACAATATTTAATTTAATCTCTGAGCTTGAAATTAAAACTAAAATAAAAGCTGCAAGAAAGATTTTTCGTTTTTAAAAATTCATTTTAAATGTTAAGTATCACAGATCTTGTTGAGATACCTAATTAATAGAATATGTTCTAATAATATGTCTGCTAGAATTTGAATCTGTCTAATTTGTTCATTTTACCAACTCTTAATTTATACAGATTTTTTAAAGTTTCTCTTCACAAACGCTACAAAGTAATTAATCCTATTCAATCTGTTATTAAATATTCTTATTGTTCAATATATGAATATTGTCAATATACTTGTATTATTGTTCTCATCTTGCTTGATATAAATGTTATTGTTGACACAATACATATAAAATAATAAATTGCAAAAACAGTATAAACTACCATGATAATGAAATATCAAAACCAACTGACATTGAATATAAAATTTTCAAAAATACACCACTGATGTACACTCATTTGGAATGGTAGTATAGTGGATATAGGTGTTGGTTATATGTGCGTTAATGTGGTTGTGAGTTCAATCCCTGGATTATGTAGTGAACCACTGGTTTCACCACCTGATAGCAATAACTGGCATCACAGGTACAAAATACAATAATCAACAGATATCAGCCCTCAGTCAGAGGGTACTTGGTTGAAATTTGGGTAGAAAACTCAAAACTCAACTGTTCTCATTTTGCTACCCTTGTAGATTAAATAAAAATTTCTGTTCAAAATTCCCTGAAAATTATCCAGATTAACAAACACCTGAAGACCAGAGAACACAATGGCTGAAACGTGATAACAAAAACAAAGTTGAAGACAATAATCTGCATATAATGTAAATCTCAAGAACTCAGACAGAAAAAAAATACTTAAAATCCATTTTAGCATTCCCTACAATGGTAAAAGGTTATTTTATTTATTTTTGTTATTCAGTGATTGTTTCTTTTCATATACTACTTGTGTGAATTTTTGTGTTTCTGCTATGGTGCATATTGCAGTCTTCTTCAATTTCTAATGCTACCCTCACAATTAAAATGATAGACTGGCTTCACTGCAACCTATGTTTCACTCAACCAGGAAATGATAACATATAATCAACAGATATCAGCCCTCAGTCAGAGGGTACTGGGTTGAAATTTAGGTAGAAAACTCAAAACTCAACTCTTCTCATTTTGCTACTCTTGGAAAATTGACAAAAGGTGTTGTGATGTCAACGAACACTCGTTTGACACTTTTGTGATGCCAACGAATACTCGTTGCCCCTTTCGTAATGCTCGTTGTAGTAGAGACATTGTAATCGCAGATACAACTATAGTAACGCCGTTGAACATCACTGGTGTCAAATACCTTCGAATATCACTTGCGCTAATAGCACTTGCTCGGTAATACTCGCTCGAATAGCTATCCGTAGAGTATTCTGATTAGAGAAATAGTATAGTGAATAGGATAGAGAATAGCGGTCCGTGTAGAGGATAGCCTAGAAATGGAGATCCTGATAGTAATAGAGGATAAAGTAGAAATAACTATCCGTATAGAAATAGAGGATAGACTAGGAATAGCGATCAGTTAAAAGCCAGCTACTTCCTACATATATGCTATCCTCTGGGGTCACGTGGTCTACTTAATTCAATAATGGGATCGCCCGTGTTTGCTCGCTGGCGATCTATGTTCAAATTCAAGTCTCGGCAGCGACACCTTATTCCGATATAACAATTTGTAAATATTCCCAAAAGCACGCACATACGCAACTCATTTGTTAGTTTTCGACCTGATGAAGCCTAACCAGTGAAATGCATACTCGAATAATTTTTCGAATACCCTATACTTTCAAGAACGTTTTCCAATTATCAATAACCCAAATATCTGTCTAAATCATATACCTGATTTTATAACATATATAATTTTATATTTGTACAACTCTCTCTCTCTCTCTCTCTCTCTCTCTCTCTCTCTAATGAAGCACTGTTATCTAATTGTTGCGTTTTAATTGTGTGTGAACAAGGGCGTTCATTTGTGCCCTCATTGCATGTAAAACTTGTTCAAATGAATGCTCGTTACGTGCACTTTCGCTTAACTCATTAGCCACTTTCAAAGATTTTTTTTTTGTGCTATTTTTGATTTAAATTATTTCCAGCCAAGCAAGGCAATAAAGCCACTAAGATGCAAGGAGGGTCACTGAGTTTTAGAGGATATAAGAAAAAAGTGATTATTATTAAGGAGAAAGAATAATAAAAGAACAGGAATTAAGAATACAAGCGATAAAGATTGAAATTTACATTTTTGAAGATCAAAGTTGACTGAGAAGCAAGAAGCCGGAAGAGTGTTCCACAAGCGAGAAGTGCGAGAGAAGAAGCTATTTGCAGGGAAAACTCATCAGAATAATTACCATGAAAATATTTATATAAAAAAAGCAAAATATGCAGAGATGCTGTGTTACGGCAGTGGGAAAGAGACTGAAGGCAAGTTGCCAGTTCAGGACAAATAACATTGCAGATTCTTCTTTGTATTTCACCTAGAATTTCTAAACACATAACAGAAGCACCAGACCAGATGTGGCAGCAATATTCAAAGTAAGGAGGAAAGGTAGACTCATAAATAAGACAGACTCTGGCGAGAAAAATTTTCTATCATGACACAGTGATCCAAATTTCCTAGCAGCGAACCTAACAATTGATTCGATATAATCTTTACATTTCATGTCATCGGAAAACATTAGTCCGAAAAGGAGTAATGACTAACTCTCCTGGAGGTTAGATTCAGTCAAATGGTTTTACCATTACAAATCACTCATACTTCTGGAGGTTAGCTTCAGTCAAATGATTTTACTATTAAAATCACTCATTCTTCTGGAGGTTAGATTCAGTCAAATGGTTTTACAATTATAAATCACTCACTCCCCTGGAGGTTAACACAATTCAAATGTTGTACTATTACAAATCGTTCATTCTTCTGGAGGTTAGCTTCAATCAAATGGTTTTACTACTACAAATCACTCATTCTTCTGGGGGTTAGCTTCAGTCAAATGGTTGTACTATTAAAATCACTCATTCTTCTGGAGGTTAGCTTCAATCAAATGGTTTTACTATTACAAATCACTCATACTTCTGGAGGTTAGCTTCAGTCAAATGGTTTTACTATTAAAATCACTCATTCTTCTGGGGGTTAGATTCAGTCAAATGGTTTTACAATTATAAATCACTCATTCTTCTGGAGGTTAGCTTCAATCAAATGGTTTTACTATTACAAATCACTCATTCTTCTGGAGGTTAGCTTCAGGCAAATGGTTTTACTATTACAAATCTCTCATTCTTCTGGAGGTTAGCTTCAATCAAAAGGTTTTACTTCTACAAATCACTCATTCTTCTGGAGGTTAGCTTCAGTCAAATTGTTTTACTTTTATAAATCAATCCCTCTCCTGGAGGTTAGCTTTAGTCAAATGATTTTACTGTTACAAATAATGTCTTATTTGAAAACAATTAGATATATTTATTTTTCGAATACAGCCAGTATGCAATGGCCGTGTTTCTATTTGATGTTTTTTTTTTCTCTTTTAATAACGTGTGCTTCCTTTATTCTTAGATTCTATTTTCACACTTACAAACGTGCACAATATCAGTTATTCGAATATGTTGCGTATCAAAGATGGTAAATTTTTTTATGTTAGTTTAAACTGTGACTTATGAACCTATGGCCCGAGAGTTGTTAAAATTTATAATAGATTTTAGCCTCTCGGAACAAACAGACGCTCAGAACTTTCTAGGCACAATTTCAAATGAATAAAACGCAGGGCCTACAAAAGTTGATAAATAAAAGATAGTGTTGATAAAACGCGTGACCTATAAAATATATAAAAGAAACATCCACAGATAATAATAATAATAATAATAATAATAATAATAATAATAATAATAATCGCAGCACTGCTGATAAAATTAGGCGAATTGTTCTTCCCGCCTACTCATATACATTATCATCGATCATCGCAAAAGCAACTAAATCACAATGCGATAGAAGAACTAATAGAGACGAAGACAGAGTCGCAATTGGTTAATGGTTTCACTACGAAAAAATAATTTTTGGAACGTAATATCTAGACGTGATATAAAGATATATATTATTTTTTCCTCAAATATTCCAACACAGTTTCCTTACATTCGGGTTTGTCTTTCATTCCGATCTAAAGACGTTTGGCATGACAAAGTGAAACGCATGTCTGGACAAGCTTTTTTGACTTTCTCTCATGATCTCAACTTTCATACTATTCTACACCATATTAACACGAATATATATATATATATATATATATATATATATATATATATATATATATATATGCAAAAACTATTTCTTATTTAACAGTTAAAATATTTAATCCTTGAAAATGGCTAAATGTATAGCCGGATAAAAAGAATATTCGGACAGTTTTTGTATAATTTATCATCTGAAAAAAAGAAAAATTATTAGATCGCATGAGAAATTGTATAAAAAAAAACTAAATAAAATCTGTCGTATTCAATTAAATGTTCATGAAAGAATGATTGCTGCCTAAATACACACACACATATATATATACATATACACACACACACACACATATATATATATATATATATAGACGCACACACATATATATAATATTTTTATTATAAGAGATTATAAAAAAACATTTTGAAATCGATGTCAAAATGCTTTCATTATAATATCTTATAAAAATATAATAATGATATATTACTCTACTATTTATTGAGCACTATTTAAAAAAATTCAACGAACAGAGGATTTTTACTCCATCTGTTCTTTCTCTCATTTTAATATATATATTAATATATATATATATATATATATATATATATATATATATATATATATATATAGATAGATAGATAGATATATTGCGTTTAGTATGAATCATTTGAACTTCGAAAGGACAAGTCGTTTCTCCTTGTACGCCGCAAATTATACTAACGCTTTTTTATCATCATCATCATTATTATTATTATTATTATTATTATTATTATTATTATTATTGTTTTTATTTCTGGCATGTATACATTTCTTTCCAGGTCCTGCCCAGAGACCTAAGTTGAGAAATGGCATAATGACACTTTCCACTGACATATATATATATATATATATATATATATATATATATATATATATATATATATATATATATATTACGTAGATAAAGCCCTTCGTAAAGTGTGGGCTGTACTTCTGAGAACAACTTTTTGTGTTTCTTTGAGGCATGGGCTTTCAGGAATCCCTTCATTTAGTCGATTGGAATCTTTTCCAACCAATCCTAGGGCCCCACCTACAACGTGGATTGTTGATGTTCCCATGTGCCACATTTTTGAGGTTATTATTATTATTATTATTTTCCACATTTTCCTGTCCTTTGTAGCTCTTAGTAAATTTTGTGTTTTTGCTATCTCTCCTAATCCATGTTCTGCTACCCACAAGATTCTTCTTCTTCTATGTTCCGCGTCCCTTCAGGACGTTGGTAATCATGGCTCTCCACAATTTCCTGTCTTTTGCAGCTTACTGACGTCAAAACCTAGAGGCGACACTCTGTTGAATTCTGAACGCAATATTGCGTTTAGTATGAAACATTTGAACTTCGAAATGACGAGTCGTCTCTCCTTGTACGCCAGAAATTATACTAACGCTTGTTTAACAAGTCGAATGCACGTGAATCATGATTAAAGAAAGATGAAGGGAAGGAAAGAATAAGAGAGAAATAGAGAGATGAAAGAAATGAAAGATAGAGAGAAAGATAGAAGGAAAGAGAAAGAAAGAGATATGAAGAGAAGAAATGTGAGAGAGAAAGACAGATGAAGAGAAGGAAAGAGAGATAGATAGATGAATGGAAGGAAAAAGAGAGAAAGAGAAAGAGAGATGATAGGAAGGAAAGAGAAAGAGAGACATCTGAAGAGAAGAAAAGAGAGAGAGAGAGAGAAAGAGAGATATTAAAAGAGAGATACATGAATGGAAAGAAAGAGAGAAATAAACATTATTTTTATTTGTTATTATCCTTGCTCTTTCTCTTGATATTAAGGTCCAGATTTGCAGTAACTGCTCGCCTTAAAACTGTTACCTTCTAAAAATAACATGACCGACTTTTTTTGTAAATATAAAACAGTCTTCGTTATTGTCGTTAATTTCTGTTATGTAAAGATTGACATGTTCCGTGAGAAAATGGTAATCTCAAACGAGAACATTTTATTGAGTGATGAGAATTTAACATTGAAAACTGGGAAAAAAAAAAAAACGCCGACAGGAGAATCAAAAATGAAATTGAAAATATTAGCAAAATAAGAATAAGAGAAATACTATTTGGCGAAACTAAGGCTGTAAATGTAAACAGAGTGAGAAGATACTATACTATTTCTTCTTCTTCTCCTTATTATTATTACTACTACTACTACTACTACTATTGTTTTTATTTCCTTTGATTTCTGGCGTGTACACATTTCTTTCCGGGTCCCGCCCAGAGACCTAAAGTTAGAAATGGCATCATGACACTTTCCACTGACACATATATATATATATATATATATATATATATATATATATATATAGATAGATAGATAGATAGATAGATAGATAGATAGATAGATAAAGCCCTTCGTAAAGTGTGGGCTGTACTTCTGAGAACATTTTTTTGTGTTTCTTTGAGGCATGGGCTTCCAGGAATCCCTTCATTTAGTCGACTGGAATCTTTTCCAACCAATCCTAGGGCCCCAACTACAACGGGGATTGTTGATGTTCCCATGTGCCACATTTTTGAGGTTATTATTATTATTATTATTATTATTTTCCATATTTTCCTGTCCTTTGTAGCTCTTAGTAAATTTTGTGTTTTTCCTATCTCTCCTAATCCATGTTCTGCTACCCACAAGATTCTTCTTCTTCTATGTTCTGCGTCCCTTCAGGACGTTGGTAATCATGGCTCTCTATAATTTCCTGTTTTTTGCAACTCTTAGTAAATTTTATCTTTTTGCTATCTTTGTAAACCAAGGGTTCCCAAACCCATCGTCGCGACCATTAATAGGCTCGCGAGGGTTTTTCCAAGGGTCGCAGATGGTCTCGTAAAAATGTGTAATTTACGATATTACCATACAGAGAGTCGGAAGTAAAATTTAGAATAAAGACGTAAACGTTTATAGGCAGGTAGGCTTGGGGCACTTTTATTAACTTTATTCCTGTCAACTAATTAAACATTAAATGTATGAATTTCGAACAAGTAACATTCGTTCCTACCTGAATAAAAGTAAGTTTTCTTTGATCCAATTCATTCGGGGCTATAAAACACGGACAACTCCAAAAAGCTCAAGTCTTTAAACTCACGTATTCTCTGTAATATGTGTAAAGAATATCTGTCTATATTTCTGAGATGAGGGATTATGTACATTATTTACATTATTCGAACTATTGTCCTCATCTTTGTCGCCATATTTGTTACAAAGTTTCGGACGTTGTATGCTCCGGCCTTCTTCAGGTGGTTGGAATGTCAAACTGAACCCTTTATTTCGCTCACTAGGGTAGATTGTTCTAGTTACACGTGCCAACATTTAATGGGTGTCAGTTATCAGTTATCTCCTGTTAATTTTAAAAAATGAAAAATTCTTCGATATAAATATTTAATTGAAAAAATCTTCGATATAGATATTTAATTGAAAAAATCTCTGGTATAAATATTTGGTTGTAAAAAATCTTCGATATAAATATTTAATTGAAAAAATCTCTGGTATAAATATTTGGTTGTAAAAAATCTCCGATATAAATATTTGATTGTAAAAATCTTCCCTGCGTCCTTGTGAGTGACGAATTATTTGCACCCTGCAACCCCTATCTCACAGACCACATGTTGCAAGCATCTCACGACACTCGCTATTTCCATGGAAAGTGCTCAGACGAAAAACATTTCTTGGTTTCACCAGTTTTAACCTTCACGCTTGGGGTCCGCTATTCCACGCCCGTCTGTAGCAAAATATCCCTATTCCCTCCGTATTCCGTTTGTGAGAAGTAAGTCCCACTCATGTAGCTTCTTCCAGCGAACCACTGCTCAGTGATACGGTCTCCGAAGATGATGTTTTACTGATCACTAAAATATTAACCAGTTCTAATCTAGGGTTAACCGTTTTCTTACCCAGATATCAGCATAAACTGTGCCTCTTACTTTGTAACCCTCTACATCGAGTGGCTCCGGGACTTTGTACAGAGTGAAACTTACTGTAAAAAAATAAATAAGTTAGTAAATATTCAATGAATTTATTTGATTCATTAACTCCAGACTTTCGTCAGGGTCAGATGAGGTTCAAGAAATCTGTCATTTTATCGAGATTTAACTGATTTGACGCGAAACACTGAAGTCAACGAATTAGATAACTCCATGGAACATTGAGTGATTCATGTATGTTGTATCTCGTGTTTTCGAGATAATAGAGGAAAATAGATAAGGAAAACAAACTCGTAGGTAAGCAACAAAATAGAATGTTTACTACACGAAGGTGTAATTAGCAATTGACTTAATGCATGCTAAGTTGGTATTTACCCGAGCTCCCCACAGAGCAGGATCTGGCGCAAGGCCGTTTTAACGTGGGTTGTCCGAACCCGTAGGCCCGAGCAAAAATTCCGCGTAGACCCCGTAATAACAGGTCGGGTTTGTCTACCTCGCCAGACGAGAATCTGTCCTTCAGCATAGCCTCGTCTGGGTTCCTCTCTGCCTGAAGGCAAAGAGTTCGACAAGCACTAAGAACTTAGCATGCGGCTAAGACCTAATACTAACTCTCTATTTACCTTAATAAAACCAGACAGGAATCTGCAATGTTATTGGTCCTGACCTTGCATTTCGGCTTCAGTCACTTTCCCACTACTGTAACGATATAACAAAATACATTCGAATGCTTGAAGGTGGTCCTCAGTGATGAAAGCCGTCTTCATCGCTGATTTCGGGGTTCTTATTCATCATATCAGCTCCGACAGCCACCCCCGACCTGTTATCTTATTCAACAGGTCGCCACCGTGTAAAGATATTTATTTATACAGGTTAATGTATAAAATGTGGCACAAGGCCTAAAAGGGGGGATGGGGAATGACGGTCTTCTTCTGTCTTAAATCTAAACTTAGCTAGTCCCAGACACGGACCCAAACAAACCAACAATATTCCAATCACCAAAACACCACATTCACTCCTACCTTTCTTACCACGTCCACCATAACGCCTCAAATTCTCCATGAAGTCCTAACTAGTCCCCTTATGTACAAATATTGTTCGTGGGGGGAGGGTCATAAAATAACAATTTTTTTAAAAAGAACCCCAAATGATTATGTACAATATGACTTTTAAATTATTTACAATAAAACTAAACAAAACTGTGTTAGTAATAAAACCCCCCACAAACCATAAATGTGGCAGCAAAATCAGTTAACTAGACGAAATCAATGCGGGGCTGAGAAAAATAAGAAAAAACATTCATTCCTCCAAGCATTCACACAGACACTCACACATTCATACACAACAACAAATACGAAAAAGCACACACACGAAACGAAAGTCGCCCCGCATCCACCAGAGAACTGAAATCACTGACCACCTAACGAGGGAGGGGATGGGGAATTAAACGAAAGAAAAAATAGGGACAGAAATAAAAGGGGCCAATGCGCATGCATACCCTAGCTAAGTTTACTAGAAAAAAGGGAAAACTAAAGATTCAAATTCAAAAACCTAGTCTAACCTAAAATCAGGGTGGGTTGCCTATGTTCAACCCTGTTAGGACAAATCCTGTACCTAACCGACGTCCAAGTGCCACTCTAGGTCAGCCCCTTTCACTCTACACATTCGCGCAAGATTCACCCACCTTTTGCCAAATTCCGATGAGGTGAGCCGCCGCCTTTCCGTCCTAATCTTGACTTTAAGCTGATGCTTAAAGTACAAGATCAGTTGGGAAGAGGTGAACTTCTCGCCCTCATGGAATCCCTTCTGACGCGTCGTCCAAATCACGACTCTCATAATCCCTAGTAAGCAACAGAACACATAGTGTTCAGCCTTCGTCAATTGCGACACCACATTGCTACAAACAGAACTGGCTTCCAGGACAAAGAACTTTCCCTGCAGCATGCGAACCATGAGGCCTTCAACAAACTTGCACAACGGCACTACCGTCTTGCACTGAAAAAAGGCGTGACCAATGGTCTCGACTTCGCCAGTGCAGCGACGACAGTTTGGATATTTCTCCAAACCTGCTGAACAGAGTCTCTTGCCGACCCAGAGGGCCTCACGAATCATCAGCCAGGTGAGTGATGCCTCATCGTTATTGAGACATTTCAACCCAGGCGCCCAAGGCCACATCGAGCGAGCCTCCTGCTTCGTAAGACCGAGCTCGTCGATCAGATCATCTTGAACGGACCCCCTAACTAACAATCGATACAATGCCTTACGAGACAACGCCTGGGCGTCGGAGAGGCCATCCGACGTCCGTAAAAGGAGCTTCAAAGCACTACGACATTCGCGGTAGAAGGCACACTCGGCACGAGGTCTACGGCCGGCCTCCTCCTCGCACGAGTGCACACTTCTCAGGGATGGGAAATGTTTTCGGACATCTTCTTTCCAAAAGGTGCCCACCTCATCCAATCCGCGACACATTCGGTCTAGAAAGGTAATGCGAAGCATATATTGACGAATCTCAATGCTAGGCATACCCAGACCGCCCTCAGAGGGATGAAGGCAACAGATCTCGCGAGTTACCATAGGGGCCTTGTCTCTCCACAAAAAGGAGAACAAGGTCCGGACTAATGACATTAGTCTGGCATACGGGAGCGGAAGCACAGAAAGTCGGTAAAGGAGTATCGGATATATGTGTGAAACACATACCTCCGCCCTTCCCTTCAGGGAAAGTCTCCTCCGAGACCACAGTTTAACCGCGATCTCGGCCTTCCCCTGCACCTCCGACCAATTCATTTCCAACTGGAGATCAGGACCGAACCAGACGCCGAGTATCTTGATCGGCCCATCCGTCCAGAGAAAAGGTCCGGGAAGAGAAACTCCCTTCCACGCACCCAACCGCAAGCCCACAGACTTATCGCGGTTGATCTTGGCCCCTGTCACCATCTCATACCCACTGATCTCTTTGCTGACTTCGTCAATCTCGGCTCTGCTCGACACAAGAACCGAAACGTCGTCAGCATAGGCAGAATACCTGGCTGAGGTGGAAGCCCCAGGCAGGGAAATTCCGCGCAGGACCGGATTTGCCTTCAACTTGCGAAGGAATGGTTCCAACGCAAGAACGTAAAGCAGAGGCGAGAGCGGACAACCTTGACGAATGGAGCGAGACAATACGAAAGGCTTCGATCTTACGCCATTCACTTCCACCAGCGCACCGGGGGTCGCATACAAAAGTCGGATCCAGGAGCGAAAGTCGGCTCTGAAACCGGCAGCCGAAAGGACAGCCTCCAGAAATCGATGGTCAACCCTATCGAAGGCCTTGGACTGATCTAAATTGATCAGCGCGGCTTCACTGTCGACTTTTTCTAAGATCAAGCGTACCATGTGAAGGTTATCCTGAATAGTCCTGCCCTTCACAGCACAAGTCTGTTCGGGGCCAATCAGACTAGACAGGACAAGCTGCAAACGGTTGGCTAAGATCTTCGCCAAAATCTTTAAGTCAGTGTTTAACATCGTTAAAGGGCGAAAGTTCCCTAACCCATCCCCACCGCCCTTGTCCTTACGCAGCAACTTGATCACACCCCTGGTGAAGCGTTGGGGTAAAGACCCCTGCTTCATCCAGTGGTTGTAAATCAGTTCCAGCAAAGGAACAAAAACGTGCGACAACCTCAAGTACACTTCGTAGGGAAGACCATCTAATCCCGGAGACTTATCCAGGCCAACCTGCTTCAGCGCTTCCCAGATCTCCGACTCTGTAATGGGACCCTCGCACCTAGCCGCTTCAGCTACCGAAAGGCAGGGAAAGTCAGCTAAATAGGCGTCGAACTGAGCAGAGCTCAGACCGGGCTCCCTGGTGAAAAGATCCTGAAAGTAGTCCCGAAACACCTCACATATGCCCGCGTTTGTAGTCACGGTCCGCTTATCCGGCAACGTGACGCATGCGATATGTCGCTTAGACGCGCTTCGATTTTCCTCTGCACGCAGTTCAGCGGCCATATTCGTTGCCTCAGAAGACATTCTTTTTAACCTAGCCCTAACTACCAGAGCTTGATCCTTCTTGATAAGCAAGGAGGACAACTCTGCCTTAGCTAAGGCTATGTCCCCACTAACACGGGATTTCACTGCCCGATCGACTTTATCTTCTAAAGCAGTTTGCGCCGCTAATCTATCTAGATTGAGTCGACGACTAAAATCGGCAGCAAACGTTCGAATATGGGATTTTAATTTGCCCCACCAGGCATTTCCCACAACCGCACCCGTCAATTCCCTTTGGATCATTAGTAAAAGCTGGTCCCGGAAACCCTGATCACCAAAAAGGGAACAGTTCAATTTCCAGTAACCAGCCAATCTAACCTTAGGCTTATCTAAGTTTACACGGACCCGGACAAGCCTATGATCCGTATAAACTATATAATGGAAACTTGGACAGCCTAAGAGCCCTACATCGACTCTCCTAACTAGGACCCGGTCCAGGTAGCTCGCAAGCGTCCCCGGAGCCGAGTTGCCACTATTTGTCCAAGTCCATGCTACCTCCCGAGGGTGCTCATTCCGGAACTTATCGACAAGATCAAACTCATCGATAAAGTCCCGAAATGGTTTCACATCCGGGTTGTTAGTACCTTGTTTATGCCCTATCCGATCTATATCGGGGTCAAGGACGGCATTCCAATCCCCCGCTAAAACTACCCGACGAGACGTCGTCAAGAAGGGCGCGATCTGCCGAAACAAAGCAGGCCGCTCGGAATGGCTATTGGGCGCATAAACCCCAATGAGACGTAGAACCTTATCCTTTATGGTAACATCCAGCACGCAAAGTCTGCCCGCCGGATCCGCGAAGACAAGGGTACAAGCAGCCTTCAAAGACTTGCTCACTAGCCAAGAGACACCCCTCGAACGACCATCAAAACAGGCTGAATAAACGGCGAACCCCTTAGACAGTATGTCCTCACGATCATGAGAAGAAAAACGGGTCTCTTGTAAACAACATACATTCACCCCGAGGCGCTGAAGATCACGAGTGAGCCTCGCCCTGCGAGACTCGGACCTCACGCCCCGGACATTTAAACTAGCTAACCAGAGAGCCATTGTCAAGCCGATTAGGGTTGTCCTTCAGGATAGAACATGGCTGGGGTGAGGACACCGACAGCTCGTCCCATAGATCCGGACGCCATCTCATTTTCGACGGTATCGTCTTGAGACAAGCCGCCGATGTCCGAGGGGTAGGTGAGTTTCAGGG
This sequence comes from Acanthosepion lycidas, assembly GCA_963932145.1. NCBI lineage: Eukaryota > Metazoa > Mollusca > Cephalopoda > Sepiida > Sepiidae > Acanthosepion > Acanthosepion lycidas. The sequence goes on along the minus strand of OZ010592.1, from coordinate 25,704,904 downwards.
CTCTATAAAGGGATGGGTGAACAAAAACTGGGACCCTCCCTTTCAGCTTTTGATCAGATTCATTTGATTCGGGGTCAAGAAGATAGGCAGCTGGGGGCACCATTTTGAGCGACGACTGGGCCTCCTCTATCATGCCCCAAATCTCCCGCGTACCCGGGCCAGATCTAATAACAGTCAGGATTCTTGAGGCCGAAGGGAAGTTGTTCGGATTCTCCACATCTAGGCCATTTACTTTTTTAAAATTCCAAAGAATCTTCAGATCTTTTGGGTTGCGTGTTTGGCCAAAAACCCTTTCTGCTTGGTCCCGGGGTACGCGGCAGACGTCTTCCCCTGGGAGATATGGTGGTTTGATTTTTTTCTTTTTCTTGTCAGTAATGGATTGAGCGTCTGGACTTCTTAATCTTTTTTTTTGAGGTGAATGTATGGGAGTTGACATGGGTGAGACATTGGGGGTGGTAGATGGTGTCCACCCGGTAGGCGTCCTCACTGGCGAAGGTTTAGAAGAATGACGCGATTTTGCTGGTGAGCTTGATGCAGATTTGGGCGGAGGTGGTTTTAAGAAAGACTTTTTAGATGAAGAAGGGGAAGACGGGGCAGAGGATAGGGGGCCCGGTGCCCCCAGCGATTTTTGCTTTTTAGCCCGCGTTTCATCCAGTTTGTCTTTTAGCTTTTTGATGTCTAAAATCTTCCTCCAGCCCGGTTCATTGAGTTTTTGCGCTTCGGTTGCTTTGGATTCGTAAGACGCCGAGGCGTCGCCCTCAGAGCTGGTAGAGGGAATGGGGCTGTAGGTGACATTGTCCCTGGTGTCATGTTGGGACTGAAGAACCGCTGTTTGGGTCTTCCCCTTGCCTCTAACTACGAGGCGCCATTCCCCCTCCTCCTTCTCCTTATCCACACTTGTGGCAGGCGTCGGCTTCGGGGGTAATGAGGGACTAGGCCCAACCGGGGGATTTTCCTCACCGGTCCGCCTCGCAGCTAGGCCCACTACAGGCGCCGCGGATTTTAGCTTCTCGGCCAAGGGGGGATTTTGGTCGCCAGCGACCGGAACTCCAGGGGCCTTCTTTCCTGGGCAGGAGGAGGAAAGGTGACCAGTCTCTCCACACCTCCAGCAAGTTGGTCTTCTACCGGTCACTATGACCGGCATTTTCCGGTCGCCATACTCCAAACAGTTGGGGACGGACTTGAAGGCCTTCTGGTCGAGCATTATGTCAAAAGTCCATCCCCCGTTCAAATTGTCGGAGAGAGCCCCTAAAATTTGGCCGAACTGCAAGAAAAATGCAGCCAGGAGCTCTCCCGAAATTTGAGGAGGAACTTCAAAGACGGCTACCCTAGTCCGCCTGCGGCCCTCATACTCCGTTCTGATGATAAAATCCTTCGTAATTAGCTCTTTCTTGGCCATGGCCAGGCAATCTTCTGGGGTGGGTAGCAGAATGTCCCACATGAAGAACCCTCTACCCTTTATTACTCTTTGGGGTTTTATCCCCAGGGACAAAAGTGATTTAATCACTGTTTCTTTTGTGGAGCGACAAATCTTTCTAGTTTTCTTATCCACCACAAAAATGGTCACCATTCTTTTTGAGAACACATCGAGTTCTTGGACAATATCGACGAACCCATCTTTATTAACAAGATGGGCGTACCCCTTCGCCTTATCCAAGAAATCCGCCATGTTCAAGATACAACTTGGGGGGGACTTCCAACATGAGGGCAATTCCTCGGCGGTCTTGACTTGTGCCTCCTTGGGCACTTCTACATTTTTGCTAGTGTCTTTTTTCGAGACACTAGCACCTTTTTTCAAACTTGGGCTAGTGTTAGCCTGCTTCTTTGTCGGTTTCTCCGGCGGGTCAGCTTTCGCCGCCGAACCGAACAGGTCTTTCTTCACATTTGACCGACTGGCTTCGTCGGCCATGGTGAATTAAAGTTGAGACTTCCAACTGCGGAAGTTGTGGAAAGGAGTTGGGAGAGAGGGTAAAAAAAAAAAAAAAAAAAAAAAAAAAAAAAAAATTAAACAAATAAAGAAAAAGCCTGGATGAACCAGTAAATAAAATGGCAAATGAGACAAAAATAAATAAAATGAACAAACTTGTACAAACAGAAAGAAATAAAAAAAATAAAGATGGCGCTCAAAGCCTGCCGAAAATAAAAGAAAAAACAAAAACTCCTTTCTTTTTTTCAAAAAATTCAATTAAACTGTACAAAAGAAAAAGAAAAAGTCTGGTTTGTAACCAGACAAAAAAAAAATAAAAGTTTGCGGCCGAAGCCGCTAAAGAAAATAAACTAAAAACACAAGAAAAACAAACTAGTCAAATCAAAAAGAAAAGAATGCGACCGAAGTCGCTAATAAAATGAAAGTGGGTAAAATAAAAAACGAAATAAAAAATAAAGTTTTCTTTTTCTTTTTTTCTTAAAATGTACTTATTTTTTTTTAACAACAAAAAAAATAAAAAAAATAAAAAAAAATTATGTGGGCCGAAGCCCCCAAAAAATAAAAACAAACAAAAGAAATGGAATAATAAAAAATTAAAACTTAGCAAAATGTCTTGGTGTGTTCAAAGAATATCGGTAATTCCAACAAAGGTCGCCAAACGATTCCTCGTGGCCAAAAAAAAATAAGTTCGTCGCTGTGCAACACAAAAAATGACAATTATACAAGTTCAAAATCACTGGTCACAAAAAGACGGAAAACGTAACTCGGAGACAGCGTGTAAAGATATTTATTTATACAAAATTTTATGTATAAAATGTGGCACAAGGCCTAAAAGGGGGATGGGGAATGACGGTCTTCTTCTGTCTTAAATCTAAACTTAGCTAGTCCCAGACACGGACCCAAACAAACCAACAATATTCCAATCACCAAAACAACACATTCACTCCTACCTTTCTTACCACGTCCACCATAACGCCTCGAATTCTCCATGAAGTCCTAACTAGTCCCCTTATGTACAAATATTGTTCGTGGGGGGAGGGTCATAAAATAACAATTATTTTTAAAAAGAACCCCAAATGATTATGTACAATATGACTTTTAAATTATTTACAATAAAACTAAACAAAACTGTGTTAGTAATAAAACCCCCCACAAACCATAAATGTGGCAGCAAAATCAGTTAACTAGACGAAAATCAATGCGGGGCTAAGAAAAAAAATAAGAAAAAACCATTCATTCCTCCAAGCATACACACAGACACACACACATTCATACACAACAACAAATACGAAAAAGCACACACACGAAACGAAAGTCGCCCCGCATCCACCAGAGAACTGAAGTCACTGACCACCTAACGAGGGAGGGGATGGGGAATTAAACGAAAGAAAAATAGGGACAGAAATAAAAGGGACCAATGCGCATGCATACCCTAGCTAAGTTTACTAGAAAAAAGGGAAAACTAAAGCTTCAAAATCAAAAAACCTAGTCTAACCTAAAATCAGGGTGGGTTGCCTATGTTCAACCCTGTTAGGACAAATCCTGTACCTAACCGACGTCCAAGTGCCACTCTAGGTCAGCCCCTTTCACTCTACACATTCGCGCAAGATTCACCCACCTTTTGCCAAATTCCGATGAGGTGAGCCGCCGCCTTTCCGTCCTAATCTTGACTTTAAGCTGATGCTTAAAGTACAAGATCAGTTGGGAAGAGGTGAACTTCTCGCCCTCATGGAATCCCTTCTGACGCGTCGTCCAAATCACGACTCTCATAATCCCTAGTAAGCAACAGAACACATAGTGTTCAGCCTTCGTCAATTGCGACACCACATTGCTACAAACAGAACTGGCTTCCAGGACAAAGAACTTTCCCTGCAGCATGCGAACCATGAGGCCTTCAACAAACTTGCACAACGGCACTACCGTCTTGCACTGAAAAAAGGCGTGACCAATGGTCTCGACTTCGCCAGTGCAGCGACGACAGTTTGGATATTTCTCCAAACCTGCTGAACAGAGTCTCTTGCCGACCCAGAGGGCCTCACGAATCATCAGCCAGGTGAGTGATGCCTCATCGTTATTGAGACATTTCAACCCAGGCGCCCAAGGCCACATCGAGCGAGCCTCCTGCTTCGTAAGACCGAGCTCGTCGATCAGATCATCTTGAACGGACCCCCTAACTAACAATCGATACAATGCCTTACGAGACAACGCCTGGGCGTCGGAGAGGCCATCCGACGTCCGTAAAAGGAGCTTCAAAGCACTACGACATTCGCGGTAGAAGGCACACTCGGCACGAGGTCTACGGCCGGCCTCCTCCTCGCACGAGTGCACACTTCTCAGGGATGGGAAATGTTTTCGGACATCTTCTTTCCAAAAGGTGCCCACCTCATCCAATCCGCGACACATTCGGTCTAGAAAGGTAATGCGAAGCATATATTGACGAATCTCAATGCTAGGCATACCCAGACCGCCCTCAGAGGGATGAAGGCAACAGATCTCGCGAGTTACCATAGGGGCCTTGTCTCTCCACAAAAAGGAGAACAAGGTCCGGACTAATGACATTAGTCTGGCATACGGGAGCGGAAGCACAGAAAGTCGGTAAAGGAGTATAGGATATATGTGTGAAACACATACCTCCGCCCTTCCCTTCAGGGAAAGTCTCCTCCGAGACCACAGTTTAACCGCGATCTCGGCCTTCCCCTGCACCTCCGACCAATTCATTTCCAACTGGAGATCAGGACCGAACCAGACGCCGAGTATCTTGATCGGCCCATCCGTCCAGAGGAAAGGTCCGGGAAGAGAAACTCCCTTCCACGCACCCAACCGCAAGCCCACAGACTTATCGCGGTTGATCTTGGCCCCTGTCACCATCTCATACCCACTGATCTCTTTGCTGACTTCGTTAATCTCGGCTCTGCTCGACACCAGAACCGAAACGTCGTCAGCATAGGCAGAATACCTGGCTGAGGTGGAAGCCCCAGGCAGGGAAATTCCGCGCAGGACCGGATTTGCCTTCAACTTGCGAAGGAATGGTTCCAACGCAAGAACGTAAAGCAGAGGCGAGAGCGGACAACCTTGACGAATGGAGCGAGACAATACGAAAGGCTTCGATCTTACCCCATTCACTTCCACCAGCGCACCGGGGGTCGCATACAAAAGTCGGATCCAGGAGCGAAAGTCGGCTCTGAAACCGGCAGCCGAAAGGACAGCCTCCAGAAATCGATGGTCAACCCTATCGAAGGCCTTGGACTGATCTAAATTGATCAGCGCAGCTTCACTGTCGACTTTTTCTAAGATCAAGCGTACCATGTGAAGGTTATCCTGAATAGTCCTGCCCTTCACAGCACAAGTCTGTTCGGGGCCAATCAGACTAGACAGGACAAGCTGCAAACGGTTGGCTAAGATCTTCGCCAAAATCTTTAAGTCAGTGTTTAACATCGTTAAAGGGCGAAAGTTCCCTAACCCATCCCCACCGCCCTTGTCCTTACGCAGCAACTTGATCACACCCCTGGTGAAGCGTTGGGGTAAAGACCCCTGCTTCATCCAGTGGTTGTAAATCAGTTCCAGCAAAGGAACAAAAACGTGCGACAACCTCAAGTACACTTCGTAGGGAAGACCATCTAATCCCGGAGACTTATCCAGGCCAACCTGCTTCAGCGCTTCCCAGATCTCCGACTCTGTAATGGGACCCTCGCACCTAGCCGCTTCAGCTGCCGAAAGGCAGGGAAAGTCAGCTAAATAGGCGTCGAACTGAGCAGAGCTCAGACCGGGCTCCCTGGTGAAAAGATCCTGAAAGTAATCCCGAAACACCTCACATATGCCCGCGTTTGTAGTCACGGTCCGCTTATCCGGCAATGTGACGCATGCGATATGTCGCTTAGACGCGCTTCGATTTTCCTCTGCACGCAGTTCAGCGGCCATATTCGTTGCCTCAGAAGACATTCTTTTTAACCTAGCCCTAACTACCAGAGCTTGATCCTTCTTGATAAGCAAGGAGGACAACTCTGCCTTAGCTAAGGCTATGTCCCCACTAACACGGGATTTCACTGCCCGATCGACTTTATCTTCTAAAGCAGTTTGCGCCGCTAATCTATCTAGATTGAGTCGACGACTAAAATCGGCAGCAAACGTTCGAATATGAGATTTTAATTTGCCCCACCAGGCATTTCCCACAACCGCACCCGTCAATTCCCTTTGGATCATTAGTAAAAGCTGGTCCCGGAAACCCTGATCACCAAAAAGGGAACAGTTCAATTTCCAGTAACCAGCCAATCTAACCTTAGGCTTATCTAAGTTTACACGGACCCGGACAAGCCTATGATCCGTGTAAACTATATAATGGAAACTTGGACAGCCTAAGAGCCCTACATCGACTCTCCTAACTAGGACCCGGTCCAGGTAGCTCGCAAGCGTCCCCGGAGCCGAGTTGCCACTATTTGTCCAAGTCCATGCTACCTCCCGAGGGTGTTCATTCCGGAACTTATCGACAAGATCAAACTCATCGATAAAGTCCCGAAATGGTTTCACATCCGGGTTGTTAGTACCTTGTTTATGCCCTATACGATCTATATCGGGGTCAAGGACGGCATTCCAATCCCCCGCTAAAACTACCCGACGAGACGTCGTCAAGAACGGCGCGATCTGCCGAAACAAAGCAGGCCGCTCGGAATGGCTATTGGGCGCATAAACCCCAATGAGACGTAGAACCTTATCCTTTATGGTAACATCCAGCACGCAAAGTCTGCCCGCCGGATCCGCGAAGACAAGGGTACAAGCAGCCTTCAAAGACTTGCTCACTAGCCAAGAGACACCCCTCGAACGACCATCAAAACAGGCTGAATAAACGGCGAACCCCTTAGACAGTATGTCCTCACGATCATGAGAAGAAAAACGGGTCTCTTGTAAACAACATACATTCACCCCGAGGCGCTGAAGATCACGAGTGAGCCTCGCCCTGCGAGACTCGGACCTCACGCCCCGGACATTTAAACTAGCTAACCAGAGAGCCATTGTCAAGCCGATTAGGGTTGTCCTTCAGGATAGAACATGGCTGGGGTGAGGACACCGACAGCTCGTCCCATAGATCCGGACGCCATCTCATTTTCGACGGTGTCATCTTGAGACAAGCCGCCGATGTCCGAGGGGTAGGTGAGTTTCAGGGCTCTATAAAGGGATGGGTGAACAAAAACTGGGACCCTCCCTTTCAGCTTTTGGTCAGATTCATTTGATTCGGGGTCAAGAAGATAGGCAGCTGGGGGCACCATTTTGAGCGACGACTGGGCCTCCTCTATCATGCCCCAAATCTCCCGCGTACCCGGGCCAGATCTAATAACAGTCAGGATTCTTGAGGCCGAAGGGAAGTTGTTCGGATTCTCCACATCTAGGCCATTTACTTTTTTAAAATTCCAAAGAATCTTCAGATCTTTTGGGTTGCGTGTTTGGCCAAAAACCCTTTCTGCTTGGTCCCGGGGTACGCGGCAGACGTCTTCCCCTGGGAGATATGGTGGTTTGATTTTTTTCTTTTTCTTGTCAGTAATGGATTGAGCGTCTGGACTTCTTAATCTTTTTTTTTGAGGTGAATGTATGGGAGTTGACATGGGTGAGACATTGGGGGTGGTAGATGGTGTCCACCCGGTAGGCGTCCTCACTGGCGAAGGTTTAGAAGAATGACGCGATTTTGCTGGTGAGCTTGATGCAGATTTGGGCGGAGGTGGTTTTAAGAAAGACTTTTTAGATGAAGAAGGGGAAGACGGGGCAGAGGATAGGGGGCCCGGTGCCCCCAGCGATTTTTGCTTTTTAGCCCGCGTTTCATCCAGTTTGTCTTTTAGCTTTTTGATGTCTAAAATCTTCCTCCAGCCCGGTTCATTGAGTTTTTGCGCTTCGGTTGCTTTGGATTCGTAAGACGCCGAGGCGTCGCCCTCAGAGCTGGTAGAGGGAATGGGGCTGTAGGTGACATTGTCCCTGGTGTCATGTTGGGACTGAAGAACCGCTGTTTGGGTCTTCCCCTTGCCTCTAACTACGAGGCGCCATTCCCCCTCCTCCTTCTCCTTCTCCACACTTGTGGCAGGCGTCGGCTTCGGGGGTAATGAGGGACTAGGCCCAACCGGGGGATTTTCCTCACCGGTCCGCCTCGCAGCTAGGCCCACTACAGGCGCCGCGGATTTTAGCTTCTCGGCCAAGGGGGGATTTTGGTCGCCAGCGACCGGAACTCCAGGGGCCTTCTTTCCTGGGCAGGAGGAGGAAAGGTGACCAGTCTCTCCACACCTCCAGCAAGTTGGTCTTCTACCGGTCACTATGACCGGCATTTTCCGGTCGCCATACTCCAAACAGTTGGGGACGGACTTGAAGGCCTTCTGGTCGAGCATTATGTCGAAAGTCCATCCCCCGTTCAAATTGTCGGAGAGAGCCCCTAAAATTTGGCCGAACTGCAAGAAAAATGCAGCCAGGAGCTCTCCCGAAATTTGAGGAGGAACTTCAAAGACGGCTACCCTAGTCCGCCTGCGGCCCTCATACTCCGTTCTGATGATAAAATCCTTCGTAATTAGCTCTTTCTTGGCCATAGCCAGGCAATCTTCTGGGGTGGGCAGCAGAATGTCCCACATGAAGAACCCTCTACCCTTTATTACTCTTTGGGGTTTTATCCCCAGGGACAAAAGTGATTTAATCACTGTGTCTTTTGTGGAGCGACAAATCTTTCTCGTTTTCTTATCCACCACAAAAATAGTCACCATTCTTTTTGAGAACACATCGAGTTCTTGGACAATATCGACGAACCCATCTTTATTAACCAGATGGGCGTACCCCTTCGCCTTATCCAAGAAATCCGCCATGTTCAAGATACAACTTGGTGGGGACTTCCAACATGAGGGCAATTCCTCGGCGGTCTTGACTTGTGCCTCCTTGGGCACTTCTACATTTTTGCTAGTGTCTTTTTTCGAGACACTAGCACCTTTTTTCAAGATTGGGCTAGTGTTAGCCTGCTTCTTTGTCGGTTTCTCCGGCGGGTCAGCTTTCGCCGCCGAACCGAACAGGTCTTTCTTCACATTTGACCGACTGGCTTCGTCGGCCATGGTGTATTGGTGTAGAGACTTCCAAACGCGGGTTCAATTTTTTGTTTTTTTCCGTGGAAAGGAGTTGGGAAAAAAAAAAAAAAAAAAAAAAACAAATAAATAAAAAGCCTGGATGAACCAGTAAATAAAATAGCAAGGACAAAAATAAAATGAACAAACTTGCACAAACAGAAAGAAATAAAAAGGTAAGATTAAAAATTAAAGATGGCGCTCAAAGGCTGCCGAAAATAAAAGAAAAAACAAAAACTCCTTTCTTTTTTTCAAAAAATTCAAATAAACAGTACAAAAAGAAAAAGTCTGGTTTGTAACCAGAAGAAAAAAATAAAAGTTTGCGGCCGAAGCCGCTAAAGAAAATAAAAACACAAGAAAAACAAACTAGTCAAACCAAAAAGAAAAGAAATCGACCGAAGTCGCTAATAAAATGAAAGTGGGTAAAATAAAAACGAAATAGAAATAAAGCTTTCTTTTTCTTTTTTTTTTTCCTTAAATGTACTTATTTTTTAAACAACAAAAAAATACAAAAAATAAAAAATTATGTGGGCCGAAGCCCCCAAAAAATAAAAACAAACAAAAGAAATGGAAGAATAAAAAATTAAAACTTAGCAAAATGTCTTGGTGTGTTCAAAGAATATCGGTAATTCCAACAAAGGTCGCCAAACGATTCCTCGTGGCCAAAAAAAAAAATAAGTTCGTCGCCGTGCAACACAAAAAAATGACAATTATCCAAGCTCAAAAAACACTGGTCACAAAAAGACGGATAACGTAACTCGGAGACAGCGTGTAAAGGATTGTGCTAGTACTCATGACAGAATGTATACTTTCAGCTCTTTTAAAAAAAATAAATAAATAAGATAAAAAATAAAAAATAAAAAATAAATAAATAAAATAAAAAATAAAATAAAATAAAATAATAAATAAATAAATAAAATAACAACCAACGGAAGCGTCCAAAATTGCTTGCTCTGTCCCAATCAAAATATTGACGATACATTTAGCTGTTCACTAAAATGGGGGCGTCTTTTGTTTTTTTTTGTTTTTTTTTACCTTTCCCTCCTCTTTTTTTTTTTTTTTTTTTTCCCTTCCAAACTGAATTATATAAATTGCTTGCTTCGCACAAATTAAAAAAAATAAAAAAATGTTATCTTTTTCAAAAATAATTTATACTACTTCATTAAAAATTCTTATTACGTATGGAATGGATTGATTTTATGTATTTACAGTTAAAATATATATATCAGTGGTACCGGTAGGGACGGATGGAATATTAAATTAAACTATATAGGGACGGATGAAATATTGATTGGAATAAATTAACAATTTATATGGTAAAAACGAATTAATTCTAAATTATAACGGTTAAAATAAATTGATGATATTGTGGCGTATGGTAGAAATGAATTTTATTAATGTTAATTTGTGTGGATTGATTTTAAATTATGTTACATTAAAAAATAACATTATCGTATGAAAAGAATAAATTCTACATTATGTTACAATATTTACAAAAAAAAAAAAAAAAGGGATTAAAAAACTACCAAGAGTTTGTGAGCTAAATTTAACTAATAAAACCTATAAAAACTTATTTATTCGCAAGCAATTTAAATCCAGATTAGGGATTGTTTTCTATTGAATTATTCCCCCACTGCTCGGATCCTTTAAGCCATATCCATTTAGAAGCCATCAGAGCTTCATTTGAAATTTTCTTAACGGCTTTGGCTTTAGCTGATCCTACGATGCCTATTTTCCTAAAAGCTTTGCATAATGACTGGCCTGCAAAGCCACGACATCTTACTTCCACAGAGTCATATGTGACCTTCCAGGAATTTTGTTGACACTTTTCGATGAATTCTTGATATTTTGATCGTTTCCTTTCATTTGCTAATGTCAGGTATTCTTCCCAGGGGACCGTGAACTCCCATATTATACACTGTTTGGTGGAGTTGGAATAGATAATCAAGTCTGGTCTTAGTGATGTATCTTCCCTATGCATTTTTTAAAAAAATATTTCCGCAAAGCGGGAAGTGGCACAAGGCCGGTTTAACGTGGGGTTTTCCGAGCCCGTAGGCTCAGGCAAAAATTCCCCGTAGACCCCATATACACGGGGTCGGGTTTGTCTACATCCCCAAACGAGACTCTGCTCTTCGGCATAGCGTCGTCTGGGTTCCTCTCTGTCCGAATGCAGAGTGATCGACAAGAACTAAGAGCTTAACGCGCAGCTAAGACCTAATGGTAACTCTCTTTAACTCTTCTTAACTCCGCTTGTTTTAATAAACAACTGATTCTATTCATTTATGTCCTATATGGCAATGTAGTTATCGATTGTGAACTCTTACAAGGAAGTCATGTTTGGCCTAAAAATACGTTAAATTCTTGTACGTTTTATCTATTTTATATTTGCATTTGCATATTTGTCCCCATTGCCTAGACCCAAAGAATTTGTGCGTTCAATACCAGGCCAAAGCAGTGGTGAACCAAAAAACTCGAGATTTGAGTTAAAGGGGAAATAACTGAAACATCGTGAAGAGGCATGGCATTTGGAACTAGAACAATCTACCCCCCAGTGGACGAAATAAAAAGTTCGATTCGAAATTCCGATCACCCGAAGAAGGCCGGAGAGTACAACGGGGGAAACGTTGGGAATATGGCAATGAAGATGAGGATAAGAGTCTGAATAATGTAAATAATGCAAGTATATTTGAAAAGTATTATTATTAGTAGTAGTAATATACGAGGTCCTATAAAAACAATTGGGGCTTTTGCTAAGGTAACGAAAGTAAGGTCTGCATAGTGAAGCGGCACTTTGGTTATAGCTTGGAAAGAAAGTGTGCCGAGTTTAGTCGGCTCACCATGTCACAGAGCTTCCATCAGTGACCATTTATTGTGCCGCAATTGTCAGCCAAGAACATTCCCCAAGTCCAGCCTCTTAACATTATCAATTCAACATGACAAAGACAATAATAATGTTAATTATATTTTATGAATATGTCCTGAAGATAGTTTATTAGACCGAAACGCCAGACGTTGACATTATATTAACATTAAAACAGCATAATTGCATATAAGGATTTTTGTTTGTTTTTTCCGTATATTTTTCTTCATACTGTCGGATCTATATCCATATATTTGCTTACATATATACATATATATATATATATATTTGTGTGTGTTTGTGTGCGTGAGTATTAAAAGTATATATATATATGTGTGTGTGTGTGTATATATGTGTGTGTAGATAGATAGATAGATAGACAGACAGACAGGCAAACAGAGAGACAGTCAAAGAGATAGATAGATAGATAGATAGATAGATAGATAGATAGATAGATAGATAGATAGATAGATAGATATAAACAGGCTCAGGTAGATATGAACAGCCTGAGATAGATAGATAGATAGATAGATAGATAGATAGATAGATAGATAGATAGATAGATAGATAGACAGACAGACAGAAAAACACATAGATAGATAGACAGACAGAAAAACACATAGATAGACAGATAGATAGATAGATAGATAGATAGATAGATAGATAGATAGATAGATAGATAGATATAAACAAGCTGAGATAGATATGAACAGACTGAGATAGATAGATAGTAATTTATGTATGATCATGCTTAACAAACTTCATATATTGGCAAGACCTAATTCTCTTTTGTTTTGTTTATAAAACTGCCGAGTTGAAATGTCGACAAAACCCAATGTTTCTCTTTAAACAATCAACCGAAATCTTTTTCTGACAGACGCAATGACAATAAATGTCCATCCGTTTGTACTGAATTGAAAAACAACAATTACCCTTGCATTGTCAGTGTTCGATGCTGGAGTGGACAAAGTGCATTTATAACTTCTATGAAAGCCGGGATTACATTGGCTTTCGTCTCGTTCAAATGTTGGCTTTCAGTTTTATTATTTTTATTCTGCTTCATGGAAATTTCTTCTTAACTTATCTCATTGGTTTATTTTGATTATCTTTTCACCTTCCTACGGGATTTTTCATTTTATCTCTTTCTTCTTTTTACCTCTTTCTTCTTTTTTCTCTTTATTCTTCATCATTCTTCTCCTTTCTCGAAATCGCGCTTTCCTTACCCTCTCTTCTTCTCTCTCTCCTTTTTTCTCTTTATTCTTCACCATTCTTCTCCTTTCTCGAAATCGCGCTTTCCTTACCCTCTCTTCATCTCTCTCTCCTTTTTTCTCTTTATTCTTCACCATTCTTCTCCTTTCTCGAAATCGCGCTTTCCTTACCCTCTCTTCTTCTCTCTCCCCTTTTTTCTCTTTATTCTTCACCATTCTTCTCCTTTCTCGAAATCGCGCTTTCCTTACTCTCTCTTCATCTCTCTCTCCTTTTTTCTCTTTATTCTTCACCATTCTTCTCCTTTCTCGAAATCGCCCTTTCCTTACTCTCTCTTCTTCTCTCTCCCCTTTTTTCTCTTTATTCTTCACCATTCTTCTCCTTTCTCGAAATCGCGCTTTCCTTACCCTCTCTTCTTCTCTGTCTCCTTTTTTCTCTTTTTTCTTCACCATTCTTCTCCTTTCTCGAAATCGCGCTTTCCTTACCCTCTCTTCTTCTCTCTCCCCTTTTTTCTCTTTATTCTTCACCATTCTTCTCATTTCTCGAAATCGCGCTTTCCTTACCCCCTCTTCTTCTCTCTCTCTCCTTTTTTCTCTTTATTCTTCACCATTCTTCTCCTTTCTCGAAATCGCGCTTTCCTTACCCTCTCTTCTTCTCTCTCTCCTTTTTTCTCTTTATTCTTCACCATTCTTCTCCTTTCTCGAAATCGCCCTTTCCTTACTCTCTCTTCAACTCTCTCTCCTTTTTTCTCTTTATTCTTCACCATTCTTCTCCTTTCTCGAAATCGCGCTTTCCTTACCCTCTCTTCTTCTCTCTCTCCTTTTTTCTCTTTATTCTTCACCATTCTTCTCCTTTCTCGAAATCGCGCTTTCCTTAACCTCTCTTCTTCTCTCTCTCCTTTTTTCTCTTTATTCTTCACCATTCTTCTCCTTTCTCGAAATCGCGCTTTCCTTACCCTCTCTTCTTCTCTCTCTCCCTTTTCCTCTTTATTCTTCACCATTCTTCTCCTTTCTCGAAATCGCACTTTCCTTACCCTCTCTTCTTCTCTCTCTCCTTTATCTTCTTCACTTCTTATTCTTACCATTTCCTTTGATTTTTTTATTTCTTCTTTTTATAAACTTTTCTTTTTCTGGGTTTCTTTATTGTGTTTCAGTTTTCCTCCTCCTCCTCTTCCTTCTCTTCCCCATCCTCCTCCACTTTTTTTCTTTTTCTTTCTCTTTCTTTATTCTGTTTTCTTCTTCGCCCTTCGTTTTCATCTTTTCCTCTTTTTTATCTCTTTTACTTATCTTCCTCTCTCCTCCTCCTTCTCCTACTCATCTTTCTTTCTGCACTATCAAAATGAATAAATGAATAAATAAATAAAAATAAAGATAAAAATAATAAATAATAAATAATAAAAACAAAAAAAAACATTAAGTTTTGGAAGGGAAGTCCCATCATTATAAGAAAAAAGATCTATAACATTTAGTGGACCTGAAAAGTCTAATCTCCTGAAAACCATTTAAAAAAAAACGACAATATTCCTAAGGGTTCATCGATGCTGAATATTTTCACTATGGAAACGTGGATGCGCGGTGTCGCGCAATGGTTAACGGTTCGGAATGCAAAAACAGAAAGCCGTGTTCGAATTCTAGTCGGGTAAGTTAGATTCATTTACGTGCAAATAACCTTGGAAAAGGTGTGTATCCATCTCTATTCTCTGCAGCTATATGTTGAACAGACTAGGCCCTATAACTTTGGTTGGTAACCAGTCTACCGCAGTATTACTATTAGTATAACACACACATATATATATATATATATATATATATATATATATATATATATATATATATATATATTAAATCCTAAAGAGCCAGGAACAACCTACCTAGGTTTCACCTAAGCGGATCTTCAGGGTAATTGAATAGAGCCTTATTACTCGCTTGTTTTTTTTTTCTTTGGACTAAAAACTTAAGGCACTGAAGGATTTGTTTCGCCCTACTCGAATGCTTCTAGTTCTTCCTTTTTTACCAATTTTTTCCTCGGGGACCAATTTGTTTTGATACAGTTGCAAGTTGTGCTATCCCGGGTTTTTAACAACTGAGTATTACTATTAGTATTATTTTTGCACCAACCTAATATAATATATTAGGTTGGTGCAAAAATAATATCGTTTTTTGACGTAGTTTTTAACGTCCAAAAAGGATATTATTTTTGCACCAACCTAATATATATATATATATTGCTCTGTGTGTGTGTGTGTGTGTGTGTGTGTGTGTGTGTGTGTGTGTGTGTGTGTTTGTTTTGTGTGAATGAGCATAGTTCAGTCTCAGAACATTTAAGCAACACTCATGTCCACATTCACATTTTATACAGATATTAGTTGAAAGTACATCAGTGCTTTATCAAAATCGTGTTTGAATACTATTCGGGTAAGTTAGATTCATTTACGTGAAAATAACCTTGAAAAAGGTATGTATCCATCCCTATTCCCTGCAGCTATATGTTCAATAACAGAACAGACTAGACCTTATAGCCTTGGTTGGCAACCAGTCTACCGCAGTGTTGAAAATCTTCTATCCAGTCAGTCACGAGACGAAAGATACGTGATCGCCCAAGCGTGTACCACGTACGAACTTTGACTTGATGGAAACGAATTTTAAAACGATTATCATAACACCAACATTCATAGTAGAAAATGCTATAACAGTTAGTGGACGAGAGAAATCTAATTGCCATTAAAAAAAGATTCGCTATAAAAGAATATTTTTATAAATGTCAACTAAGAGCAATACTAAATTTTCTATTAACGCAGGTCTAATGTTTCCTGAATGGAAACGGTTGTTTTCGCTGTTATCATTCCTATAAAGTAACCAAAAAAGTCCTTGCCGGTTTTTTTTTATCTTGTGGAACGAAGAGATCACTGATACGCAAATGGGTGCGTAACCTGCTGAAAAAGCGTTGAGGGTGGAGATGATGACATTGGTCTTGACTAAAGTAGGTGCGTTGCGTACATGCATCAGTCATAGCACGAGCAATAGAGAGGAAACATAGCGGTGTCGAAGTAGCTCGTTCGGGGTTGTTTGCTTTATAACATTAAGTAACCGAATACGTCAAGCCTTTTAGTATAATACTGTGAGTGAACGCACTGATATGTATTGGTTCCAGAAGTTCAAGTCAGGAGATCTGTCCCTTTGTGATGAAACCCGCAGTGGTCGGCCACCGATCCTAGATGATGAGGCCCTGAAAGCGACCATAGAGAACAACAGCTAAACCTGTGGCAAGCTTGTCGAACGCTTCCAGATTTCTGATGAAATAGTCAGATTTAAGCTGCACTGCATAGTGAAGGCGTGCAAATTGAGTAAGTGGTTACCCCATATACTTTCGGGAGCCAACAAGCAACGAGAAGTGACATCCTGTTTCTCGATACTGCAACATAATTGATAGTGTGCTCACCAGTTACAAAAAGTGGGTCCTGTACGACACTACCAAGAGTGCCAGACATTGATTGATACCTCAGGATCTTGTGCTTCACACCACAACCTCCACACCTACGCAAGATCAGGCTCTGCCTCTAGTGGCCTAATCGACAAGTGGTGCACGATGAGCTGCTACCAACGAGACAAACGATCGCTGCGGATCTGTACTTGCAGTAATTGAAACGTATGCAACTGGCAATTAAACAGAAGGAGCCAGCATTGCTTAATCGCAAGGGTGTACTGTTCTTGTTCCTCCATGACAATACCAGGATGCATATGGCACGGTTGGCCAGGGATACCATACACCGTCTTGACTGGTAGACACTATACTATTTACCTACTCCCCGTACCTTTACGTCAACAGATTACGACCTCTCCCATTTCCTGGATAACCATCTTCGTGTCAAATCCTTCACAACTTGGCATATTTCTTTGCGTTACCTGATTTTTACTGACAATGAATTGTACAGTTCAAGCACGTTGGCCAAATGTTCTGGATACCAAAGTAATTCTTTGATGACTAATCGTATGTCTAATTTGCTGTAAACCTTCTTTTTTCTAATAAATCAAAAACGGCAAGGAAAGATAACTACTCATTATGGACTTGAATAGGTCAAGAATTAATTAATGAATATTTCAGAGTTCATTCGGAAACGTTAGAGGTAATAGCGTGGAAAATAGACTTTGAAAGGAACAAGAGACCGAATCCTAAAAAGAAAAAAAGTGATAAACCTCTACTACTGTTAAAAAAAAATAAAATAGGGAGGAATATGAACCGGGCGATAGGCGAGCCTATCTACTCTTAGCGAGGAAGGAGAAAAAATAATTAGTGGATAAAATTTCAGCGTTTCGTCGGAGACGTTAGAATTATAGATTTGACTTTAGAATGAATCGGAAACACAATCCAAACAGAAAACAAGGGATAAACGGCTACTCCTGTTCAAAAAGTCAGGGAGGAGTGTGAAAGGGACGATAAGTAAACTTATCTATTCCTAATTGTTTTTCTTCTATTTCGTATCCGTATTCATTCGTTTTATTCGGGTTTAACAAAAGTTATTTTTTATTTCACAGACTTTTTTTCCAAATCCGACTTGATATTCACATCTCTATAATTTATATAAATCCATTTTATTATTATTATTATTATTATTATTATTATTATTATTATATAAAGAGAGTGAGAGAGACCATAGTACACCGTCTTGGGTAAGACGATAAACTACATCCGCGTCCTGGGTAAGACGATAAACTACATCCGCGTCCTGGGTAAGACGATAAACTGTCCAACAACAAGTCCTGTGATCAGGAGGTTTGAGGGGCGGGAAACTACCTCTTAATTACTGGTGTTCCCAGGTCCATCCTGAGCCTGGGTGGTAGCACCTGTTAGGGTTCCAGCTATGGGTAAATAGTTAACGGATCAAAACACTATGAAAGTGTGAAAATAGTTTTGTACAAAACACTTTTGTACAAAAAATTATTACCAGCAATACATTTTTGAAAAAAAATATTACCAGCAATAAAATCTTGTTGGCATTAAATAACCCATTAAGGTTGAGATACCATAAAACAAACCAAACCAAACTAAACATTAATACACCAACGAAATGATACTGGTATAAACATACACGAAGCCCAACACATATTGACACCCAGTCTGCCAAACACATGCATTACAACCAAATGTACTCGATATGGTGATAGAATTTGATAAAAGAATCGTTAGAACTATTTGTGCTTGTTATAAGAACTATTTTAGGAATTTCCTGGAGAAATGATGCACCAGAGATTTTCTTCATTTGTTCTTGTGTTCCTTTCTTCATAAAACCCAAAGCTCTAACCACATCTGGAACAGTTTTAGTTTTTATTTTTGATAAAATACAAAAAAGAAACTGCAATGTTATTGGTCCTGACGTGGCATCTCAGTTTCAGTCACTTTCCCACTGCTGCAACGTATCTTCCCTGTGCTTTGTCTATAAGTATTTTCATCGTAATTGTTCTGAGGAACTTACTTCTGTGGTATCTAGATTTTATGAATTTAAGCGCTGTGCTAGATTGGTAACTCGGTCTCATCATTTTACAGCTGAAATAACTACATAGAACCGTAAATTCTATGTTAACAGTTTCTTCTCTCACACTTCTCGCTTGTGAAACATTCTTCCGGCTTCTTGATTCTCAGACAACATTGATCTTCAAAAATGTGAATACAATGTCAATCGTTATCTCCTGATTTCTTAATTCCGGTTCTTTTATTGTTCTCTCACTTTAATAATGTTTTTATTTTTGTTATATTCTTTTACGCTCAGTAACCTCTTGCGTGTTAGTGGCTTTATTGCCTTGAATGAGGTGAAATGACTAAAAAAGTGCCATATTTTTCTTAGTTTTTTCAAAAAGATTTATTTAGTATATTACTATTATTATTATTTTTATTTTCTTTGCTTTCTGGCGTTTACACATTTCTTTCCGGGTCCCACCCAGGGACCTAAGGTTAGAAATGGCATCATGACACTTTTCATTGACAAAAAAAATAAATAAATAAAAATAAAAAAAAATAAAATAAAATAAAAATTACATAGATAAAGCCCTTCGTAAAGTGTGGGCTGTACTTGTCAGAACAATTTTTTTTGTATCTTCTTCTTCTTCTTCTTCTTCTTCTTCTTCTTATTATTATTATTATTATTATTATTATTATTATTTATGTCCTCCCACCTAATGCATAATTCGCCGAACGGTTATATTCTTCCAGTACCTCATAAATAATGGACTATTTCGTTTTCATCGCGTGGATTGAGGGGGGAAACACTACTTGGTTTCAGTGACAAAGTGAAAGAAAGAAAGAAAAAATAAAGAAAGAAAGAAATGTTTAACGACTGTTTCAGTGAAAGGGAAAAAGTTATCAATTTCAAATCTTTTCATTTGTACCCACTTCTTAAAATAACGAGTATTCATAATTAATATTTTTTAAAGTTGTTAAGACCAAATATTTAATGATGCGACAGGGGAATTTCTACGGATATTTTATTGTCTTAGGACTCGCCATCAGCTTACTCAATCATTAACTTAAAAATTAAGATTCATTAGAATATTAAACAAGGAAAAGCGTGAAAATTTCCCGGGTTACAACGAGTCATTATTATTAATTTTAATATCGGCACAGCTTCCCTCGCTATACAAATTAAACGCAACATCGCCATTTGTATTGTTAATAACTTTACAAGCATTGCTATTGTTGTGGAAAACGTCATCATTTAATTTAAACCTTCCAGCTGACATTTAAACTTAGAAAGCTAGTAAATGCATTAGGTTACGTCCCGCCGACTTTATCATTTGAAAAGACATAACCTTTAACTTTATTCCTATCAAAACGACAGCGTAGAATATATATATATATATATATATATATATATATATATATATATATATATATATATATGTCACCAAGAATATATTATTTTTATAATTATTTTGACTATAACTTTTATTATGCAAGTAGGCTGAATTCAACATTCCGCCATATTTATTTTGCTTGGGGTAGTAGTGGGAGCAGCAGAAGTAGGCGGAGGAACAGCATATGCAGTGAAAAGCTTGTGCAATTTCATTTCTCTGTGCAGAAGGTAAACATGTACTGTATTTTGCGTTACGTTATCAGAATTCTCCTGATCGGAGCCCTGGGGACATTTCTTTTCTGGTGCCCCTCTTGCGAAGGGGGATTCCAGCTGAGCGTGGTGACTACCAAGAACGGAAGAATAAGCGGACTTTACGACGAAGCGACAAATGTCACTCAGTATCGCTCAATACCCTACGCTCAGCCCCCTATCGGCGAATTACGTTTCAGAGAGCCGCAGCCAGTCCATCCGTGGCGAGGAATTCGGAACGGGACCGAAAACCCCCCGGCCTGCATGCAGAGACGCCACCCGTTGAACGATCGAAGACCTGCAAAAATGTCCGAGGATTGTTTGTATCTGAATATCTACGTTCCTGGCGTTGACCCGGAAAATTCCAACAGAAATTACCCCGTACTCGTTTGGCTCCACGGTGGGGATTTCATCTATGGATATAACAGTTATATCGATTTTAGCTTGCTTAGCAATCGAGGACAGTTGATTATAGTCTCCATTGGGTATCGGCTGGATATATTTGGTTTTCTTGCTTCTGGAGACGAAAAGATTAGCGGTAACGTGGGCTTACTAGACCAACGTGTCGCACTTGAGTGGATTCAGCAAAACGTGGAGTTTTTCGGAGGTGATCCCTCACGTATTACTTTGTACGGAGAATCGACAGGTGCAACTTGTGTATATTACCATATTGCCAGCGCCGGAGCTAAAGGCTTGTTCAGTCGTGCGATCATTGGAGGCGGTGTTTTTATTGAAGGTGTGGACACTCAATCGACGTTCAAGGAAGTTATCCTGTCTGCGAAATGCGATGCGGACACTACTCCAGTTACGAATCAAACTGAGGAAGACATGAAGGCAGGTCATGGAAACAAAGGACTGCAAAATGACATATTGACGCTTGATGAATTGCAACAGTTAGATCCAGTCCGTTGTCTCCAAAGCCGATCTGCACAGAGCCTGTTGGAAATATCCATGAAGCTACCGCATCATTCTTTCGTTCCTGTAGTCGACTCACACTACGTAACATCGAGTCTAACTAAAGCGTTTTCTTTTAACACTGTACAAAGAAAGCATTTCGGGGTGAGCTGTTTGATTGGGGTTAACAGCGATGGAGTTCCCATTAGGCAGACATGGAACCATCACAACCGAATGACTTTCCTTTCGCGTCTCGACGCTTTAGCCAAAACAGCAGCACACACTAAAGAAACAATATCCATTGACTCCTCTATGTTGATGAATGAAACTGAATGCGGTAATGGAGAACAGACTCGGCTTGCCATTCGATCGAAGTATTACTCAGACAGGAAACCCTACAGTCGATCCCTTCGTGATGCTTACAACGGCAAATACGTTTCTTTTATCCAGGCACTCTCCGAGGTGATGTCTTCGCCGCCTCGTGTACTCTTATTTCTCTATTATTTCACACTGAAATCATCATTTGTTAAAACAGGTGATGACGTAGCGGCGAGACAAACGGACGAACTTCCTTTCATCTTTGGTAATGTTTTGAAAGATGAAGGGCTGAATGCGACCTCGGCTGAAAGGAAGCTGAGCGAGGATATGATAAAGATTTGGTCGAGTTTTATTGCCGATGGGTGAGTATAGTAAGGTTGTTTTTTTTTTAATTTGAACTGCAAATGCCTATTGTATTAGGTTGGTGCAAATGTAATGACGTAATAATATCGTTTTTTGACGTATTTTTAACGGCAAAAAACGACATTATTACGTCATTCTTTTTACACCAACCTAATACTTGTATATAAGTCGAATTCCGCTGATAAATCAACTTAGGAATTTTTGTCTATATCTTTTTATTTATATGTCTTGTCGATAAAGGAACTCTTAATATTGGCCAAATAACCAGGAATTTATATCAGGATTCATACACCTTTGTGAAAATTAATTACACGGGATGAGGTGGAGGGCCACGATCACCTATACCCTTGTGCAAATTAATTGAAACAAAATGAATAATTCCGTTATTACTTACTTTTCTTGAATTTTTCCAATGAAACATGACCCAGTGCACATGTTAGTACTTTCTATGTCCATTCCACGAAGTCGTCCTTTACAGATTGACCACAGATTCTCGATTGGATTTAAATCAGGTGAATTTCCGGGCCAGTCTATATTATTGATAAGGCTTGCCAGTGTTATTGTATAGCGTTCCAACTTTCGTACGCTTCCTTGTAGTAACATCCCTCGCAGAGAATTGCCGTAGGGGAAATAATCAATAGTCAAGACAATAGTATCTGGGCGTGATAAAAATCTAATGCAATCACACATCACGCAATATTTTTCAAGGCAAAACAAATTTCCTCATGCCCCCCGTAAAGACATTCATATTACTGCACACCACTGCTAATGACCTAATCTGAGGAAAAAAATAGAAATCGATTACACTCTGTCACTCCAGTAGGTTTTAAACTGTCCGTATAGTGAAAGAAAGAAAACTAAAGCGGTTGTTTCAATTAATTTGCACAAGGGGATAGTTAACTTACTGCTTTCCTCTGTCTCACTTGCCTTGAATTTGTCCTGTGAGTGTAAAATTCTCTGTGCCCTCTTTTCTCATTATATGCTCTAGATTTTTGTTCTTTCTTTACTTAAAGTCAGAACACTACAATCACTTGCCTGTATCGATTACACCCTGTCACTCCAGCAGGTCGAAAACTGATCGTAATGAGAACGAAAGGAAACTAAAGTGATTGTTTCAATCAATTTGGACAAGGGTGTAGATTACTTGCCGCTTTCTTCTTGCCCGTATCGATTACACCCTGTCACTCCAGTGGGCCTAAAACTGATCGTATGGCGAAAGAAAGAAAACTAAAATTTTCAATTAATTTGCACAAGGGTGTAGGTTACTTGCTGGTTTCCTCTGTCCCACTTGCCTTTAATACGTCCTGTGAGTGTCAAATTCTCCGTGCCCTCTTTTCTCATTATATGTTCTAGACTTTTATTACTGAACGTATTGTGAAAAAAAAAATAAGGGAACTAAAATGGTTGTTTCAATTAATTTGCACAAGAGTGTATATAGACCCAAACTTAACTTTGGTGGGTTTTGTGAAATAACCCAACAGAAACTCGTATGCTGACCCATGTTTTATATTTACTAAGAGTAAAGACCACGATGCAAAGCAAACATCAAAGAATATTGTGGGCTTGAAATTCTAATGCTATACCTATGTGATTAACTTATCACCGAACAAGTAAATATACTTACAGAAATAAATATGTAAGTTCGATATTTAGACATCTCCGATTCTATTAAATATCTACAGACTCAGTTCTAGACAACCAACATTTACGTATCACTTCTTCTTCTTCTTCTTCTTCTTCTTCTTCTTCTTTGTAATCTTTTTCTTCTTCTTCTTTGTCTTCTTCTTTTTTGTCTTCTTCTTCTTGAACTTCTACTTCTTGAACTTCTTCTTGAACTTCTTCTCCTTCTTCGTTGTAATATTTTTCTTCTTCTTCGTCGTGGTCTTTTTCTTCTTCTTCTTTTTCTTCTATGTGCCATGTACCGTCAGGACATAGGCGCTCATAGCCCTCTACATCTTCCCTTACCTTGTAGCGCTTAATAAGTTTTGTCTTTTTGTCATTTATCCAAAACCCTGTTCTCCCATCAATTTGCTTAAACCCATCAAGTTTCTTACGCACAGCTTTCCTCTGTGCCACTTTCCCTCAATCTGTCCTGTGAGTATCAGGTTTTCCAAGCCCTCCTTTCCTATTACGTGTCCCAAAAATTTAAACTGTCTTTTCCTGATGTTAAGTATAAGTTTTCTTTTGGTTATCATTTTCTCCAAAACCTTCTCGTTACTCACATGGTCGGCCCATGGTATCCTCTGAAGAACCTCATTTCTGTAGTTTCAAGCCTCTTCTTCATCTTTGAGAAGATTGTTCAGCAATGGCGGCCATATAGGAGGACGTATATAACTTAACAGTTCAGTACTCTTTTCTTTGTTTCTCACGATGTTTTCCCGTCTCTTAATACTCTGCTTAGCTTTTGGAATGTATCTTTGGCCATCGCAATACGTCTTCGGATCTCAGTATCGCACTTTCCGTGTTCTGTTAGAACACTTCCCAGTTATTTCAATTTTGTACTTTGGCACTCAAATCAAACAAGCAAATGCTTACAGACACAAATATGTATAACCAATATTTAGTTATCACCGGGTACATTAAATGATTACAGACTCATTTATAAATAACCTATATTTATTTATCCCTGAAACAAGTAAATACTTATAGACATAAATATATAAGGGGGTGAGTGGATAAATTGTCCTCTAAATTATGAAAAAATGAAAATAACACAGACATATCATCTTAAGAGATATATTTGCCAAAATTACACAAAAATACATCTTGAAATACTAACGAGGAAAGTTATTTAATAAAATCGCCATTGGCTTCAACGACGACCACCAGACGATTTGGGAATCTCCTGAAAAACTCTTCTGGATGGATTTCTTGCTTAGTGAATGCTACCATAGTCCTTGCCTTCAGTTCATTAATAGTGTTACAAGGAGTTTTGTTGGTCCTTCGCTCAGCTGCGTCTTATACATAATAATCAAAGGGGTTTCAGTCTGGGAGGGTAGGCGGCCAGATGTAAGGGGTGATATGGTCACAGAAATTCTCTAACTACCATGACAGGGTTCTCCTACTTGTGTGGCATGGTGCAGAGTCATGTCGAGAGACATAGGGTCTTTCAACAGCCATGCTTTTGACCCAAGTTAGCTCTACTTGATGTAGGCCTCCGTGTTATCTCTGAGGCTTTCACTAACAAGTCCGTGTGTTCTTTTCTTATCAGGGCGATCATAGTGAGTTTTCCGAGCCGCCGTACCTTCGTAATCACCATTAGACTCATCTAACTCATTCCAAATCGTCTGTACTCTCCTCAGATTGATATCCAAAGGCACTGAAATGTCTGTATTGGAGCTTTCGGTTCGAATGCCAAGCAGTACTGCATACAGTTTCCAAATTTCTGGCGGTGTGAACTATGTTATGATGTTCTTTTTCTTACAGACGGTGCCCAACTGAACCTACTATACCATACATTTGGCAAAAATCAAAAACAAACAACGCGCATGCGCGAAATTAAAAAAAAGTAAAATGGCGACAATTTACCCAACGCACTCTTCATATGATAAATACTGACCTATCAACGAACTAAATAAATACTTACAAATTCAAATATAAACAAGCTATATTTAATATTTCACAGAAGCAAGTAAAGGCTTACAGATTAAGATATAGGGAATCTATATTTACCTATCATTGAACCAAGTAAATTCTTAAAGGCACAAATAGAACTGGTTAATATTTTCCGATCCCCGAACCAAATAAGCAAATATAAACGTTCAGTATTTATCTCTGTCCAAACCAACTGAGTGGCTATATAGATTCAAATATAAACTAATAATATTTATCTTTTCCCGAACAAGTTAAATGTTTACGGGCAAAAAAATAAATGATATATTTATTCAAATCTACCCGAAGTAAATGATTGCAGGCTCAAAAAGAATATATTTATCAATCTCCAAACGAAGTATATACTTTATAGAAAAAGTATAAAAATAAGATTTACGCGTTAAATGTGCCAGCAATTTTATAAAATGAACACAATCGACGAACGCCTATCTGGAAATAAATTATATCTATCTGCGTTTAAATTTCTGATATATATATATATACATACATATATATATATATATATATATATATATATATATATATATATATATATATATATATATATATAAATATGTAATGAAAAACAAACCACTTTAAGGTACCATTACGATAATTTATTTCACCCAAAATCCTTTTTTAAGGATTCAGGATCATCAGGTAAAACTTCCAACAACGAATTGAGAGGAAAAATGGGATTAGAAATTGGTGGGTCGTGTAATTTTTGTAATTTAATAGAGGGGGTTGAGAGTGGCAGTTAAACAGACAATATAAAGTATAGGGAGGGGTTAATTTTATATCTCTCTTAAGTATGTTTTATATTGGAGTAGGAGGAGTGACAGAACCATGACCTATTTAGATGGATAACAAAACGGAAGTGAAATGTAGAAAATGTATACAAGTGAGTCTTATGGTAAAGAGAGAGATAGGGGGGGGAAGAGAGATGGAGTTGTTATAATTTTGTTTTAACAAAATTATGTAAAAGATAGCTTACAATGTTTGATAGAAAATTTGATGTCCGAAAAAAAATTTTGTTATTAACTTAAATCTTTAATTTTTTAAGTAAATAGTTTCGGGACTAAATATAACTATTATTGTAATAAACATATTTATCTAGGACATAAAGAAAAATTTAAAATTTTAATGGTTTATTCACCCGACTAATTGTATTTCCACAATATATAAAGAAAAAACAGTAACAATAACATCTATTTTAATATTTAAAATTAATTTATGAATGTAATTTTTATTTATTATATTGGTAAACTAAATTAAAGATTAGGTTTCATTATTTAATAGTATTTGAGGGTAATATTAATTACTAATATTAATATTAATATTAATATTATATATATATATATATATATATATATATATATATATATATATATATATATATATGGCAATCTATCTATCTATATGTCTATCTATCTATGTGTGATGTTATTTCTTATCTCACTTTCTCTCTATCTACCTATGTTTGTTCTATTATCTATCTATCTCTATATACACTCATATATCATTGTACTTCTTAAATATCTCTATATCTTGCTATTAAGTTTTATTCTCATCTCTATCATTTTACTTTTATCTATCTTTCTATCTATATATCTATGTAATGCTTATCTGTCTAACTATCTATCTATCTATCTATCTATCTATCTATCTATCTATATATCTATATATATATATATTTGTTGTCCTCATCTGTCTAGCTTTTTACAACTATGTATTTCTTATCTATCTATCTATCTTTGTACTTTATATATATATATATATATATATATATATATATATATATGTGTGTGTGTGTGTGTGTGTGTGTGTATGTATGTATTTATATTTGTTCATTTCTATCTATCGATAATTTTACTTCTAATCTATCTGTATATATGTACTTCTGATCTATCTCTCCCTACGTCCTCTCTCTCCCTCCCTCTCTCCCTCTCTCTCTTTCTCTCTCTCTCTCTCTCTCTCTCTCTCTCTCTATATATATATATATATATATATATATATATATATATATTCTCGACGTTATTTTTAGTAGAATCACGTGTTTTGTAGACGTGTCTACTCAAAACCGTGCATCGACTAAAATAGTGCCCGATTAAAAATGAAATCCATTAATTCCTTATATATATATATATATATATATATATATATATATATGTATGTATGTGTGTGTGTGTGTGTGTGTGTATATATCCGACCAACCTACAGACAAATAATTTCCTAGAGCCTTCAGATGTATACAGAAAACGATGCTGAAAAATTCCCGACTGAAGCCACTTTTCGAAAATTTACCAAATTAGGCATTTTTCAATCTCTTTTTGGTTAGGCCGAAGAATTTTCACCAGTTTACCATGAATATATTCTGAAGAAGAGGCCCATTTTAGCATTGGCATTGGGTTAGATTGAATAAGAATCTGTTGAATTAGTCTTTCTATTTAGGCATTCTGCTGTACCAGCGTTCTTTGGATTTCTTGATTTTCTTCGTTTTCTACGGTTTATCAACCCTTTGCAGGTTATTTAAAGCCAGAAAATATAGATTTAAATCTGTGGGTGCAAAATAATAATAGTTTACTGATACAAGTCTTCCGAATTAGCTGGTCGGAGAATAGGTGGATTCATATCTCATACCCAAGAGTATTTTCGCATAATTGAATATAATTAACACAACGAGAATTGGAACTCGGCTCTCCGATTAATAATTCTGAACTCTTATCTATTACACCACCCACACATCCTAGCTTACACCACTCGATATTACCAAGCGGTCACCCATCTAGGTAGTGACTAGGCTCGACGTTGCTTAAAATCGCAAAGTGAGAATCGCATTTTCATGTGACTCCTTGGCGCTTTACATTCCTCAAAGTTTAGTGAGACTTCCTCCTTATAATAAAAGAATATCTATATAATCGAAGAATCAGTCAATCACTTATGTACCATGCGCGATGCACGCTTAAGCAATCATGTGCCTTTCGATACGTGACTGACTAGGCAGATTTTTTTTCATTCCCCACAGTAGGTTGCCATTTTTTTTATTGTCACTTTTATTCATTATTTTTATGTCTCTCTAAGGCAATTAAGACGTATCACAGGATTTGAAATAAAAGACTCAACCTCAGAGAAATTAACACGTTTACTTAACTAAGCTTATACTAACTAAGCTTAGTTATAAGTAAAGCAATAAAGTCGTGAAATGTTCATATTAGAAATGTTTTCCAAAATGTCCAAAAATGTTTTTGAACTAAACTGAATTGATTATAATCATACAAATTAAGGTACCTCCCTTAGATCAAAACATGTAAAACGTTATAGTTTCAACAGTTAATTCTAATATAATACAAACAGACCGCGTTAATGCGTGTTTACAAAGAAAAATTTTGTCTTAGTAATTCATTTCTGCAGATGATCTCGGATGAGATTGAAAGTACTTTGGAAAATAAAAATGGAAATAAAAGAAAAGAAAACACTACGGCGTCTTCCTTAATGAATTTTATATCAACATTAAAACGTCGAAAGAACCACAATAAATAGACATATTAAGACCAGATTATTCAGCCAAACATGCTTCAATGAAGATAAGCTACACACACACACACACACACACACACACACATATATATATATATATATATATATATATAATTGTGTATTTGGACAGCAATCCTTCTTTTATAAAAATTTTCATTAAAGAAGACTGACACAGTAATCTGATTAAGTTTTTTATTAATTTTTATTGAGTTCGTAAAAGTGATATCTTTTCTGGGCATAAAGTGTGTAAAGTTTATCCAAATGTTATATATATATATATATATATATATATATATATATATATATATATATATATATATATATATATAGTTTTAAGCTGTGCTATATTTATAGGATAAAGTGCTCAATATCAGAGATAGAGCGTATGCAAATATAAATATAAAAGTGAACATTGAAGTCAACACTCGGAGGCGACAGGTTGTTTCATGCGGGACGCAAACATCCGGCCTGAAAATTATATATATATATATATATATATATATATATATATATATATATATATATATATATATATATATATATTAGCACATAGCCTGAACATTGCATTTAAGCGTGAAACAGACTGTCGCCTCTAGGTGTTGACCTCAGTGTCCACTTTTATATTTACATGCTCCTTATCACGGGCATTGAGCACTTTAACCCATAAAAGTAGTATAACTTAATATTATATTTTTATTACACACCCGCACACACACACACACACACACACACACATATATATATATATATATATATATATATATATATATATATATATATATATATATATATATATCTGTGGGGTGCTGAAAACCATTGCATCCGATTAGTTCCCAGAATCTGAACAATTGATCAAACAGCAGGTGTTTGTTTTGTTATCCCTGCGTGGACCTCCTCGAGAAGTTTACTGTTGCCATTATTATATAGAAGTTGGCATCTTATTTTCATATATTTCCATATATTACGGTGTTGTGCAGGGCAGAGGTGTCGATATGCAGACGAAGGAATTTTTCAGAAGCATTTTGGCTTCTCTGGATAACTGGTTCTACATTTCTATACACAAATCTGTTCACCGCTCCTGTCGCTTCTTCTTCTTCTTCTTCTTCTTCTTCTTCTTCTTCTTCTTCTTCTTCCCAACTATCTTCTGCATTTCTTTCCACCCACTTCCCAACTCTATATTTCTTATTCCAGTTTCCCATTCTCTCTCTCCCTAGCAATCCTTAATTCGCCTCCTTTCATCTCATTAAATGTTTCGGCATTCAGCTTTCATTACTTCGTGTGTAATTCCCTTATCTTCCCCGACGACCTCCCAATCTTTTTCTGGGCCGGTAAATTACCTATACGCACATAATAGTGAAAAGTCACATCCAACCCTAACTCTATTCCACGGGTTACAAGCAAACAATAAAGAATGCTGATAAAAAAAAAGTGGAAATAAATTCAATGCCTCATACGCAAGAACACCTGACTATTCATTGGGACGTACCCCATAGATTTTATTCACCGATTAAAATAATACCTCTTCTGTTATTTTTCTTCTCTTCTATAAGTGTATTTATTTTCACATCTGCATCCTGTACTAAACTATATATAAATCGTAAACGCGCATACACTTTCACACACCAAATACTTAGATTTGCGAACAAAAGAACGAATGTAGCCCTGCAACTCGGAACAGATACCAGATTCTGTCTCAGGGTACAAATTCTTCCAGCCAAATGCTTGTGGCATTAAAATAACTCTTTGGTCAGATCGTTACACACGGAATAAAACCATGAGCCGAATGTAGCAGCAAGCATAGCGTGGCAGCAAGCGGTCTTCTGTCACTCACTTTGTCTTTCTGTTCTTGGCTGCTAGTGGCCACTGTCTTATAGACCATCGTTCTTTGTCTTTTCAGCTTTATCTAAAAAGGCATTTATCAAGAACTCAAGATCTGGCTTCACTCAGTGACCTTCTTTCTTAGGATCGTTTTACCTACCTCATAAATGGTCCACTCCATTAAGCTGACCTTCTTTGCTCTGACAAATAATTGTCAAAGCTATTTCTGTGATGCCTTAACAAGATACCAGTTGACAGTTGATATCACTACATGAACCACCTAGCCAAAAAAACAATTTGCTTATTTTCTTATTAAGAAGTAAGAACAAAATTTTTATAAAGAATAATTTTAAGAGAATCTATGAGAAAGTGGAAAAAATTCGTGTAACGTGTTTCATCCTTAAGGACCTCGTCGGACTAATGTTTAAGTGGATTTACATATTCTCATAAAGAAGGAATGATGAAATTTTAAATTTAAATTGTATTTTCTTTTAAATATATTCGGTATATAATCTATGCAGTTTCATTTGTGTTGTGGCCTGTTAGGGGCCAAAAAAAAAAGAAACGGAAAGAAGAATGTAGGTTGAACAAGTGTATTGCAATAACAGAACATATATACAAAATAAGAGTGTTATTAGTCAGCAGATACAAGTGTCCGTCCGAACTGTTAGGTTACACTGCGTCCCGACTGCCACTGCTGAGGAAGTCTCGCAGGTTAGTATTTACGATAGAGGAAGAATTCATTCTAATGTAGATAGGTCATCATAACAAAGTCTAACTTAATACTTTTTGACGGGATGGTTACTTTTTATAGAAAACAATTTTCTTTGTTTTGGCATTTTCATCTAAAAAAGTAATTTATCTTCTTTCCGTGACTTTCTCTCAGTCTGAGCCTCTTGCTCTGCAATTTGAAGTTGTCTCCCTTTAGTGATAACCACTGGTCGAAAGTAAATGTTCCGAATCCATTTTTGCGACAGGTTCAGCTGTCTTCAATTTAACAAGTCCTCAGCTGACTTATATTTCTACATCATGTTACCTCGTTCCACCTCTCAGAAGTTGAAGAGGCAGCACCTACAAGGCAAAGGGTGGTGTGAATTCAGAGTTTTTTTCTTCTCCTAGAATGTCGATGGTATATGGTGACATGCGCTACCCAGCCTACATGCACCCTCACCACCTTTTGGGCGTGCCGCCAGGGTCGAAGGAATACAATGTATTACATTTGCGGCAGGCTTGGTTGTAGGAGTTGCGGGGAAGCTGTAAATGTTGACAACTGCCTTCCACTATGGGTTTTCTGCCTGGATTTACTTCCATGCCCATTCTTGTATTTTGGATATGACCGCGAGACAGCGGAGGTTTAAAATCAAAGTTTTCCTAACTATAATATACTGCTATTACGGAAAAAAATAACATTTTCTTCCTAGTTAAGGACTACTTGTACGAAAATAATACACTATGGATAATTATTCAGCGACTATTACAATAAATGCGAGTGCGGATTGAATATCGAGAACAGTTGAAGGCAATCCTGGAAAAGTAAGGTACAGGCAATGCGTCAATTTTCATTTTTTTACCGGACTCAGTCGCTAACTCAATTAGTGAATTTGATTAGTTTTTCCAGAAGAAAAAATTACAATCCTATCGTACTTCAGAAGATACGAAGCCATTTTCAGACAAGAATGTCAAGGATGGTCAGAATGGGAAAATTGTAACCCGCTGAACATGAAATATATCTGAATTTCATTTTGCCTCATACTTCAGAAAAGATGTCATTTAACGAAAACAGTGTCGATATTATAAAAAAATTTTGTTGAAAAGAATTTACTTTTTTATATACGTTGGCAGTGTATGAAGATTACGAAGGACGAAGATGAAAATTTTGTCACATATGCTGGTAAAGTCAACCGTTAGTGAGAAAAAATTAAACTGGGCGAACTATCCCCAGACAGATTTAAATGTCTATTCTTCATTTAAGGTTTAACATCAAGCAACGATACGGAAATACGCTCTCGAATCCTTACAAAACTTGAACGGGATTCAAAGTTAAAGATAGAGACTTTTGCGGAAGAGTGCGAAAATATTGTCAGCACGATATTGTCAGCACGATACAGCGAAAATCGAACAAAATGGTACGTCAGAAGTACAAGTAGTTCGAAAAAGCCAGAAGTACTAAAAGAAAAAAATCACGAATAAAGATACTGGCAAACTTAACCCACGCTATGGCTGCGGTATGCTTAATTTCAGAAAGGATTGTCCATTTAAAACTCCCCCAAAAAATGTTTTAATCGTGGAAAAACAGGTCATAAACGAAGCTACTGCACAAATTAACTTGCTGAAAGTAGTGCTACCAGCTAAAAAATTCGAAAGTTTAAATAATAGAAAATCCGAGAGAGTAAAAATGAATAAGGCTACGGCGAGATTTCAATAGCAATATTACAATCTTGGAACAAACTTGGACGAGGATTGGCAAGCATAACTTGAAAAAACCAACACATTTGCAAGAGGAATATCGAGCAAGAAATTAATTTTTCGTGGGAAAAATACGTGTAACATCGCTCTTGCGGGTAAGACTAAAAAACAGATGTTTAAGTATTAAAAACTTCCAACTGAATTAACTAGGCGGCAATTAGCTAGAATTATTTGAACCACGGTATTGGCCGATTAATTCATTCTGTGGAAAAATTAATTGTTCGTCAGAGAAAAAGATTATAGCTCAAGAAACACTGAGTAAATTTTTAAAAAAATCACGAATATTTTCTCATTGGAGCTGCGAAAATGTACAAAGTCAAAGGCATTTTTCAAATTAAAAGAAAACGTGATACCAGTTTTTAAGACTAAAGGACAGATACCCTTTGCTGCATTGAGTCTATTAACACCAAATTTGATAGGTTAGAAAACCACGGAGTTATTGAAAATTAGAATATTCAGAATGGGCCAGTCCAGCGGTTTATATTAGAAAGAAAAATTCTAAGATTTGTTTATGTACAGATTTTTCCACTGGGTTGAATGACTGCTTCCTACCGCATGTATGTCTTCTACCAACTCCAGGTGATATATTTGCCAAATTAAATGTTGGTATTATTGCAGCAGTAATAGGCTATAAATTCGAAGACGGTATGGCGAAATTTGTCGCCCACGCTTCAAGAAGTTTGGCAAATACGGAAAAATGCTACAGTCAAATTAAAAAGGAAGCGATTGCTATAATTTTTTCTGCAAATAAATTTTACATGATATTATGAAGAAAATTCATACTGCAAACTGATCGTCGTCCATTATTAAGTATATCCTGTCCTAAGAAAAGGATTCCCGCTCATACTGAAAACAGACGACAGCGTTGGATTGTCGTCTTAATAATTGGGACACTCAGCTTGTCCAGATTGATATCGAAATGTATAGATTTAGAAGATACTGGGATTGCTTCGCTGCAAATGAAATTAAAAGACTGGTGTGTAACATTATTAAAGAATTGCCGGTCACGATAAACGATATCAAAATTCACTCTAAAAAAGGATACGTTTATTCAAAAAACAATGGATGACATTGAATATGGAGTAAAACAAAAATTAAACCTGGTAACAATAATATAGCATATTCTATTTGTGATGGTGTACTTTTGTACGCGGAATGAATAGTAATTCCGTTATCACCACAAAATAGTATTTTGAAACAATTCCAAGTAAAATATCCAGGAATAGTGAGTATGAAGTCCCTGATAAAAAGCTACTTTATTGGCTAAAATTGAACAAAGGTATTCAAAATCCGGTGAGAAAATATAATGGTTGTTAATCAGCAGCAAAATAACCACCTGTAAATTATCAGGTATGGCTGAGCGCTGATAAACCATTGGTGGACGATTTCAATATAGAAGCCATAGAACAATTGAGGTCTAGATATGCGCAGAATAAGCAACTAGTACAGTTTAATTTATTGATGGACATACTTTGTGATAAATTTGAAGTACCTATTCCTAAAAACATATTAGAATAACATATTACAATGCAACAACAAGCGAAAGTTTAATCTGACTGAAATGGACCCATGTCGGAAAAAGTATCGACTAAAGAAAATGCATATTTAAAAAGGTGATTGTTGTGGAGATGAGCACACCTCTCCAGAATATGACTTAGTCTCGTCCAGATAACATATATACTGACACCGAGAATTGTCAGAAGAGAGCGAGCCTTATATCCATACTACAGAATTCAGTGCGCCAATGTTGACTCCAAGCGACATTATATTTCATGATTGCGTTATCTTCATTCAATATAATGTAGACATAACGATAAGCATAGTTCAGTACACGCTTTGTATATTTATTAAACAGAATATTTATTTTCATCTACCAGTGTGAATATTTGAAGGAACCTGTTTAATACATAAATTGAGCATCTTCTCAAACTGGGTATCCACTAAAAATAACATTAAATTAGTAAACTCGAATTAAATATATCACTTCTTTAGAAATTGCTTTATTTACATTAGGATAAGAAACTGAGTAGATACGAATGTTTAAAGAGTCTGTGAAAGATTTCAATTTATAAGGCACTATTCAACTTTTCTTGATCACCGATGCACGTCATAACCAAAATGGTTTTCCTGCTAAGGGGGACATATGTTCGAATCCTTCCGAAAAGTAAATGTGTTCCTTTAATAAAATTTGTCAAATATTCAGTTCAGTAGATGAAAATAAATAAATATACAGTTTAGTAAATAAACACAGTGTCTACTCAAATATTGGTATCCACTAAAATAATATTTATGTAATGAAATTGTTCAGATTAATACATATATATGTATATATTTATTTTTGGATATTACATTGAAAACATGTCAAAATTGCTACACAATTGCAGTAGGTCAGTTAATGTAGGTCACATTCGATTGGTTGATTTGAGTAAATGAAACAAAGCTTATAACACCGCCTTTTTCCTTTTTTTAAAAAAAGAGGTTGTATTTTGCTTTTACATCTAAATAAATCGTTCACTCACCGACAATTTACGATCGCCTGATCAGACGCATTGATACACATCGAAAAATGACTGCAATTGTTTAGCGATTTTGACATATTTTTGATGTAATATCCTAAAATAAATAATATTACTCTACTTTGTATTGCGCCGACTTTTAAATTAAATATTACGAACGTCGTAATTGTACATTATTCGTTCTCATCTAAACCTGTATGTATATATATATATATATATATATATATATATATATATATATATTAGTAGTAGTAGTATTAGTAGTAATCCTATAGGTATAAGAAACTACACCCGTTCGGAAAACCTTCGGTGTCTTGATTTGCAAATAAACAAGCCTATACCAAAGGGAAAAAAAGGTATAAAAAAAAGAAAGAACCAAGAACACGTACGTTAACCGAAAATAATCGTCCAGCATACGAGTTCAAGGCCCAAAGAAATACAATTAGCCTAATCTGTAAAAACGTATTTGATAAACCGTACAATTAGCCAAATATGTAAGAACTTATTTGATTAACCATGCAATTAGCCTAATTTGTAAAAATGTATTTGATTGGTCATGCAATTAGCCTTATCTGTAAAAACTTATTTGATTGGCTATGCAATTAGCCTATTTGTAAATACTTATTTGATTGGCCATGCAATTAGCCTACTCTGTAAATACTTATTTGATTGGCCATGCAATTAGCCTAATCTGTATAAACGTATTTGATTGGACATGCAATTAGCCTAATTTGTAAAAACTTATTTGATTCGCCATGCAATTAGCCTAATCTGTATAAACTTATTTGATTAGCTGCACAATTAGCCTAATCTGCTTGGATTGAGAGAGGGGCACTGCTTTTAAACCCAAGTAATATTTTTTGATAGAAATTCCGTCTCCAGTTTTAACATATTGCGGCTGTTTCATTTCTAAGTGTTTCATTCATCCATTTTTCTAAATAAAAACTTTGTTTTGTCTTTTGTTTTCCGTTTTCATTGTGTTGTTTCCAGGTTTACATATTAACTCTCTGTGTACAAAGATGAATTTGGAGAATACCCTTGTGTGCTTACTCGAATGCCCTTTCACAATAATCCCTGTCATTCTTTCTGTGGGAGGGAGTTACTTAATCAGTAGAGCGTTCAGAACTTGTCTAGGTTCGTTGTTCAAAGAAAAAAATAATTCAGAATCATCCAGCCTTGAGCAAATAGGTCACATATATTTGAGTAAGAGATAGCTCACCTGCTTATCAGAAAAATCTTTTGGGTGTTTCCTGATGTGACATTTATTTCACTTCATTCTCCAACTGAAAAAGAAATGCCTTTTTATTTTAATATTTTTCACAGGATAATTTCTTTAGAATAATTTTATTATCATTGGTTTTATTTTGCTAATAAAGAAAAAAAAAAGAAACGAAATATCCTAAGGAAACTTTTTCAAAATAATAATTATTATAGATTTTACTTAACCAAAATTATTATTTATCTAATTTTTCACAGTTGTTATTTAAATAATTAATGGATTTTTCCAAAGTTATTATTGCATTTTAGATTAGATATTGTTACAATTATAATTTCATTGTTTGTACAATCTTATTATTTTTCAATATGTCATTTCTCTATTATTTTATTACTAGTTTTATTCCATCTTATTATTGTTGCTTTTTATCCCAACACACTGGCTCTATACACTCTTCATTATTATTATTATTTTATTACTGGTTTTATTCCATCATATTATTGTTACTTTTTATCCCAACACTCTGGCTCTATACACTCTTCATGATTACTATTATTTTATTACTGGTTTTATTCCATCTTATTATTGTTACTTTTTATCCCAACACTCTGGCTCTATACACTCTTCATGATTACTATTATTTTATAACTAGTTTTATTCCATCTTATTATTGTTGCTTTTTATTCCAACAGTCTGGCTCTATACACTCTTCATTATTATTATTATTTTATAACTAGTTTTATTCCATCTTATTATAATTACTTTTTATCCCAACACTCTGGCTCTATACACTCTTCATGATTACTATTATTTTATTACTGGTTTTATTCCATCTTATTATTGTTACTTTTTATCCCAACACTCTGGCTCTATACACTCTTCATGATTACTATTATTTTATTACTGGTTTTATTCCATCTTATTATTGTTACTTTTTATCCCAACACTCTGGCTCTATACACTCTTCATGATTACTATTATTTTATTACTGGTTTTATTCCATCTTATTATTGTTACTTTTTATCCCAACACTCTGGCTCTATACACTCTTCATGATTACTATTATTTTATTACTGGTTTTATTCCATCTTATTATTGTTACTTTTTATCCCAACACTCTGGCTCTATACACTCTTCATGATTACTATTATTTTATTACTGGTTTTATTCCATCTTATTATTGTTACTTTTTATCCCAACACTCCAGCTCTATACACTCTTCATTATTACTATTATTTTATTACTGGTTTTATTCCATCTTATTATTGTTACTTTTTATCCCAACACTCTGGCTCTATACACTCTTCATTATTACTATTATTTTATTACTGGTTTTATTCCATCTTATTATTGTTACTTTTTATCCCAACACTCTGGCTCTATACACTCTTCATGATTACTATTATTTTATTACTGGTTTTATTCCATCTTATTATTGTTACTTTTTATCCCAACACTCTGGCTCTATACACTCTTCATGATTACTATTATTTTATTACTGTTTTTATTCCATCTTATTATTGTTACTTTTTATCCCAACACTCTGGCTCTATACACTCTTCATGATTACTATTATTTTATAACTAGTTTTATTCCAACTTATTATTGTTACTTTTTATCCCAACACTTTGGCTCTATACACTCTTCATTATTACTATTATTTTATAACTAGTTTTATTCCATCTTATTATTGTTACTTTTTATCCCAACACTCCAGCTCTATACACTCTTCATGATTACTATTATTTTATTACTGGTTTTATTCCATCTTATTATTGTTACTTTTTATCCCAACACTCTGGCTCTATACACTCTTCATGATTACTATTATTTTATTACTGGTTTTATTCCATCTTATTATTGTTACTTTTTATCCCAACACTCTGGCTCTATACACTCTTCATGATTACTATTATTTTATTACTGGTTTTATTCCATCGTATTATTGTTACTTTTTATCCCAACACTCCGGCTCTATACACTCTTCATGATTACTATTATTTTATTACTGGTTTTATTCCATCATATTATTGTTACTTTTTATCCCAACACTCTGGCTCTATACACTCTTCATGATTACTATTATTTTATTACTGGTTTTATTCCATCTTATTATTGTTACTTTTTATCCCAACACTCTGGCTCTATACACTCTTCATGATTACTATTATTTTATAACTAGTTTTATTCCATCTTATTATTGTTGCTTTTTATTCCAACAGTCTGGCTCTATACACTCTTCATTATTATTATTATTTTATAACTAGTTTTATTCCATCTTATTATAATTACTTTTTATCCCAACACTCTGGCTCTATACACTCTTCATGATTACTATTATTTTATTACTGGTTTTATTCCATCTTATTATTGTTACTTTTTATCCCAACACTCTGGCTCTATACACTCTTCATGATTACTATTATTTTATTACTGGTTTTATTCCATCTTATTATTGTTACTTTTTATCCCAACACTCTGGCTCTATACACTCTTCATGATTACTATTATTTTATTACTGGTTTTATTCCATCTTATTATTGTTACTTTTTATCCCAACACTCTGGCTCTATACACTCTTCATGATTACTATTATTTTATTACTGGTTTTATTCCATCTTATTATTGTTACTTTTTATCCCAACACTCTGGCTCTATACACTCTTCATGATTACTATTATTTTATTACTGGTTTTATTCCATCTTATTATAATTACTTTTTATCCCAACACTCTGGCTCTATACACTCTTCATGATTACTATTATTTTATTACTGGTTTTATTCCATCTTATTATTGTTACTTTTTATCCCAACACTCTGGCTCTATACACTCTTCATGATTACTATTATTTTATTACTGGTTTTATTCCATCTTATTATTGTTACTTTTTATCCCAACACTCTGGCTCTATACACTCTTCATGATTACTATTATTTTATTACTGGTTTTATTCCATCTTATTATTGTTACTTTTTATCCCAACACTCTGGCTCTATACACTCTTCATGATTACTATTATTTTATTACTGGTTTTATTCCATCTTATTATAATTACTTTTTATCCCAACACTCTGGCTCTATACACTCTTCATGATTACTATTATTTTATTACTGGTTTTATTCCATCTTATTATAATTACTTTTTATCCCAACACTCTGGCTCTATACACTCTTCATGATTACTATTATTTTATTACTGGTTTTATTCCATCTTATTATAATTACTTTTTATCCCAACACTCTGGCTCTATACACTCTTCATGATTACTATTATTTTATTACAGGTTTTATTCCATCTTATTATTGTTACTTTTTATCCCAACACTCTGACTCTATACACTCTTCATTATTACTATTATTTTATTACTGGTTTTATTCCATCTTATTATTGTTACTTTTTATCCCAACACTCTGGCTCTATACACTCTTCATGATTACTATTATTTTATTACTGGTTTTATTCCATCTTATTATTGTTACTTTTTATCCCAACACTCTGGCTCTATACACTCTTCATGATTACTATTATTTTATTACTGGTTTTATTCCATCTTATTATTGTTACTTTTTATCCCAACACTCCGGCTCTATACACTCTTCATGATTACTATTATTTTATTACTGGTTTTATTCCATCTTATTATTCTTACTTTTTATCCCAACACTCCGGCTCTATACACTCTTCATGATTACTATTATTTTATTACTGGTTTTATTCCATCTTATTATTGTTACTTTTTATCCCAACACTCTGGCTCTATACACTCTTCATAATTACTATTATTTTATTACTAGTTTTATTCCATCTTATTATTGTTGCATTTTAAGAGTAAGTATTTTTACTATTATTATTTTATTATTGGTTTTATTCAATTTAATTATTGTTGCTTTTTTTGAATGAAGCATTTTCACTGTTATTATTATTTTATTATTATTATTAAATTACTTGTTTCATTCTATCTTATAATGTTGCTTTTAGGATGATGTATTTTCACTATTATTATTATTTTATTACTATTTTTATTCGAACTTATTGCATGTTTAAAGTAAGCACATATTATTTTTACTTTTATTCCTTCTTATTATTGCTTTTTTTTAATGAATCATTTCCATTGTTATTATTTTATTACTAATTTTATTCCAGGTTTTATGATTGCCTTTTACATAAAATATTTTTTACAATTATCCTGTTACAATTTCTTTTCATTTTTCATCATTTTTTTATTGAATCTTCCTTATTTTTCTTCTTTCATGAGAAGACATAAGAGCATTAAATGTAGAAGAGTTTTTTCACTCGCAGTAACTTCACACAGCATTGCAAGTTAATACAAAGGCATAACATTAGCCTAAAACAGTTTTATAACGGGTATGCCCAGGTTCACTAATGTACCCTGAAATATAGCTAAGTACCCTCCACCCAAGTCAACAGAAGAGTAAGTTATGAATTATCTTTATCATTATATTTAAAGGGCTAAAGTGACCAGACACGTGGCTTCCATGTCTTTAAGAAACATTGGATAATCCTTTCCCTTTTTTTTATTCATGGGGTTTAAATCAGTCATTTTTGGCCTTTCTAAAAAAGAAAGCAAATGGTTCATAAAACACCTTTAAATGAAAATTGTATCAATAAAACAAAGCCTCATAGTTAAGATGATAAACTGCATTGGATATCCTGCATAAGACAATAAGCTACATCAAATAGCAAGGCCTCTGATTAAGAGGTTTAGTGGAGCATGAAACCATCTCTTAATTGCAGGTGTTCCCATGTCCACAATGAGCTGGGGTGGCTGCACCTGTTAGGGTTCCAGCAATGGGCAAATAGTTAACCCCCAAACACTATGAAAGTGGGTCAAAATGCTATGGAAGTGGAAAAATAGGTTTTAATACCAGCAATGAATTTTGGGAAAAAAAATTATTACATGCAATACATTATAGAATAAATATATGAGTAGCAATAAAAATCTTGTCAGCATTAAAAAAACCATTGAGGTTGATAAGCCATAAAAAAGAATAGATCAAACCAATATATATATATATATAGATGGGTAAATAGATAGATAAAAAATATTACTGGCAATAAAAATCTTGTCGACATTAAAAAACCCATGGTGGGTGATATGCTGTAAAACAGAATAAATCAAATCAATTTTATACTGATATATATATATATATATATATATATATATATATATATATATATATATATAGATAGATAGATAGATAGATAGATAGAGATAGATAGATAGATAGATAGATAGATAGATAGATAGATAGATAGATAAAAAATATTACTAGCAATAAAAATCTTGTTGACATTAAAAAAACAATGGTGGTTGATATGCTGTAAAACAGAATAAATCAAACCAATATATACTGTTATATATATATATATATATATATATATATACATATAGATAGATAGATAGATAGATAGATAGATAGATAGATAAAATATATTATAAGCAATAAAAATCTTGTCTTCATGAAAAAACCTATGATGGTTGATATGCTGTAAAAACAAAATAAATCAAACGAATATATACTGAGATAGATAGATAGATAGATAGATAGATAGATAGATAGATAGATAGATAGATAGATAGATAGCTTGGAGTGTAATAGATAGATAGATAGATAGATAGATAGATAGATAGATAGATGAAATACTGAGATAGATAGATAGATAGATAGATAGATAGATAGATAGATAGATAGATAGATGAAATACTGAGATAGATAGATAGATAGATAGATAGATAGATAGATAGATAGATAGATAGATAACTAAAAATATTACTAGCAATAAAAATCTTGTTGACATTAAAAACCCATGGTGGTTGATATGTTGTAAAACATAAAATATATATATATATGTGTGTGTGTGTGTGTGTGTGTGTATATATATATATAAATATATATATATATATATATACATATATATATATATATATATATATATGTATATATATACACACACACACATATATATATATATATATATACATATATATATATATGTATATATATATATGTATATATACACACGCACACACACATATATATATATATACATATATATATATATATATATAAATATATATATATATATATATATATATATTTAGACATAGATAGATAGATAGATAGATAGATAGATAGATAGATAGATAGATAAAAAATATAACAAGCAATAAAAATCTTGTCGACATTAAAACCCCATGATGTTTGATATGCTGTAAAACAGAATAAAGCAAATCAATATATACTGATATATATATATATATATATATATATATATATATATAGATAGATAGATAGATCGATAAAATATATTAGAAGCAAAAAAAATCTTGCCTCCATGACAAAACCCATGATGGTTGATATGCTGTTAAACAGAATAAATCAAACCAATATATACTGATATATATATTCTTATTTTATTATATATATACTGATATATATATATTGTATTTTTATTAATAGCTTCTTTCAATTTTATTTAGTTTTGTTTAAAAATTGATATTAACAATATTATTACTATTTTTTTTTTTTTATTTTTTTTTTTTAAGCATTTTTCCCCATGCAAGGGGCGGAAGCCATTAGGACGCAAGGGGTTGAAGAGAGTTGGAACAACAGCAAATAGGAGTGATAGAGGAAAGGATGAGGAGAAGGATGAGGAAAAGTATGAGGAGAAGGATAGTGGATAGACCAACTGGAGATGTCGATTGACATTACATTTGAATAGTTGGATATTATAGCTGTCAGGGAAATAGGAATTCGGAAGGGAGTTCCACAGGCGAGAGGTGCACGAGATGAAGCTATTGGAGTAGAAAAGACGGCTACATTTAACAGCTTCAACAGTGAAAGGGGGAGAGTGGGATGCCAGCCTCGTAGGATGCTTGAATTCATGAAGTCTAGGAACCAGTGCAATGCTAGTATTATTTTATTTTTTTGTTTACTTTTAAAAGTACCTTCATTATTATTATTTTATTAGTATCTTTCTTCCATTTTAATATTGTTCTTTTGAAATAAAACTTTTTCACTGTTGCTATTTTATTG
The DNA here is from genome assembly GCA_963932145.1 of Acanthosepion lycidas. NCBI lineage: Eukaryota > Metazoa > Mollusca > Cephalopoda > Sepiida > Sepiidae > Acanthosepion > Acanthosepion lycidas. The sequence goes on along the minus strand of OZ010592.1, from coordinate 25,660,962 downwards.
CTAAATTTCTTTGATCAGATTATTGTTAATTTTCAGTATAAATATTTTCATAGTTCTTACTTTGTTAGTAGTCAACCTGAAACTTAAGTGTGATACTCAAAAACATTATATCTATATCTACAATCTCAAAATGTGTGTGTGTGTGTGCGTGATTGGATGTTGTTTATGCATTTCTACAGTTTTCATCCGATTTCAATGAAATTTGTTTTGTTTGATAGCTAATTCTTCAGTGCCAGTTTTGGGTCCAAATTGGCTGGAAATAACTACAACCTTGAAGGTGAAAAATAAAAAAAAAATGATTTTTGACACTGTGCAAAAATGAACAGCAAAATTTAATGTCCGTAAAAAACAGTGTACAATCAATTCAGAGAGCTGAAATCGAACACAAAAGATTTTTAGAGTTATAAAGAATTTATATTACAAATAAAAATTATTGTATATTATTATTATGACAGTCCATGGAAGAGGTTACTTCCTTGTAAGATTGAGAATTCAAAAATTTAATTTTTTAACCCACCCTCCCCATTTAAGGATGTACCTTTAATTGCACCCAATTGTTGTTATGAATATTTATTTTCAGGTGGGCTGACTTTAAACTTATACTGCTCCAGTTAAACTGCAAAAATTCCCAGTAATAAAAGACCTGGTCGAAGATGGTAATACTGCTAGTTTCTAAAAATAGTTTTGGTGTATACCTATATTTGAATAGATGCTATGTTTATTTATTATATGGTATATTATTTATTTTTGACATTTTTTTATTCATTTGGAAAATCAAGTGAAATATATTAGAAATCAGGAAACACACACATTATTCTTCGTTTAATTAGATGACCTATATCCTATTAAGGTTTTATGGCTACCTTCTCCAAATCAGGACTGACTATTTTTCTCAATTAATGCCGAATGTTTCCTTATAGGGAGATATTACAATTACAATTACTGGAACTGCATTTATAAAAATATTCAGTGGATTAAATCCTATTTTATTCTTTCTTGATTTTTAACCTTTTTAATTATTGCTCAAACTTATTTGATTGGCCATGCAATTAGCGTAATCTGTAAAAACTTATTTGTTTGGCCATGTAATTAACCTAATCTGTAAAAACTTATTTGATTGGCCATGCAATTAGCCTAATCTGTAAAAACTTATTTGATTGGCCATGCAATTAGCCTAATCTGTAAAAACTTATTTGATTGGCCATGCAATTAGCCTAATCTGTAAAAACTTATTTGATTGGCCATGCAATTAGCCTAATCTGTAAAAACTTATTTGATTGGCCATGCAATTAGCCTAATCTGTAAAAATTTTTTTGATTAGCCATGCAATTAGCGTAATCTGTAAAAAAATTATTTGATTGGCCATACAATTAGCTTAATCTGTATAAACTTATTTGATTGGACATGCAATTTGCCTACTCCGTAAAAACATATTTGATTGGCCATGCAATTAGCCTAATCTGTATAAACTTATTTGATTGGCTGCACAATTAGCCTAATTTGCTTGGATTGAGAGAGGTGCACTGTTTTTAAACCCAAATGATATTTTTTTGATAGGACTTCCATCTCCAGTGTTAATACATTCCAATTGATTCATTTCTACCTGTTTCATTCATCCATTTCTCTAAATGAAATAAAAACCTTGTTGTGTCTTTTGTTTTCCATTTTCATTACGTTGTATCCAGTGTTACATATTAACTTTCTGCAAATGTTTAACATGTAACATTCAAAACAGATGTGTTTGGAGAATGTCGTGTACTTACCCTAATACACTTTTACAATAACTACTGTCTTTCTTTCCAAGGGCGGGAGCTAGTTAATCAATAGAGCGTTCAGGACTTATTGAGGTTCTTTGTTCAACGATAAAAAAAAAAAGAAAAGTCATTCAGAATCATCCAGCCTCGAGCAAACAGGTCACATCTTATTGAGTAAGTTTACCTCACCTGATTAATAAAAGAATCATTTAGGTTTTTCCTGATGTCAAATTTATTTTATTTCATTCTTCGACTGAATCAAAAAACGTGTTTTTATTTTAATATTTTTAGCAGGATGATAATTTATTTTACCCTTTTTTATTATGCTTGATTTTATTTTGTTAATAGAGAATGGAAAAGTCACAAGGAAACTTTTTATGATTATTATATTTTTATGGGATTTAGTTTAAATTATTGTAGATTTTTACATTAACTATTTTTACAATTATTATTAGTAGTATTAGTAGTAGTAATATAAGTAGTTGTAGTAGTAATATGAGTTAATAGTTTTTATTTGTTATTAAAAGTTTTTAGATCAGACATTTTTACAATTATTATTTTTTAGTTTTATTTTATCTTATTTTTTAATTATTTTCATAATTATTATTTTATTACTAGTTTTAGTCCATCTTATTGCAGCATTTTATATTAAGAATTTCTGTTATTATTATTTTATTACTCGTGTTTTTGTTCATTTTTATTATTATTCCATTATATTATCATTCACAAGGTTTTTCCCCCAGCTATGGGTTAATTAATAAGAATGTATTACTCAACTTGTATCAAAAACTTCGCCACCCAAATTTTTACAATATAAAAATATTTTCTCGCTTTAAATAACCTGAAAAGGGTTGATAACCTATAAAAAGCAAATCAATCAATCAATATCCTTCGTAGCTTTCATTAAGGTCTAACTTTTCATTATTTCTTCCAGTCCTTGTTTTGACGTCCATTTACAGAATCTTGTTAAGTAGGTGACTCGCTGCTTTCGTCTGTCTCTCTGCCTTTCAATATGACTTGAGAATGTCAGAATCACCACACCTTCTTTCCTCATTATGTATCCAAGGAATTTCAACTGCCTCTTTCTAATTCTAAGCAGAAACATCCATTTTTTTTTCAGTTTCTCTAAAACTTTGTCATTGCTTACATGTTCAGGTCATGCTTTTCTCAACATCCTTCTGTAGGACAACATTTCTATTATCTAACATGTCTTCTTAATCTGTGAGAAGATTGTCCAAAAACATCAGCAATGAGGAGAACAGATATCATGAAACAGTATAGTGCACTTTTCTTTGTGTCTAACAAAATTTTTCTTTTTTCTTTATACTTTGCTTAACTTTTGGAAGACACTTTTGCTAGGTTGTGGGTGATCATGGCTCTCTACAGTTGCCTGCTGTTTTAGTAAATTTTGCGTTTTTGCTATCTCTAGTAAATGGTGTTCTGCCAAGCAATAACACAAGCTTGTTAGGTAGGTTATGTGCTACTTTCCTCTGTCCATCTTGCCTTCAATATATTCTGTGAGTATCAAATTTTCCAAGCCTTCTTTCTTCTCATTATGTGCCATAGAAATTTTAAATGTGTCTTTTTGATGTTATGTATAAGTGACCTTTTTGTTTCCATTTCCTCTAAAACTTTGTCGTCCACATGTTCAGTCACACGTGCATTCTCAGCATCCTTCTGTAGAACCACATTTCTATTTCATAAAGTTTCTTCTGCACCCGTGATGAGATTGTCCAACATTTATTGCCATAAAGGAAGACAGAAAACATTTCTTTCTTTGTTTCTATTGAAATTTTCCTGTCTCTTTATACTTTGCTTACGTTTTGGAAGACATATTTTGCTGGGTCATGTATAATCATGGCTCTTAGTATATTTCGTCTTTTGTCTATCTCTCCTAAACCAGCTTTTACCAAGCATTAATACAAGCTCGTTATGTAGGTTATGCACTGCTTTCCTCCGGCCTTTTTGCCTCCAATCTGTCCTGGGAGTATCAAATTTTCCAAGACTTCTATCCTCTCAATATGTGCCATAGAAACTTAAACCTTCTCTTCCTGATGCTGAATGCCCTTTTTGCTTCCATTTCCTCGAAAACTTTGTTGTTGTGCTCATGTTCAGTCACACGTGTATTCTCAGCATCCTTCTGTAGAACCACATTTCTGTTTCCTAAAGTTTCTTCTGCACCTGTGATGAGATTGTGCAACATTTACTGCCATAAAGGAAAACAGATATCACAAAAAAATTTAATATCCCTTTCTTTATTTCTAACGAAATTTTCCTTTGTCTATATACTTTGCTTAGCTTTTGGAAGACATTTTTTTCTATTCCAATGTGCTTTCCGATTTTGGTATTGCATTTTCCATCCTCTGTTGGAACATTTTTCAGACATTCAAATTCTTGTAATTTTTATTTCAGAGTTAACATCTTGGGCTGTTTTGTTTACTGATAACCATACATTGTATCTTCGTACAGTTGGCCATTAGTCCTTTCTTCTCTCTTTCTTTTGCTACCATCTCTAGAAGATCCTGTAGTTGAAGAACCAGAGTGTGGTGAACCTAGATTTCATTTTCAGTTACTTATCTGTAGTGGAAATTCTCAGGGTCAGCCTGGAAGCGAGTCAGACGTCTCCTGGAAATGTCAACCTTACTTAGCTTCTTGTCACCATTCTTGGACCCATCCTGTAGACAGCATGCACATCCCTAAGATCTCAGTTAAAATACTATAGACTGAACCAGAACTAATACCTATGGACTTTACTATGTGGTGGGAGGTAAGTCATCTGTCATCTATAAACCATACTCTGAATGGTATTAACTTGTTTATTAGTGATTGAGGTTCTTATACGACCTGACCGAGGGTCACCTTCTGTGCTTGACGCTGCCCTGCTTGAAATCCGCCGTCCATTTATTCACAGTTGCATAGAAAGAGGAGATCTCAGCAAGTGTCTTTACCATGTCCTCATGAATTTTCTTGGTTTTCATGACTTTTATTTTGCAGATACGTTATGAGTGCTTGGGTCTCTGTTTTGTACATTTTTAGATTTGCCGCACAACTGTTACCTTTGTATAGGCCTCACCTGCACAGGAATAAAGACGGAGATTTGAATTAGTTTTACTAGTTTTAGAAAACGTTGTAGTGAGTTGCCATAACAAAAATCTTCAGCTATGGCTCCCCTTTCTAGGTGAGACTTAGAACTTTTAAAATGATCCTCGTACACAGCCTCTTCTGCATTTAAGTTTTTCTGATATTATTTTGAGCATAAGTATCTCATTTCTTGTTCCAGTGTCTTTAACGCAACCGCACTTGTCTTGTCCTATTTCCGGTCTAATTATGGACCGAGTCAGAACTAATGCCTATAGACTTAGCTATCTGCTGAATAGTAAGAGGTCTATAGCAAAAACGATTCGGCGAATGGCATCAATTTGTTTATCAGTGATTGACGTTCTTGGACATGCAGACCGAGGGTCACCTTCTGTGCTGTCCCTGCCCTGCTTGAATTCCGCCGTCCATTTCTTCACAGTTGCATAGAGTCCTCAGCAAGTGTCTGTACGATATCCTTATGGATTTCCTGGGGTGCCATATCATTATTTTTCAGATATTTTATGACTGCTTGAGCCTCTGTTTTGTCCATTTTTAGATTTGTCACACACGTCTTACATTTGTATAAGTCGGCTGACATGAAATGGAAATATTATATTATATTAATTGCTACGTATGCTGCTAAGAAAGTTGGTTCAATGTGTTGCGCTAGATAATTTTGCTCTCCAGAATCTATCTTGTATATTTATATGTCTACCATTCATCCAGGCTTTGAATATTGCTGCCATATATGATCCTGCTATACCGGGCGTAATAGCAAAATTGCCCAAATCATGCAACAGAATAAGTTAATTCTCCATTCCACAAAATGTTTAATATCTAAAAAGTACTAATCTAATTGTTTTTTTCCAGGTTTTTATATAAGACGTTTAGCCATCTTGACACCATTTGTTATCAGAATCGCATAACAATTCTTTGAGTTTTTAAGTTTGAAAAATTGTTTTGTGCCAGCCCCAATATGTCTCCCCAAGTAAGCAAACATTCAGGCCTTCAGTAATGGTACCGACGTTCATATTCTGGCTTCCGTTTTCAAAGTCCATTCAAGAACTATCAAGAGAACAGCGAATAAGTTTAAAAGGAGGAAACAGTAGAAAGGAAAACTGAATCAGGATGTCACAAGAGAGAAAGAGAGAGAAAGAGAGAGAGAGAGGTCATCATTTTTATTGTTCAAAGTAGAATACAAAGGTTTTATAAAACCTTGGAGAATTCCAGTAAGATATCTTTAATCAAGATACAACGGTTCAAAATTTAATCTAAAAGTTGATGTTTATTCAGAGTCTCACTTGATCCGGCTGGGTGTGTAGTTAGACAGTACTAGAGACAATTTCTACCCATCTGATAATCACGATGTGTGGCTGGAATACGAACGGACAGCTTAGGAACTATCTGAGAAACAGTCTGTTGTCCGCTAAGGGCGAACAATAACTGACGTTTTATCAATCACAGGCATTCCAACATTTATTTTGGATATTTTCAGTATGATTGTTACTCATTATTTTATGTATTTATGTTTTGTTTTGATTTGATGCCGACTCTTTCTGATTTAATTCACTGTGGCGCATCAATCAATAGAAATTCTCCAGCACAAAACTTCACAAACCATTTTTGACATGTTTGTGTATTCACATAACCTTCTCCAAAAATAACACAAATATGCAATTTTGCAAAATAAAAGACATGATATCGTGAAAATGTGGCTTATTTTTCCTCTTCAATGTCAAAATCAATAAACAGAGAACAAAAGAGCCGCCAATCGTCAAAGATTATTAAAAGCACGTTTGTACAATAGCTGTCAAAACAGAATAAAAAAAACAATGCTTTTGAATGAGCGAACTTGAAACAAACTGTTATTAATAACATGTAACAATTTCAGTATAACAATACAGGGTGTCAATAAAGTTTGTGTGCCCTTTAAAAAAAATTATAACTTTACTTGTATTTGCGATAGAAATAATATGTAAAAAATGTTATAAGTTTAATGTACCTAGTTTTAAGTATAGCTAAAATAACTAATGCAATTTCAGGCATTACTGTAAATCAGTTGGCAAATGTTTTCCGTGAACTGCAAAATCGTATTACCCTTTGTATTGCTAATGATGGAGAACATGCGGAAACTTGAATAAAATTTCAATAAAACCTTAAAATTATAGATTTATTTCTTTCTAATCGTTTTTCAAATTATTTCTATCGCAAATACAAATAAAGTTATAAATTTTTTAAAGTGCACACGAACTTTATGGACACCCTGTATTTGAGGCCAATCAATGATATATATGTACATTTTAGTTGTCGATACGGTAGTCGAGTAGGACCAATATTGAAAGTTTAATCGATGGTTGCGGTTTTGAATGTCCTTAAACTAGACTGATTGCCAACGACAGCTAAAGATTCCAGTCTGCCTTACTATTTAACCCATTACTGGGTTACACCACCTACACATCCCACCATCCATCCATTAATACATACTCAATGACACCTATCAAAATATGTACAGGTTACTAGCATTTAACGTATTTTAAAGAAAGGAGATTTTTATATATTTGTATCTATAGTGATGGGAATGTTTTGTCATTTTCTAAGCATGGTCAGCACGTTGCGGCTGTAGTTGATATTATCGATTTTTGGCATTTCCTTTTTTTATTATTATTAATGCTTCTATAATTTTTTCGTGAAAATGGCTAATAGAATAGACGGAAGCGCTTGGATATACAAAGAATTTGGACAGTTTTTACAGATCTTATGTCCGGAAAAAGTACTTGTAAGTAAGCCAAAAAGATTCAGTAAAAATCTTGTCAGTCGTCTTTAATATATATATATATATATATATATATATATATATATATATATATACATACATACATATATATATATATATATATATATATATATATATATATATATATATATATATACATACATACATATATATATATATATATATATATATATATATATATATTTTGTTGTAGCATAACTGTGCTATGTCCCCATTCACATAAATACAGTAGTAAATACTGTATGTTAGTCTGCAGTCGAAAATTCGTCTCCAGCTCTGCTGGTCAAACTCTCTGGTTTCGGGCAGAGAGGATCATGTGACGAGACTCTGCATTCGGGATCCTGAGACGAGGCTATGCCGAAGGGCAGAGTCTCGACTCGGAAAACGGCTACCCGATCCCATTTTGTGCGGGGTCTCCAGGAAATGTTTGGTCGAGTCTACTGGCTCGGTTACCCCACATCACGTGGCGCGGTTGGTAGATATCCTGCAGTTGGCGATTGATTGTGGAATTCAGATGATTCATTTGTAGCTGTTGACTACTTATTCTACGCACCACTGGCGAATCCTATATGTGTTGTTTGTGTCCTGGGTATTATCGTGTTATTATTCTATTCAGTAACCTTAACTAGGTTACAATACACACACACACACACACACACACACACACAAACACACACACACACACACACAAACACACAGATATATATATATATATCGATAGATAGATAGATAGATAGATAGATATAAACAGATAAATAAGAAGAGAATGAAATATCTATCTATCTATATATATATATATATATATATATATATATATATATATATAGATAGATAGATAGATAGATAGATAGAATATGGAAAACTATTTAATTGAAACTAGATTATGCCTCACCCTTACTAGACTCTATCAGATCAAAAACAAAAGAAATGTGTGTGTGTGTGTGTATGCTTAAGTAATAGTATTTTTTCTGCTAAGCTTGTCTTTCTCATGATAAAAGAAAAAAATAAAATTGTGTGACCTCTTGTAAAAAAGTTGTTAATATTTATTCTATATCTTCTATCTTTCTATCGCAATCTGTTCTCATCTGTCAATCTCAATCTGTTCCCATCTATCTATCTATCTGACTATCTGTCTATGTATCGATCTATCTCTCTATCTATCACAATCTATTCTTATCTATCTATCTATCTATATATCTATCTATCTATCTATCTATCGCAATCTGTACCCATCTATCAATCTCAATCTGTTCCTATCTATCTATCTATCTATCTATCTATCTATCTATCTATTCTCATCTATCTATCTATCGCAATCTGTTCTTATCTATCTATCTGTTTTTTTCTGTCTGTCGATCTATCTATCTATCTATCTATCTATCTATCGCAATCTATTCTTATCTTTCTATCGCAATCTATTCTTATCTATCTATCTATCGCAATCTGTTCTTGTCTATCTTCTACTATCACAATCAATTCTCATCTATCTATCTATCTATCTATCTATCTATCTATCTATCTATCTATCTATCTCATTCTCTTCTTTATCTATCTATCTATCTATCTATCTATCTATCTATCTATCTATCTCCTGTTTGTATCGATCTATCGATTTCCTACATTAATAACCGTGTTATTTTTCCATTCTTTAGAAGTCGGAACAAGACATTTACGATCCTATAGAAGCCATTTTTTTTTATTTGTGTACTTGTGTTCATTTGAAGTAAATTCTTATTCAGGGTACCGCAGTTGCCCAACGGTGTCAAATGGCCCCCCTACGAGAAGACGAATCGGACGTACGTGGAACTGAATGTAAACTGGACGGCGGATAACGTGAAGCAGCGACTTCGTGAAAGTGACAGAATATTCTGGAACGAACTCATACCCAAACTAATGAAGATGACCTCGAAACCTCAAGAAGTCAGTATGAACAGACATATGATGACAACAACTGACAGTGAGCACCATCATGACAGTGGGAGCAGTAAGTGTGCGTTGAATTTTTTAATTACTTTTATATATTATATTTTTTGCTTCCGTAATTCTTTTTGTCGAAATGTCAGCCATTTTTCGCTTTGTGTTTCTCCTCTTTTGCCTTATTTATTTCTTGCATATATTAACTCCTGATTAACTTCCATATTTTACGCCATTTTTACCGGAAGTCTTAAAAATATTGTTTAAAGAATAAATAATAGCATGAGTGTTAAAACGATATTTTTTATTACACATCAAAAGTTGAATCATTTTGATATCACTGTCCCTTTTTATACTTAGATACGCTCTCTCTCTCTGATATTAGACACTAATCCATAAATATAGTATATATTACAACTATATTTTTATTATATATATATATATATATATATATATATATATATATATATATATATATAGTTTCTGGGAAAGAGTGTGTTATCAAGCCTGAGCAACAATTTGAACGAGGCCAGCACGCTCAAACCCTCGGCCACGATGAATTTGAACTTCAAGCTAGCACAGCTACCGACGGCCCCCAAGAGGGGCGTCTACCCAGTTTCACTCACAAGGCTTGGGTTAACCCGTGATATGGTTTTCAGGACAAAATCTCTAACCATTATCTTTTCATTAAATGTGACGTCGGTGGTATCGAATCTTTCTGATGCAATCACATGGGCTGGTCATGATCTTCAGAATGAGTGATGATCGGATACCGGAAAACCTCATGTATAGCCAAATTTTTCCTGGTAAGCATAACACAGGCCGTCCTTGGTTACGCTTCAAGGATAAACTTAAATGCAATTTAAATGCTACAAACATTCTTATAGAGGAGTTAGAACTTGCTGTTGAAAACCGAGCAAATTGGTGAAACACCTGCTACCGAGGTAGAACTAACTTTGAAAAGAATCGTCTCAATCATCTGAGAGAATTAAGAATTAACACAAAATCTCGAGTTAACTCATATGAGGGTCAACCCTTCAGCATGTCCCTCGTGTGGACTTGTTTGCAAATCCCGTGCAGGATTGTTTTCTCATACGAAACATATGCTTAAAAACTGAACTGAAAGACACTCATACGTCTAAAACGACAGGAGAGTCTATCATATATATATATATATATATATATATATATATATATATACTACCAGTAAAGCCCGGCGTTGCCCGTGGATGTAATAATAAGAGATAGATCAAGTATCGACCATCATAATGACTGAAAAATAAAATTGACAAAGATTATTGTTTAAGGTTGACGGACACGCATGTCTTAATTACTTTTTTTATTTTTTTGTTTTTTTTGTTTGTTTTTTTACGAATTGGTCAAACCCAAACTCAAACAAAAACATTGTTTTCAATCGTTATGAGTCTACCGATTGAAAAGAATTTTATTATATTATTTTATTATTCTTGTAAATGGAATTTTTAAAGCGTTCTGAATGTAAAAATAAAGAAAAAAGCGTGCAAGACAATAAGAAACACTACCTGCCAAAAATAAGTGAAGTTTTGTTGAAATCAGTTGAAAAATGTAGGGAATCCGATCCCATATATAAACGAACACACATACGCACAAAAACAACATTGGTTTTATATGAGTTGTCCCCCTTTCATTTCGCGAAAGCGATGCCTCTTAATCGTGTTTTCAAATTGATTTCGTACAAAAACAATTGTGTTTTTCCAATTTTTGGCGCTGTCTGAAAGGTAATTTTACGTAGTCCTGTGACGTTTTGTTGAAATCGGTTGAGAAATGTAGAAAATCCGATCCAATATATAAACGTACAGACACACACACACACAACCTGGGTTTTATAATAAGTATGATTTATATATATGTGTGTGTGTTTGTGAGTGTGTGTGTACTGGAAGATCGCATGTATTTTGTTTGTATTTTCCATTTATTTTTTTTTATTTAAATATTGTCTGTTTATTTTCTTGAGCTGCTTCTACTCTTCTTTCCTCGCCTCTTTCTTGATGATTTAAACAAAAGTTTTTTTGTTTTTTTTCCAGTTGCATGGGGAATGACAGAAAAAGCGGTAATTATTTTATTTTTAAATTATCTGCATTAAGAATGTCTCATTTTTCCTTTTCTTATGTGTGAGCAAAAGATTCCAGCGTAAACGTATATTTACTGTGAATTCATTCGCTATTCTTTCTAAAGAAAAAAAAAAAAAATAAGGCCCGGAATTTTTTTGCCCATCGAGGACCTTCTAAAATTATTCAGATTTTCAAATTTTCTTTCACCTTTCTTCATTCCATTCTTTAAATGCATTTTATTTTAATAGAGTAACTCTGTCCAATTTGGATGCAGCTGGGTCCCCTACCCAAATCGAACCTGTAGGCCTTGACCGCAGTGATGGAAAGCGGCTGGATGGCATTGCCATTTTCCCTTTTAAAATGGGGAAGTCGTTGATTTTGGATGCAACTGTGCGGATACATTTTCGGTCTGTAATTTGATCTGTTCCCCGGTTGAGCCAGGATCCGTCGCCCAGGACGCAGAGATGAAAAAAATAGTAGATAGATTTTTTTTTTACTCCTGTGTCAGTGGAGACTTCAAGGATTATTGACCCTCGTTCAATGGCGTTCCTTCGGAGGATTGGCGCGATTGCGTCTCGATTAAGGGACGAGCCTCGCGAAACAGAGTGGCTCTTGCAGCGTGTCTCACTGGCAGTGGTTCGAGGTAATGCTTTCTCCATCATTACGGCTGGCAGAGATCGTCATTCTGTGAGCGGATATCGAGCGAGGACTAGAAGACATTTTAACTAATATTAAAATTTACTCGAATAAAATTCAAGTTTAAAAAAAAAAAATTAATAAAACACTATGTTTACCCCATCCAACGCACACATGCACACACACACATACACACACACACACACACACGCGCATACACATACACACACACGGGGCACGATGCATAAATTGTCGTCTAAATTACAAAAAATGAAAATAACACTGACATCTCATTTTAAATGATATATTTACCAAAATTACACAAAAATATCTTGAAATAGTAAATAGTAAGTTTATTCAATAAAATCGCCATTGGCTTCAACCACGGCCTCCAGACAACTTCGGAATCTCCTGGACGGTCTCCTTGTTTAAGTTGGTGAATGCTGCCATAATCCTTGTCTTCAGTTCATCTTTGGTGTTACGAGGAGGTTTGTTGGTCTCTCGCTCAACTGCGCCCCATACATAATAATCAAGGGGTTTGCAGGCTATGGAGTTAGCTGGCCAGATACAAGGGTTGATGTGGTCGCAGAAATTATCTGATAACCATGACTATGTTCTCTTGCTTGTGTGGCATGGTGCAGAGTCCTGTTTCGAGACATAGGGCCTTCCAGGAGCCATCCTCTTTACTTAGGGCAGCACTACCTCGTCAAGGCACTTGATGTAGGCATCCGTGTTGACCCTATGTGAAAAGAGGAATGGAGGCATAACGTCTCCATCACTAGTGATTACTCCAAACATCTCCATAAACGTCATCAGACTCATCCAAGTCTTTCCGAACTCTTTGCACTGGCCCTCAAATTGACACCCAGACACTCTGAAATGTTTGTATTGGAGCTTCCGGTCCCAATACCAAGTAGTACAGCATGCCATTTCCAAATTCCTGATGGAGTGAATTGCGCTATGGTGCTCCTTTTGCTCAAAGACGGTACCCAACCGATCCTACTATACTGTCCCGCCAACAAAATAAAAAAAAAGCGTACTTGCGCAAAATTTAAAATGACAATTTAAATTTAAAGTGACAATTTACCCATCGCACCTTGTAAATATTTGTGTTTTAAATTGTGTGCTACACATATGCAGTCTTGGCTGAGGAGGAAGTGACGTATGTCGTTAATGATTGGTCGCTTGTAATTTCAAGATCAGCAGTGGCAGTTACTTAATTTGTCCATTTGTTGCTTGCTTGCTTGGTGGATTTTTTACTTCAGGATCGCCTGCCGGAATAGTACTGTTTCGGTAGGGGTCGCTTGGGCGAACCAGTATGATGTTGCAAGACCCGAAACTTATCATGACCCCAAGTCATAACATCACTGACGAGGCGATTATCCTTTGCACTCGTTGGAGTGTTTTCATGACTTTTGTGTACAGAGGTGTCTGCTTGTGTGCATGTAGCGTGGGTACGTGTTTTTGTATAAGCAAATGTGCTTGTGTGTGTGTATGTGTGAGTGTGTCTGATGTATTTTCTTTAATAATTTTTTCTTTGGCCATAATTTCCAACGGCCAACATAAAGGTGCAGATGAACTGCCCCCTAAAATGGTTTAATCTAACTCAGAACAACCCCAGGGATGTAATTGGACTAACCTAATCGATACTTGAGAGTACAGGGTTTCTCATTTCTTTGAGGACATTTGCATGAATTTACTAAAAGATGCCTAAGTAATAAAAGAGCTTTACTTGAGACAAAATTGTCATGAATGAACTTGAGACTGATCCTAACATCTTTATTTAATACCTCCTCCGTTAGCGTCGATGTCCGCATCAATACAATTTCTGAGATGTTGATACCCACGAATCACATAATGTTTATTTACTTCCTTATACAAATGAATTGAAAAAATTGCTTTAGTTTCCTTTATTTCACCATTCGGGCTGTATAATGAAATTTGTTTGGCCTTGAAAAATATTAAGTCATCTATGATTGCATCAGATTTCACCACGCCCAGACACTATTGCCTCGACTGTCGATTAGTTGTCCTGCGGCCATTGTCTGCGATGGCCGTTACTCGAAAGAAGCATATAAAATTTCAGCAATGCACGAACACATTAGAAAGCCTTACCATTGAGCAAATCAAAGTACTATAGACTGGCCGGAAACTGTCATGATTTAAATTCAATCGAGAATGTGTGGTCAATCTTCAAAGAACGACGTCGTAGAATGGACATACGAAGTATTAACATGTGCACTATAGTGATATAGGGACGGTGATTGACTTTCCTCACGAGTTCGCAATACGTTATAGTCCAACGGATTCAGGTCTGGAGAGCTAGGAGTTTTATATGCTTGGGGGTGACATGATCAAGTAACCCATTTATTCGCGGATCATCTTAGCTTTATGAGACAGCGCAAAGTCTTGTTAGCAGGTGTACGGTCTTCCCTTCCTTACGCTCTCCGTCGAATTCATCAAATCCCTCTACAACAAACCCTTGTATATTGATTCGCGGTATATATATATATATATATATCTTAGATGCTCTGGCAATGATATTTCTAACCGTGGATCATTAGGGGTTTCGGGTCGTACAATGCTATACCCCGTTTTGCACGCCAAACCAATCGATATTGATCATATATTGCTTTGGGGGCCAACCGTCAGCTTCAGTTATTTTTACAATAGACCACTCTCCTAAACAACTGCGTTAAAAAGACTTCATGAAGACTATAGTTCAATCACGATCAATTCCAGTTCACGAGCCTCAACGTACTTTTATACAAAAATGATAGAAAACGCAGTATATGTTGTATAATAAATTATTTACACTTGTGGCATTTATTAATGTTAATAGAGCAAATTCCTTTCAATTTATAACCTGTTATTTTATTTTTTATTACTTTTTTTTAAAATTGCTTTAGAATTAGTCTCTGCTAAGTTCATATATATATATTTCAATTTGGTCGTAATAGAGTTGCTGGGCAGAATCATATAGCAAAAACATAAAATTTAAATTTAAAATTCTCAGTTCGGTTTCATGTGTAGTAGCATTATCATAAACGTCACTCTACTCTGACAAAAGGACGAAACACGTCGCGTAAAATCTTTTCCCACTTTGTCATATGAACAGATATATTGTTTGTTTTTTTTTTTTTGTTTGTCTTTTTGTCTTTTGCTATTTTATAAAAGTGAAATTTCTGTGAACAATTGTCAAAGCTTTACGCTTTTGTTTGTTTACAGGTTCAAAACCTTCTGTTGGCCCTGCTCATCGTCTTCATATTTGTGACTGTAATCTGTCTGACTTTGATACTCATCCTATGCAAGGTTCGTACCATTAAACTGGCTGCAGCGCGTCACAACAATGCCTTGAAAGGGGTCAATGACGTGCCGAGAGGAGACACTGTCGTTGGGAATGTAAACAAAGCATTTGCGAACGATGCAAACAAATCGAAGCCAGAATCGATCACCGCACTCTGATCACGTCGCTGGCTTCATCGACGATCACCTTTGATCATTTTCATTCGATTGACACATTCGCTTCCATAGAATAGCTGCAGGCAATTTTTAGAAGGACACTTTAAGGTTAAAAAAAAGTCTGAATGAGTAATAAGTAATTTCTTTTTCTTAAATAGTAATTTTAGCATTTTAGATTTTGAAATTTTCAAGATCGAAACTTGTTACCAGAATTTCCAAAGAAATAAGTTCGCTGATATTTAATGATTTGATATTTACATTCCATTCTTCTCTTCACAACGATTCAACTTCCCAATACGCCAATTTTCTGAGTCTAAGATCTTGGGGCTCATTGCACATTTAAAACTATTTTTATTGCTTATAACTCGATCTAAATTTGGGTGTCATTCTCCATTGCTAAAGAATGAATTCTTTTTTGTTTTCTCTTATACATGATCCCGTTTTAATGAAGTATGTTTCTTACACGGCTTTAACACGAAAGAAGCTCTGCCGTTTTCTTATTGATGTTATATCTGTCAACTCCCTTTAGTTCGTGTATATATGTTTTGTTAAAGTATTCTTTGATTTATCTTTCTTTATATACTCCCTTGAGTTCCATGGTCTTCTAGCGAAAATTGTGAATTATAGTAATGAATTTATATAAATACCGTATATATATATATAAATACCGTATATATATATATATATATATATGTGTGTGTGTGTGTGTGTGTACAGACACAGACAAAAAGATATATATTTATATATAGAGACACACACACATACACACACATATATATACGTACACACACACACATATATACGTACACACACACACACACACACACACACACACACACATATATATATATATATATATATATATAGTATAACCAAGGTGTAGAACATTATTCAAAACAGAAGTGAAATAATAGCACAAAAAAACCATTTAAAATATATATATATATATATATATATATATATATATATATATATATATATATATATATAAAGTTTGCACTGAGCTGATTGATATTAAGTTCATCATCCCGTCTCTAGCGCTTTGTAGATGGAACCTTAAGCAATCACTCCGTCCACTTGTCAGGGGATATCAGCAATTCATATATATATATATATATATATATATATAGCATTATATGAGGTTGGTGCAAAAATAATGTCGTTTTCTCACATAGTAACATATGTGAGAAAACGACATTATTTTTGCACCAACCTAATAACATGATAAATTTTAATTGCTAATTCGTTTTGATAATTCTAGGGAGGATATAAAACCGCGGGAGCTCAATGTAGTAAACACAGCAAATGATAATTGATTAAGAAATCGGAGACTTCAGAAAGCCCTGGTAATATTTTATATTTCTCGAGGTTTCGTTTCCTCAGACCTTTTTGTTTTTGAAAGACTATTTTGAAACCGCAAGATCTGACGAAACGAAATCGAATCTTATCAGCCTCGGGAAATATAAAATATTACCATGTCTGAAGTCTCCGATTTATTAATTATATATATATATATATATATATATATATATATATATATATATATATATATAAGTGAGCACATTTTTCTTTCTCTGGATTTGATGACTGCGCAGCCTGATAGACGTAAGACATGCGATTTAAATTCAAAATAAAAACGGGGTATCTATTTCAATTGCAAGTATCCGATAAAATAAAATTCTTTAACATTTTTATTATAAATAAATACAATATATGTAAGTGTGTGCGTGTGTGTGCGTGTAAAATTTCAGATACAATATGAGAATATATTTGTAAAAAGACAATGATTAAAGCTAAAATGAAAACTTATCTCAACTGACACTTTTCGCTCTCTGATGGACATTTGCCTTGATACAGTCCATCAAAGGATGAAATGCTTCGGCTAAGATAAATTTTCCTTTTCTCTCTCTCTGTTTCGCTCTCTCTCTCGCCCCTTCTCTCTCTCTCTCTCTCTTTAAAAGACAATAGGAAAACTGTAATGGTAGCCCATATATATATATATATATATATATATATATATATATATATATATATATATATATATATATATAATGCTAGCCCATATACAATGCTAGCCTATATATATATATATATATATATATATAATTAAGTTATGAAAAACTTGGTAATCCATATGGGTAGTCCCAAGGAGGATGAAATCCTGAGAGCTCAATGGTAAATACAGAGCTAATATTTTAAAGAAAAACAGACCACTTTAAGTTTCCATTATAATAATTTAATTCACTAGAGCCCTTTTAAAGGATGCCGGATCATCAGATAGCACTTCCAAAAGATGAAACGAAAATTTTTCTTTTCATCTTAAAATACATTTAATTTTCCAAATGGAAGTCCCTAGAATAGGGAAATATAGATACTTATCTATCTTTAAAATTGTCTTTATTTACTTATTTTTACATTTGCCATAGTTACGTTTATTTACTTTTTTAATTGCTAGCTGATTTTGTCAGATTATATTTATATACGGGGTTAATTGTATTTGATATTTTCCCCATTCAAGGAGTTTCTTTCAATTTCATCTATAATTAATTTATATGATTTAATTCTATGTCCCTTATATTGTACTAGCTTTGATTTTTTTTATCCATTCAATCTATTATTTAATTAAAATTAATTTTCCGTTTTAATTTTTCCTATACAGTAATAATTTTTGATTTAGCTTAGTCTATTATATTAACATTTTACAACATTTTTACAGAATCTTAAAGCCGTCTCTTTATTTTATAGATTGTAATTCCTTATGTAATTTTTCCTGTTTAACTTCCTTTTATAGGTCAAAGTTAATTTGAAAATTAAGTTTAAATTAGTTTGAAATATAGGTCAAAGTTAATTTTTCTGATGTTAAATTTCTAACCGTCTTTAAACGTTTTTCTAGCGTCTAGACTCTTGAGGAATCTTTATTCCTTCTATTCCTTCTCTACCCAAGCTCTACTTTTTCTTTTCTCTCTCTCTCTCTCTCTCTCTCTCTCTCCTTTTCCTCCCTTTTAGATTCCTTTTCCCTTATTTGTAGTCTTTTCCTTTCTTTTTCTTTCTTTTCCTCCCTTTTTTCCTTCCTGTCTTTTAATTAATTTTTTTTATATTTAATTTTATTTAATTTTTTTTATCTAACTTTTTAGTGTTGACAATCTCTTGCGGAGCGAAATGGTTTCTTGCGGAGTAATGGGGTATTTTTTAATTTCATTTATGTGCTATATATATAATTTATATATATATATATATATATATATATATATATATATATATATATATATATATATATATATATATATATATATATTAAAAAGAAGAGAGTAACCGCAAACGTTTTTGGTTGTAATTTTTTAAAAGATATGCTTTATTTTCCAGAAATATGTAAAATAAAGCATAATATTTTTTTCTATTAATCCTCATTACAACCAAAAACATTTGCAGTTTCTCCCTTCTTTTTAATATACACACTTTTCTCTCGTTGGAGTACTATAACCTCTTCCTTCTATATATGTATAATATATATATATATATATATATATATATATATATATATATATATATTGCTCGATTTCTGTAAGTCTTCAAGACATATCGTTTGTGCATATACACTCAAACGTAATCATACTGCTGTTGAAATTAACATTTAAAAAAAAACAATCAACTGTTTCGTTTTTCGTCTACATGCCTCTGTTTTAGTTTTGGTGGTGACCGTCTTGTCGGTATAAATCACTTCGGACGCCGCTTTTTTTCCGACTATCTTGTCACAGTTTCCTTTTCTCGCTCGTCCAGAAATCCATTTCTCTGCAAACGAATATATATATATATATATATATATATATATATATATATATATTCGGCCATTTTATTATACATTTTATTTTCTCTGCACACAAAGTGTTCATTATCAGGAACAACAGGTGAATGACGCACAAGATTAAGTTGAGTAACAGCAAGCCTTCTCAATTCCTCCAGCTGTTTTCCGTAGGTAGCGTCATCTGGATAGTCCTGATTGACTCTTAAATTGTCATTACAGCGAATCTTTGCTCAAGGCTTTTCGGGACTGTTTCTTGTGGTTCGGTAATGATTGTCACAACTTTCATCATCATCTTCTTTCAGAATTATCGTAAAAGTGTAAAGATGGATAATTATCTCTCCCTTGTCAGAAAGTTAGAGAAATATTTTTGTATTTTTTTCTGAATACTCACCAATTTCAAAGTCTTAAACAGATTGAAAGTTACAAACCAATTCTTTTTCCCCATTTAAGAGAGATCAGCTGCCAAGCGTTAGTCATTTAGATTTTTGGAGGTGCACCGCTAAACTGTGGCCTTAATTGCATAGATATTTACTAATGATCTGATAGTGTTTTTGAGGAAGATCGTTCACGTAATATAGAAAGTGGGTTGAGGGATGGGGTCCTGTCGGGAGGCGCCTGCATAGATCTCATGGGCTTCAGAGGACCGGTCATTAACGACAACAATCATGGGCCTACCCGATAGGAAGGACTTGATATTTGCTATGGTTGCCCTAGGAACGTTCCTGAATAAACGCGGAGAAAACACTACAGGATATGGAAATCCAGCAAAGTGTCCGAACCCACCAATGGCAGCGTTTATTATTATTATTATTTTTTATTTTCTTTGATTTTTGGCGTTTACACATTTCTTTCCGGGTCCCGCCCAGGGACCTAAGGTTAGAAATGGCATTATGACAATTTCCACTGACAAAAAAAAAAAAAAAAAAAAAATTACATAGATAGAGCCCTTCGTAAAGTGTGGGCTGTACTTGTCAGAACAATTTTTTGTATCTCTTTGAGGCATGGATTTCCAGGAATCCCTTCAATTAGTCTTACTTGTATCTTTTCCAACCAGTCATAGGGCTCCAACTACAACAGGGATTGTTGATGTTCCCACATGCCACATTATCGAGATTTCTCTTTCAAGGTCCTTGTATTTTGACAGCTTTTTGAATAGCTTCAAAGATACATTGCAGCCAGCAGGGACTGCCATATCAATAAGGAGGCACCGTTTTTGTTTGTGGTCTTTAATAATAATTTATTATTATTATTATTATTATTATTATTATTATTATTATTATTATTATTATTATTTTATTTCCTTTGATTTTTGTTGTACTCATTTCTTTCCGGGTCCCAACCAGAGACCTAAGGTTAGAAATGGCATCTTTTTCCACTGAGCAATTAAAAAAAATACATATTTTACATAGATAAAGCCCTTTGTAAGTTGTGGGCTGAACTCGTCAGAACAATTTTTTGTATTTCTTAAAAATTATTATTATTATCATTATTATTATTATTATCAATTTTTATTATTATTTTTAATTTTTTTTTTTTTGTTCGCATCAATTGTAAACTTTTGTGGAATAAATAAAGAATCAGTTTGTATTAAAAAAAAAAAAAAATTCTCTTAATTTTTCCTTTGGATTTCGAATGTGTTTCTTTGAAAGTGAAGCCCATTTGAGAATTTCTCTTTTGTCATCTCATCGACAGTCCTTTCCATGTTTTTACTCTTTGCATTGTAAAGTAAAAACCGAAATAACAAACAAATGAAAGACATGTTTTAGACTCTTTGCCTCTTTTCCAGTCGTTACCGTAAAAATAATTTGTTATTTTCATTTACCATCGTTCTTTTTTTTTTTTTTTTCAAGTGTTCTCTGGTAAGGAGTTTATTTCCCTATTTTCCCAAATAGATAGACAACTTTGAAAAGCCGGATATAAAATTTATTTCCTTTCAAAACTTATCTTTTTATCGTTGAATTTCTATGAATAGTTTCCTTTGCATTCTTCATGTTTTTTGAGTTCTGCCTGGTGTTTCTCCTAGATTTACTGCTACAGAAGGTAAGCGATCCAAGATCACCTGAGTACTTAACTCATAGATTAATGTGTCTGTGTAGGGAAGAACAAACGCAGTCATGTCTTCATTGGTGAGAAACTGAATTCTATAGACGTGACCGGGACTTGAACTCGTTTCGCATCAATTTCCCTTTTCGCAGAGCGGTAAAAAAGACAGAAAGTTTATGAAAAAAAAAAAAAAAAAAAACAAAAAAAAAAAAAACAACAACGAAAGAACGAGTTCAAAAGATTCAAATATTTTAGTAAGTACGCCTGGTGTAAGAAAAATCGTCATCATCATCATTATTATTATTATTATTATTATTATTATTATTATTATTATTATTATTATTATTATTATTATATTATTCGACCTACATATTGTCGGTCGTAACTCCACTGATAATCCCTTTCCACAATGTTCGGTCCTGCATTGCTTTTCCCAGACCCCCAATGTCTAATTCTGAGTCCCGAGCTATGATGTCTGTGAAAGTCAATTTTCGTGAGAATACACTTCCAGATCAGACGATTTCCCTGTGCGCTCGGTGGCAGTGGCCGATAAACTGTAAATCGTTTTTGTTTGAGCTTAACAGAGAGTACTCCGTAAATGGCGTTAAGTGTTGCATGGGGTGTTCTAGATTTTTCTAAGTAGATTTTTAGGTTCTATCCAGAAATACAGTTTATGGCTGATCTGATCTCGACATTTTTGTACGGCACCAACTTCAACTGTTTCTCAATTTCTCCTCGGCTTGTGGAATAGAACACCTTTCCGCAATTTATTTTATATTGGTTGTCAATTGTCAATCTAACGTTCTACAAGGTAATTTGTAATGAAATACAGCTAAAAATGCACTATTTACATCGTTCGGACTGTTGTCCTCATCTTTATTGTCCCATTCACACGTCTCATTCGTTGTGAATATGGCAATAAACATGCTGACAACATTTAGAACAATCTAAATAGTGTAAATAGTAACAATGCCTCAACTCAGAAATAGAGACAGAAGGTAAAAACATACTGACTTATTTTTTTAGAAAATTTGCTTCTCCTGATCTAAGGGAGATAATTCAGCCAAATAATTATTAGACTTCTTGTAAAATATCTGTCAGCCATGTTAAACGCATGTAAAAGTTGTTTAAATTAACACATCACTAGTGTAGATTGCTCATTGGAGATCCGACTCAGTATATATATATATATATATATATATATATATATATATATATATATATATATATATATATATGCAAACTTAAACTAAAATACCTTGTTTTTATATCATTCCACAAAAACAAATTGCAAGTTATTTAAAGGGAGATAATTCCATTTAATTATTTTTTTCAATAGAGTAACTCCCCTTGGAAACTCATAGTATCTATTCACTCTTTCACTGAGAAGTATAGCGTGTTGGGATCTGTCTACCCAGTTTTTTGTTGGTATTTGAGTCTCAGGATTACAAACATTTAAAAACAACACATCTTTTAAATGAAACAAAAAAGGTTATTTTTTAAGGAAAAGTAGAAGCAGATCGTCGACTGAAATAACATCTTTTTCTTTTACTTCAGAAATATTCAATAACAATAAAATATTAAATTTTCCTTGCAGTGATGTTTGATTTATCAAGTCACTAAATGTTCCTAGGGCGATGGGAGATGTGTGGACAGACTTAATTTATGACAGTGAGCCTAATATTTCTGTCGATGCGTGGGCATGGCTTTAGTCGGCAATTGCTGGCTCATCTCTTCCATTGTTTGAATCAGTATTTGCTCTAGTAATTATTGTTTGCCAAATATTCTGGTGGAAATTTATTGGTTAAAAGTTCATCGGTCTCAGAAAAAAAAATCCTGATTTTTAGTCAATTGCTCATGTTTTGAGTCGGGTTGAGGATGTTTCAGCAGTTGCTTATGAATATATGTATACGATTACATTCCTGTAAAAAAAAAAAAAGAAAAGAAGAAAAACTGTGACGCGAATGCTTATTGCGTTTATGTAGAAAACACGTGTCTCCTGTTATTATTTTCCGTAACAATTTTTGCGGACTTAAATGTGAGTCCAAGTAATAAATGGTTAATACAAGACAATAAAGCAAACAACAATGCATATATTAAGAATTGTATTACAGTTACAGTGAATGAAGAAAACAATAGTTTCGTAAAGCTTTTAAATTACACGATGTGATTGCGTGCCTGAAGTTTGTGTAGCTCTTCGTGATAAATACGTGTGTAAAATGACACAAGTAAGACATTTAAAATGAACGTTCCGCAGTGGTGGGGGGAACACTTTTTTCCCCCATTTGCGACTACATCTTATGGCCAGATTTGTAAAAGAGGGAAGAGTATGAGTGAGAATATCATTCCCTATTTATAGGCTCAAGTGGCGTCTCCTAGCGATGTGTTTTTAGCAAAGTCAAGTCGGATAACTCATAAGACTGCTCACCAGATGGACAGAATTTTATTCTATCCATAAAGTTTGTGTGTGCGTGTTTTGTCCCTCGTAGGGTGAAAAGAAAAAGAGTCGAATATTGTGGTTGGGATGTTTAAACATGTCGACGAAAATGTACTTGCGTGAAGTACTGTTTCGTAAGGATGGTTAAGATGCGTCCCCTAGCGAGTTTTTTTTTTTTTTCCAGGAAAGTCAAGTGGAGTAACTCACAAGACAGAAAAAAAAATGAAAAATTGTATATTCACTTTTAAGTAAAACGTGAGATAAGAACTGATCATTTTAAATTAAACTTTATCTTATAGTGGATTATTTGGGGTTAGATTTGGGCCTTGTCTGGATTAACCCACTATAAGGGAATTATGAAAGTGTAAGTAAAACACGATGAATCAATTTAAAAAAAAAATCAAGTCTGGACTATAACAATAATATTTTTTTATAAATATTAATAAACTGTGGTTTTGTATTTTACTAAAATAATAGTAATGTTTATAAATGTTACAAGGTTGTTATATATAATTTATATAAAATTAAATAAACGTTTAATTTAATAATGTGTCCTGTGAATAAGAAAAAAGAAGTTGAAATGAATTGAGACTTGGAACACTGCAGGCGACAGTGAAAGAGATTGGAGTGATGGTATGGGGCTCTGTCTGGTTTGGAGGGAAATTTGAGCTGATTCTTGTTGACGGGCGGTTGAATAGTCCAAAATACTGTCCAATATTAGAGCAAAAACTACTCCCACTATTTGAAACCAAACATATTGACAAGAATGTCTACCCTTTTCAAGAAAATGGAGTACCATGTCATACGAGCAAAGCAGCAAAGACCTGGAAGGAATCACAAGGAATCAAGTCACTGCCATGGGTAGCCCAAAGTTCTGACATGAATCCAATAGAACACGATTGGGATCACCTTAACCGAAAACTTCGAGAGTGTGCAACTAAAATCACGCTAGTGGCAACCTTTAAAGAAACATTGCTAAAGGAGTGGCAAAATGTGGATCAGACGGTTGTTGATAACTTGATCAAATCCATGAAAAATCGAATACAAGCACTGAAACTAGCAAATGGAGGAGCTACTCCAGACTAGTTCTAAATACTGTTTATTTATGTTGAGTTGAGATTACGTAATTAAATTTTGAAATTGGATGTAGTTTATTTATCCTGGTTAAAACTTTTCTTAGGCCGCTGTATAATTTGTGTAAAATTAAATAAAAGTTTCATTTAGTAATGTGTCCTGTTAATGAGGAAAGGGAAGTTGAATGTATGAGAGAAATAAAAGGAGTGAAAATGAGGAAAGGGAAGTTGAATGTATGAGAGAAATAAAAGGAGTGAAAATGAGGAAAGGTGTGAGGAGTGGTAGTGTTTTAGGGGACCGTGGCGGTGATGAGTAGGTAAAATACACGTGGGTAAAAATTTCCTGCTAGCCGGTCCAACTACATGAGAAAGTTGGATTTTAATTAAGTCCAAAGAAGACAAGGAAAAACAAACACAATACCGATTAATATATGTAAACAAATATATGTATCAACAAGAAAGGTTACAAGTTACATGGACAGAGTGCGTGTGGTGAATATTATGTGTGTGTGTTGTGGTGTGTTGTGGTGAGTGTTCGTTCGTACGTGTATTGTTCTTAGCGTGTTCCCAGAATTTGGGAAATGCTGTATCTGTGATAGCTCATATCTGCGAGTTGGTATAAGGCTAAAGGCCTCAGAAAAAAAGAAATCGAGGCGAAGGGTCAGCTAGTATTTATAGCCAGGGGAGAGAGCGACCCCTGGTGAAGGGTTAAGGAGTTGAGGAGGAGCTAACTCCGACAGTGTTCTTAAAGACAAAATCTCTTTGATGTATCCACTCACAGTTGTAAGTGTTCGTCTCACTGTGAATTCTCTGTTGGAATCTTTTGTAGGAATCTTTTTGTTGTTATCTCTCCTTTCTTTTAGACAGGGATCCATTTATACTGTTAGCGAAGTTGAAAGAGGCTCCGATTAAATTGTTGATTATTTTAGGCGTGTTAATTTCTCATTGGTCAACATATTTATTCATTTAGGACAGTTATGTGATCTTTTCTCATTATTTGTCTTATAAATTACAGCTGTCGTTCTGGTGTTAATCATCAGTGCTCTTTTTGTTGTTATTGTCTCGAAAACTTCGTAGTCGTTCCCATGTTCGGTCCATGGTATTCTCAGCATCCTTCTGTAGAACCACATTTCAATCGCTTCAAGTTTCTTCTTCAGCTGTGCTTAGATTGAGCTTTCAGTCATATGGGAGGAGTAGTGGAAGAAGAACAGTATTTTTTTTTTTTTTAAAGATTTTACTTCTAATTAAGGAAAAAAATAAATTAAAAAAAACCTCTAGATGCGGGGCTGGCAAATCCACCCTGTAATAGCCAACCTGTTACAGAGAGCACTACAGGAACACTTTGGGTGGTGAGTCAAAGACATTATCGTCAAAATATGTGCTCAAAGAGAGTAAAAAAGAGGAATAAAGGCCCGACGCATATTGTTAAATGGTCTCGTAATAGATTTGGTTATTCCAGAAGTTTGTACAAGTAACGCTCCAAACGAGGGTGGCACACGAAACACACTTCAACTGAACTATGGCATGAAAATCAAACATAAGCTATTATTTATCGCAGTTCACATGAAAATCGGTCATTTTCTAAACAACCCACTAAGTGACCATGAGCCGTAGGGTAGCCAACGCTAAAACTACTCAACCGGAAGTATGCGTGGGACGTATTGCGCAAAACACGAAATATGCCATTACGCTCCAAGCAACGAACGAGGTAACTTCCTGTTTGTGCTCACTACAATTCCTCTTTGTCGTTATTTCACTTTCGTGATATTCCCCGTCCAGCCCAAATTTTCAAGCATAAATGACGAACAAAAATGTTTCCTGCTTACAATAAAAGCAATATATTCTCATCAAAATTAAAATCTTTCGAAACTGTGTGTAAAAGTGTGATAGTTTGCAGTCGCTTGATGGCTGTGGAATCAGAAAAAGAGGGGTGGGGGAGAAAGATTTTTTGAAAGAACGCTGCTTTTTATACGGATATCCTAGACATGTTTAAGGGAGATAACCCACTTCTGCCAAACACCGGATCACGTACGATTGCCGAAGTTAAGCAACGTCGAGCTTAGTTAGTACCTAGATGGGTGACCGCTTGGTAATACCAGGTGCAGTTAAGCTTGTATGCGCGCATTGTGTAAAGGATAATGGCTCGGAATTTTTAATCGGAGAACCGAGTTCCAATTTCGGTTAGGTTCGTTCAAATACCTTTGAGGATGATATGAATCCACCTCTTCTCCTCCACCACAGTTGGAACTTCATACCTCTATGGGTTATTTAATGCCGAAAGCTAAATTATAAAGATTATTCTCGGTGCAGTTATGTTTCATAAAGTCAAAAACAAAGACTGACTCACTTGAAGAAGAGAAGAAACTCAACGACAGGGTTAAATTCAACGGAGTTAATGTACAGGAGGTTGGATGCACAATGGTTAAAAAGAAGACTTGCAAATAAAATTTGTATTTGCGGATTTAACATTTAGAAGAGTGTTTAAGGAATTATTGCGATTTGCGGGCATCGTGTCTTCTGGATGCCATTAACGTCGGAAAGGACGACTCCAATAAACGAATGGTCAATATGGTTATTACTTTGCAAAAGAGGAAGACTTCCGGTTCGAATTTACCACGTGACCCCAAGAAGGGGGTCTTGATTTGACAGTTGTTAGCCAATCAGAATATTGGATTGATTATGTTTTCAACTTCAGGGTTCAGCTTTGAATGGTAAAGCGTTAGCTTCCTTTACTATCACTTTCAAATTCTTATAATATGCTGCTAAACAAAAAAACAAACAAAAACAATTAAAAACAACCTCTTCCGCCATTTCTGTTCATTTTGTTACATATTTTATTATTTATTTATTTGTTTGTTTTTTTCTTATTTTTTTATTTATATTTTTTCGGATTGTAATTGTTTTTGTGTTTTCAATTTTTTTTTTAAATCTTTAAGTTTTTGCTTAGCCCCTTTGAAAAATATATTACAGCCTATTATTCTCATCTGAGGTCAATTTTTGATCGTTTAATTCTGAAATTTGGGTTTACAGATGCCTATTTCCTTTAATCTTTCTAATTTAATCTTTTAGATTTAAGCAAGAATTTAAGAAAGTCAGGTTCTTCTACCAAGAACGTATATCAGCATCTGAAAGTTTATTTATTTTTTAGATAGTGTGAATATCTATCTATTTTTTAAAAACTTGATAGCGCCTATTAAATGTAAATATTTATCTCCCCCAAGAAGGGGCGCCATCACCCATTTCATGATGAGGGTCACAATTGCAAGAGCACCAAGAAACTGAACGGAAGAAATGTGGACATTTCATTAAGAACCGTTGGCAGAATTCTCCAACTGAAGCATGAAAGAGGGAACTGGAAAAATGGTCACTCACTTTAAGAGACAAAAGAAAAAAAAATGAGAGTTGTTGTTGTTGTTGTTGTTCTTCTTCTTCTTCTTCTTCTTCTTCTTCTTCTTCTTCTTTGTATCATGTCCTTTTAAGACGTCGTCCTGGGTAAGACGATAAATCAGGATCAGGAGGTTTTTGAGGAGCGTGGAACCACCTCTTAATTGCTGTTGTTCCCAGGTTCACCCTGACCCGAGGTGGTAGCACCTGATAGGGTCCCAGCTATGGGCAAATATTTACCTATGCAATTTTGATGGCAAAATATAACCCAAAACAATATTTTTTGACAAAACAAAATATTACCTGGAATAAAAAAAAAATTAACCAAACCTTTTAAGACGTTGACGATCATGACTCTCCACAATTTCCTGTATTTTGTAGCTCTTAATAACTTTTGATTCTTACCATTTCTCCCAAACCCCACTCCGCCACCCATTCATTCAAGCACCCCAGGTAGGTTATTCTTTAATTTCCTATGTCTCTTTTACCTTCATTTTGCCTTGTAAGTAACAAATTTTCTAAGCGATCTTTCCTCATTATATACTTTATGAAATGTGGAAGAAATGTGGACATTTCATTAAGAATCATTGACAGAATTCTCCAACTGAATCAAGAAACAGAGAACTGGAAAAATGGTCACTTAATTTAAGAGACAAAAGAAATTGAGACTTTGGCTTCTTCTTCTTCTTCTTCTTCTTCTTCTGCTTCTTCTTCTTCTTCTTCTTCTTCTATGTATCATATCCTTTTAAGACGTTGGCGATCATGGCTCTCCACAATTTCCTGTATTTTGTAGCTCTTAACTTTTGTTTTCTTGCCATCTCTCCCAAACCCTACCCCGTCACCCATTCTGTGAGTAACAAATTTTCTAAGCGATCTTTCCTCATCCTATGCCTTATAAATCACAGCTGTCTTTCTGGTTTTAATCATGTGTCCTTTTTGTTGCTATTGTCTTGAAAACATCGTAGTTGTCCACACGTTCGGCCCATGGTGTTCTTAGCATCATTCTGTTGGACGATATTTCGATCACTTCAAGTCTCTTCTTCAGCTGTGATTAGATGAAGCATTCACAGTCATTTGGGAGGTGTAGTAGAAGTAGAACAGTATATTATTTTTGCAAAATATTTTACTTCTAATAAAGAAAAAAATTAAAAAAAAAAAACACGTTTGGGTGCGGGACTGACAAATCCACCCCTTAATAGCCGACTTCCTACAGAGACGGCTACAGAAACACCTTGGGTGGGTTGTCCGAGGCATTATATTTAGGTACCTCCACGAAAATGTAAACAAACAGAGATAGCATGATGAAAAAGACGCCGAACTTGACGAAAACAAGTTTTTATCGTCTAATGTTCATATTATTATTAAAGAGGAAAGATCAAAGTATTTTGGGGGTATTTTTTTACATTTTTTAATCGTTCCTAGCACGTCCGAAATTTTCGTTAAAAATCTTGTTTTTTTTTTTTGTCAAAAAAAAGGACAGATAATCAATCATTTTTCAATCATTTTCAATCATTTGATAAAAAAGATGAAAATCTGACTTTGATATTCTTTTAAAAATCAATTATCATTTTTTCAAAACTGATTTTAATAAAATCAGAAATTATAATGTTTATTTAAAATATTTTGAACCAAGCTTAACTTAGCTTCTGCGCCGAAAAAATGTAATTTGAAAATAAAACAAAGCAGGTCATAACCTTTTGCGTCATTTGACAGGTGACGAAAGGCACATTCATGACGTTTAGATAACTTACGCGAGGATAATTCTTTCTACGGATGGAAGGAAGTGAAATTATTTAGATTTAAATGAACAAATTATTTACCTCGTTATTTTTAAGGAAAACTTTCAGCGCTCTAATTTTTCATTTTTTTTTTTTTTTGTGCTTAGCTTTCATCTTTACGTTTACGATGCTTTATGGAAAATATAAAGAAATTAAAAAATAAGACTGTTAAGAGTGAGATTAAATTTCATAAGAAAAAGGTATCTAATTAATTTATAGGTACCTTTCTTATGAAATTTTATCAGAAGTGTACATAAAATACTATAATTTTATGTACATTTATTACATTTTACTGTGTTATTTGTATTTCCATTCATTTTATTATTAATTTTGATATTTCATTTATGGAAAAATGTCATAACTGAGATTAATATAAAAATAAGATCATATAAATTAAAGTTTAGCAGTAGTTAAATTTCATAAGATGATACTGATACTTATAGGTACCCTTCTCAGTTGAAATTGAAAAATCAAATTAACTTCTCCATATGTGTTTCGCAAAAGTAAAGGCCTTAACAACTCAAATAATGCAACTAAATTGTATTCTGGTTGGTCTTCCATACTTTATAATTACCGCCCGATTATAAGCACAAAAATTACATTTTTTAATTACCGTGGCTCTTCTGATTGGTCCAAACGATACAATTTTCCAAGCGCTAGACAATGACGATCTCATCTGGACACTTTGAAAGGTTGATGTTGCTTTTAACTCATGTTATAATATTTTTAAAAACTTAATGTAAAAATCTATTATAATTAAAGAAATAACAAATAATTGTATTAAAAATTCAATTTTCATTGAAAAAATATTTTGCTTTCAGAAAATATTGTCCATACTAATAAAAACAACTAAAAACAAATAAAAGCATTTGAAATTAAATAATATATTTGTTTTATTGAGTTACAATTTTCAGGTAAAAACATGATTTGCATTCTTCAAAGCCTCGTGCTTTTAACTATTGTAATCACTAAGGTCGGCGCGCTCGAATTTCTAGAGTTTTTCATAAAATTAGTTATGGGGGTGTTAATAAATATATAAAAAAATATTTCTGCCATGACTTTAATAAAAAAAAACATATTTATAATAATTTCGATATTCTGTGAATAGTTTCTGAAAGTTTCATTAACATCTGACAATTATTTTTATTTTTGCAAGATTTTCCAAATTAATGTGTGTAATACCAAAAAAAAACGTGCTAAAAATTATCTATGTTATTTACTCGCCCATGTTGGTACAAAGAGAAACAAGGGTTTTTTAATCAAAATTTAGAATGTTCTAAAAAGAAGCAAACATTTTAAAAGATAATTAAAAAAACTTTGGTCTTTTCTCTTCATAAAAACATAAGCATTTAGACGATAAAATTTTGTTTTCATAAAGTTTGGCGTCTTTTTCATCAGACTATGCTCATTTATTCTAGCTATTTCGTGGAGGTATCTACATTATACTCAACAGAGTTGTTCAAAGACAGTAAAGAGGATGAAAAAGTGGCCCCAAACAAATGATCTCGAAATAGATTTGTTTATTCCAGAAGTTTGCTCAAGAAACGCCCCAAACGAGGGTGCCATATGAAACACCCTGCAATTGAACTATGACATGAAAATTGAAGTTAAGCTGTTTTTTTTTTGTGGCAGTTGACATGGAACCGGTCAACTTCTGATCAACCCACCAAGTGATAATAAGCTGCGTGTCTCCTACGTGTCGTATTCAGCTTAGTGCGTTGATAATTAAACCTTATTAAATATTAAATTAAAATATCTGAAATAATCTGAGTTTGAGATTTTACATATTCTGGTCCCCGCCAAAGTTTACAATGTATCTAAAATCTCATTATTATTATTGTCATCATTATTATTATTTCCGTGGATATCTGTTGTATACAGACTTCCTTCCCAAACTAAGGTCAGAAATGGCTTCATGACATTTTCCCCTGATCACACATTTTACATAAATAAATCTCTTCCTAACGTTGAGTTTGAACATAGAATTATTGAATTAAGTAGACTGCGTGACCATAAAACAAACACATAAGTAGGAAGTCGTGTGACGTCTAAAGGATCGCTATTTCTACTCTATCCTTTATTACTATTCGGATCTGCATTTCTAGTCTATCCTCTATTACTATTCGGATCTGCATTTCTAGCCTACATTCTATTAGTATTCGGATCTGCATTTCTAGTGTATCCTCTATTAGTATTCGGATCTGAATTTCTAGTCTATCGTCTATTACTATTCGGATCTGTATTTCTAGTCTATCCTGTATTAGTATTCGAATCCGCATTTCTAGTCTATCCTGTATTACTATTCGGATCTGTATTTCTAGTCTATCTTCTATTACTATTCGGATCTGAATTTCTGGTATATCCTGTATTAGTATTCGGATCTGCATTTCTAGTCTATCCTCTATTACTATACGGATCTGCATTTCTTGTCTATCCTTGTGAGTACAATTTTTAAAAATTTATTTATAGTATTAGCTACCAGAAATCACTTCAATAAGTCGATCGGGACATTTTCCATAACTTCGAGGATGTTCTCATGTGCCACATTTTTGAGATTTCCATTTCAAGGTCCTTGTATTTTGATAGATTTTGAAGATCTTCAACGATACATTGCAATCTGCAGGAACTCCATGTCAGTAAGAAGGCAGACTTTTTTTCTGTTGTCTCTGATCAGGATCTTTGGGTGATTGGCTTTGATTGTTCTGTGTCCTTGTGCGCGTGTCTTGTAAAGTCCCATAAAATTGTTACAGGTCCTACCTCTGTAACGGGGTCTGGGTGATGTTCATACCACTTTTTTTTTTCTTTTTTTTTTGTAGTTTCCTTCCCGTTAGCGTTGCATATTTTCCAATGCAGATATTTTCCCAGTCGATCATGCTGAGTTTATATTCAGTTGGTGTTTAACACTGTGCATCCTCATACAAAATGGTCAATTGTTTCTGGATATTTATCACAGAATCTGCGATTGGGGTCAACGCAATTTTTCTGTATATGTGCTTGGTAATTTCTAGTTATCAACCATTGGGCCTGTGCAGAAAGAATGAAACCTTCAGTTTCAGCTTTCAACCCTGCACTACGTAGCCACTGATAGGTACTGGTTTTGATGACATAAGCTTATTTGGTACAGGTACAGTATTGACCACGAAGAAGCTTATCTTATTATGGTTTCAGAATTCGTACATTGCATTTGCTTAGCTTTTTAAAATTTCAGCTATGTAACCACTGATGGCTCCGGGGTTAATGTACATCAGCGTGTTTGATACAAGCAGATCATTGACCATGTAGAGGCTTATCTAGCCATCGTTTCTTCTTCTTCTTCTTCTTCTTCTTCTTCTTCTTCTTCTTCTTCTTCTTCTCATTATTATTATTATTATTATTATTATTATTATTATTATTACCTGAGCCAATAAAGACGTTATTGAAGCGTGAGATATCGTGTAAGGTAATCCTGCTACAATGAACAATATCTTTGCCTTGTGGCACTTGTCGCAGTGATCTGGATTGTTTTTTTTTTGTTTTTTTTTAAGGCTCATCAAAGTTTTTTTCAGGTTATTTAAAGCCAGAAATAGTTTAAATTTTAAGTATTTCTGGGGATACTAACGATTTATTGATACAGACCATACTAATTTTTGTGATGTCAACGACATAGTTTGACACTTTTTTAATGCTCGTTGTAGTAGGGACTTTGTTATTGCAGATGCAACGATAGTAACGCTGTCAGACACCATCAAATAACACTCGCACTAATAGTACTTGTTCGATAATACTCGCTCCACAAATAGCCACCCTATTCATCCGAATAGAGAATAGTGTAGAGAAAAGAATAGAGGATAGCGGTCCGTACAGTGATAGAGGAAAGACTAGAAATGCAGATCCGAATAGTAATAGAGGATAGACTAGAAATGCAGATCCGGATAATAATAGAGGATAGACTAGAAATGCAGATCCGTATAGTAATAGAGGATAGACTAGAAATGCAGATCCAAATAATAATAGAGGATAAACTAGAAATGCAGATCCGAATAGTAATAGAGGATAGACTAGAAATTCAGACCCGTATAGTAATAGAGGATAGACTAGAAATGGAGATCCGAATAATAATAGAAGATAGACTAGAAATGAAGATCCGAATAGTAATAAAGGATAGACTAGAAAAAGCGATCCTTTAGATGTCACACGACTTTCTACATATACGTTTCCTCTACGGTCACGTGGTCTACTTAATTTAATAATGGGATCGCCTCTGTTTGCTTACCAGCGATCTATGTTCAAACTCAAGTGTCGAGAGCGGCGCTTTATTCCTATATAACACTAATTAACCCATAGTTGTGGCAGGAGAGGTGCATTCATACCTTTCCCAAGAGTATTTGAGCGTAAGCGAATATAATGAAAACTGGAATTGAAACTCAGTTCTCCGATTCCCAATTCCGAGCCATTATCGATTGTACCATAATCACACCCAAACAGGTATTCCCAAGCGGTCAATAATGTAGGTACTGACCAGGCTTGAAGTTGTTTAACTTGGGTGATCGAACAAGAACCGGTGTTTCAACGGGATATGGCCATAAATCCCGCAGTGGCCTACAAAGGTCGGTTCTGCTTACATGCGCTTGATATACATACTAGATTCGCTTGGTGGTCGGTGACGGTCACTTCACTACCTGAAGGAGGAGCTTGGCTACGAACTAAAGGATGCAAAATAGATTCAGGTTTCGGTACACACAGTGAGGATGAAATTAGTTTTATTCACCTCCCCAAAATGGGCGAGAAACATCGATCCATTTGACTAACATACCTGTCTCACTCCCGCGCAAAGGCTTTTCCACGCCTCCTTATTGTAGAACCCGGAAATATGCTGATGGACAACTCCGGACAGTCTACCCAGCTGGGTCTGATGTGATACCATTTTATATGGACAGGGGTAATTAAAAACTGTTTATATTGTCTCTTGGTTATTCGATTTTGTCGTCAACCATTTTTAGGGTTCCTTTCTTTTCAGAGGTGCGAAGTTTGCGAATTCATTTTTTTTTCTTTATTACGTTTGAACATAGTTATTTATAGACTTTAATTTCGGGAAGGAAGCAAAAAGAAAAAAAAAATATGTATTCTCTATCGGGGTTTTGTGGTGTAAAGGACATCTGTTGCGAATGAGACGAGTTCGAATTTCAGTTAGGTTGGTTACATTCACTTTCTCTCATATGCCTTTGGGAAGGATGAGAATTCATCTCTTCTAAGCTATGGCATGAATAGCAAGAGAAACTGGCTCCTATAACCTTGGATGGCAACCAGTCTAAGACAGAAAGAAACATCAATCTACTGCAGGTTAATCTCTGCCTAGTCAGTCATGAATTGAAATTATTACACTCAGGTGACGGATATTTTTTTTCTTTTTTTTTTCTGAGTGATCTTTCTTAAGTAAAATTCTCTCAGATGGTATTCCTACGCTAGGCCTACTGAGGAAGTTGTCAGTGCTTAACATGTGTGCCGTCCTGGGTATGACGATAAACTACATCCACGTCCTTGGTAAGACGATAAAATACAAGCAAAGGCCTCTGATCATGAGGTTTTTAGGAGCGTGGAAACACCAATTAATTGCTGGCGTCCCCAGGTCTACTCTGAACGGGGGTGGTAGCACCATTAAGGTCCCAGCTATAGGCAAATAGTTGACAAGAAAACGTGTGCAAAAATATGTTTTAATACCAGAAATACTTTGTAATAAAAAAATATTATCAGCAACAATTTTTCAAGGAGAAATTATCAGCAATTCTTATAAAAAATAGCAGCAATAAAAGCAGCTATACATTCTTTGAAAAAATATGACCAGCTATAGAGTTCTTAAAGGAAAAATATTCCCAAAAATAAATTTTTGAACAAAAACATATTACTAGCAATAAAAATTTTTTCGGCATTAAATAACCCATTGAGGTTGATATGCCGTAAAACAATATAATCGAAACCATATTCTATTCATACGAACCTATCGTAAAAATCTTGTCGGCATTAAATGACCCATTGAGGTTGATATGCTGTAAAACAAAATAAAGGAAACCATATTCTATTCATACGAATCTATCGTAAAAATATTGTCAGCATTTAATAACCCATTCAGGTTGATATGCCGAAAAATAAAATGAAACCATATTCTATTCATACGAACCTATTTTAAAAATATTGTCGGTATTAAATAATCCATTGTAGTTGAAATGCCGTAAAACAAAATCAACGAAAACATATTCTATTCATATGAACCTATCGTAAAATTCGTGTCGGCTTTAAATAGCCCATTGAGGTTGATATGCCGTAAAACAAAATATACGAAACCATATTCTATTCATACGAACCTATCGTAAAAAAACTTGTCGGCATTAAATGACGCACTGGGGTTGATATGCCGTAAAACAAAATAAACGAAAACTTATTCTATTCATACGAACCTATCGTAAAAATATTTTCGGCATTAAATGGCCCATTGGAGTTGATAGGCCGTAAAACAAAATAAACGAAAATATATTCTATTCATACGAACCTATCGTAAAAATCTTGTCGGCATTAAATGATTTATTCAGGTTGATATGCCGTAAAACAAAATAAATGAGACCATAATCTGTTCAAACGAACCTATCGTAAAAATCTTCTCGGCATTTAATAACCCATTCAGGTTGATATGCCGTAAAATAAAATGAAACCATATTCTTTTCATAGGAAGCTATCGTAAAAATCAAGTCGGCATTAAATAACCCATTGAGGTTGATATACCGTAAAACAAAATATACGAAACCATATTCTATTAATACGAAACTATTTTAAAAATCTTGTCGGTATTACATAATCCATTGAGGTTGATATGCCGTAAAACAAAATAAATGATACCATATTCTATTCATACGAAACTGTCGTAAAAATCTTGTCGGCATTAAATAATGCACTGAGTTTGATATGCCGTAAAAGAAAATAAACGAAACCATATTCTATTGATACGAACCTATCGTAAAAATTTTGTCTCTATTAAATAACCCGTTGACGTTGATAGGCCGTAAAACAAAATAACGAAACCCTATTTTATTTATACGAACCTATCGTAAATATCTTGCCGGCATTAAATAACCCATTGAGGTTGATATGCCGTAAAACAAAAAAAAAAACAAAACCCTATTCTATTCATACGAACCTATCGTAAAAAACTTGTCGGCATTAAATAACCCATTTAGGTTGATATGCCGTAAAACAAAATAAACGAAACCATATTCTATTCATACAAAGCTATGTTAAAAATCTTGTCCGTATTAAATAATCCATTGAGATTTATATGCCGTAAAACAAAATGAACGAAACCATATTCTATTCGTAAGAAGCTATCGTAAAAATCGTATAGGCATTAAATTAATCATTGAGGTTGATATGCCGTAAAACAAAATAAACGAAACCATATTCTATTCATACGAACCTATCGTAAAATTCCTGTCGGCATTGAATGACACATTGAGGTTGATATGCCGTAAAAAAAATAAACGAAACCATATTCTATTCATACGAACCTATCGTAAAATTCTTGTCGGCTTTAAATAGCCCATTGAGGTTGATATGCCGTAAAACAAAATATACAAAACCATATTCTATTCATACGGACCTATCGTAAAAAAACTTGTCGGCATTAAATGACGCATTGAGGTTGATATCCCGTAAAACAAAATAAACGAAAACTTATTCTATTCATACGAACCTATCGTAAAAATATTTTCGGCATTAAATGGCCCATTGGAGTTGATATGCCGTAAAACAAAATAAACGAAAATATATTCTATTCATACGAACCTATCGTAAAAATCTTGTCGGCATTAAATGATTTATTCCGGTTGATATGCCGTAAAACAAAATAAATGAGACCATAATCTGTTCAAACGAACCTATCGTAAAAATCTTCTCGGCATTTAATAACCCATTCAGGTTGATATGCCGTAAAATAAAATGAAACCATATTCTTTTCATAGGAAGCTATCGTAAAAATCTAGTCGGCATTAAATAACCCATTGAGGTTGATATACCGTAAAACAAAATATACGAAACCATATTCTATTAATACGAAACTATTTTAAAAATCTTGTCGGTATTACATAATCCATTGAGGTTGATATGCCGTAAAACAAAATAAATGATACCATATTCTATTCATACGAAACTGTCGTAAAAATCTTGTCGGCATTAAATAATGCACTGAGTTTGATATGCCGTAAAAGAAAATAAACGAAACCATATTCTATTGATACGAACCTATTGTAAAAAATTTGTCTCTATTAAATAACCCGTTGACGTTGATAGGCCGTAAAACAAAATAACGAAACCCTATTTTATTTATACGAACCTATCGTAAATATCTTGCCGGCATTAAATAACCCATTGAGGTCGATATGCCGTAAAACAAAATAAACGAAACCATATTCTATTCATACAAAGCTATGTTAAAAATCTTTTCTGTATTAAATAATCCATTGAGGTTGATATGCCGTAAAACAACATAAATGAAACCATATTCTATTCATACCAACCTGTCGAAAAAATCTTGTCCGTATTAAATAATTCATTAAGATTTATATGCCGTAAAACAAAATGAATGAAACCATATTCTATTCGTACGAAGCTATCGTAAAAATCGTATAGGCATTAAATTAATCATTGAGGTTGATATGCCGTAAAACAAAATAAACGAAACCATATTCTATTCATACGAACCTATCGTAAAATTCCTGTCGGCATTGAATGACACATTGAGGTTGATATGCCGTAAAAAAAATAAACGAAACCATATTCTATTCATACGAACCTATCGTAAAATTCTTGTCGGCTTTAAATAGCCCATTGAGGTTGATATGCCGTAAAACAAAATAAACGAAACCATATTCTATTCATACAAAGCTATGTTAAAAATCTTTTCTGTATTAAATAATCCATTGAGGTTGATATGCCGTAAAACAACATCAATGAAACCTTATTCTATTCATACCAACCTGTCGTAAAAATCTTGTCCGTATTAAATAATCCATTGAGATTTATATGCCGTAAAACAAAATGAACGAAACCATATTCTATTCGTAAGAAGCTATCGTAAAAATCGTATAGGCATTAAATTAATCATTGAGGTTGATATGCCGTAAAACAAAATAAACGAAACCATATTCTATTCATACGAACCTATCGTAAAATTCTTGTCGGCTTTAAATAGCCCATTGATGTTGATATGCCGTAAAACAAAATAAACGAAACCATATTCTATTCATACAAAGCTATGTTATAAATCTTTTCTGTATTAAATAATCCATTGAGGTTGATATGCCGTAAAACAACATAAATGAAACCATATTCTTTTCATACCAACCTGTCGAAAAAATCTTGTCCCTATTAAATAATCCATTGAGATTTATATGCCGTAAAACAAAATGAACGAAACCATATTCTATTCATACGAACCTATCGTAAAATTCCTGTCGGCATTGAATGACACATTGAGGTTGATATGCCGTAAAAAAAATAAACGAAACCATATTCTATTCATACGAACCTATCGTAAAATTCTTGTCGGCTTTAAATAGCCCATTGAGGTTGATATGCCGTAAAACAAAATAAACGAAACCATATTCTATTCATACAAAGCTATGTTAAAAATCTTTTCTGTATTAAATAATCCATTGAGGTTGATATGCCGTAAAACAACATCAATGAAACCATATTCTATTCATACCAACCTGTCGTAAAAATCTTGTCCGTATTAAATAATCCATTGAGATTTATATGCCGTAAAACAAAATGAACGAAACCATATTCTATTCGTAAGAAGCTATCGTAAAAATCGTATAGGCATTAAATTAATCATTGAGTTTGATATGCCGTAAAACAAAATAAACGAAACCATATTCTATTCATACGAACCTATCGTAAAATTCCTGTCGGCATTGAATGACACATTGAGGTTGATATGCCGTAAAAAAAATAAACGAAACCATATTCTATTCATACGAACCTATCGCAAAATTCTTGTCGGCTTTAAATAGCCCATTGAGGTTGATATGCCGTAAAACAAAATAAACGAAACCATATTCTATTCATACAAAGCTATGTTAAAAATCTTTTCTGTATTAAATAATCCATTGAGGTTGATATGCCGTAAAACAACATCAATGAAACCATATTCTATTCATACCAACCTGTCGTAAAAATCTTGTCCGTATTAAATAATCCATTGAGATTTATATGCCGTAAAGCAAAATGAACGAAACCATATTCTATTCGTAAGAAGCTATCGTAAAAATCGTATAGGCATTAAATTAATCATTGAGGTTGATATGCCGTAAAACAAAAAAAACGAAACCATATTCTATTCATACGAACCTATCGTAAAATTCCTGTCGGCATTGAATGACACATTGAGGTTGATATGCCGTAAAAAAAATAAACGAAACCATATTCTATTCATACGAACCTATCGTAAAATTCTTGTCGGCTTTAAATAGCCCATTGAGGTTGATATGCCGTAAAACAAAATATACGAAACCATATTCTATTCATACGGACCTATCGTAAAAAAACTTGTCGGCATTAAATGACGCATTGAGGTTGATATCCCGTAAAACAAAATAAACGAAAACTTATTCTATTCATACGAACCTATCGTAAAAATATTTTCGGCATTAAATGGCCCATTGGAGTTGATATGCCGTAAAACAAAATAAACGAAAATATATTCTATTCATACGAACCTATCGTAAAAATCTTGTCGGCATTAAATGATTTATTCAGGTTGATATGCCGTAAAACAAAATAAATGAGACCATAATCTGTTCAAACGAACCTATCGTAAAAATCTTCTCGGCATTTAATAACCCATTCAGGTTGATATGCCGTAAAATAAAATGAAACCATATTCTTTTCATAGGAAGCTATCGTAAAAATCTAGTCGGCATTAAATAACCCATTGAGGTTGATATACCGTAAAACAAAATATACGAAACCATATTCTATTAATACGAAACTATTTTAAAAATCTTGTCGGTATTACATAATCCATTGAGGTTGATATGCCGTAAAACAAAATAAATGATACCATATTCTATTCATACGAAACTGTCGTAAAAATCTTGTCGGCATTAAATAATGCACTGAGTTTGATATGCCGTAAAAGAAAATAAACGAAACCATATTCTATTCATACGAACCTATCGTAAAATTTTTGTCTCTATTAAATAACCCGTTGACGTTGATAGGCCGTAAAACAAAATAACGAAACCCTATTTTATTTATACGAACCTATCGTAAATATCTTGCCGGCATTAAATAACCCATTGAGGTTGATATGCCGTAAAACAAAAAAAAACAAAACCCTATTCTATTCATACGAACCTATCGTAAAAAACTTGTCGGCATTAAATAACCAATTTAGGTTGATATGCCGTAAAACAAAATAAACGAAACCATATTCTATTCATACGAACCTATCGTAAAATTCCTGTCGGCATTGAATGACACATTGAGGTTGATATGCCGTAAAAAAAATAATCGAAACCATATTCTATTCATACGAACCTATCGTAAAATTCTTGTCGGCTTTAAATAGCCCATTGAGGTTGATATGCCGTAAAACAAAATAAACGAAACCATATTCTATTCATACAAACCTATGTTAAAAAACTTTTCTGTATTAAATAATCCATTGAGGTGGATATGCCGTAAAACAACATCAATGAAACCATATTCTATTCATACCAACCTGTCGTAAAAATCTTGTCCGTATTAAATAATCCATTGAGATTTATATGCCGTAAAACAAAATAAACGAAACCATATTCTATTCGTAAGAAGCTATCGTAAAAATCGTATAGGCATTAAATTAATCATTGAGGTTGATATGCCGTAAAACAAAATAAACGAAACCATATTCTATTCATACGAACCTATCGTAAAATTCCTGTCGGCATTGAATGACACATTGAGGTTGATATGCCGTAAAAAAAATAAACGAAACCATATTCTATTCATACGAACCTATCGTAAAATTCTTGTCGGCTTTAAATAGCCCATTGAGGTTGATATGCCGTAAAACAAAATATACGAAACCATATTCTATTCATACGGACCTATCGTAAAAAAACTTGTCGGCATTAAATGACGCATTGAGGTTGATATCCCGTAAAACAAAATAAACGAAAACTTATTCTATTCATACGAACCTATCGTAAAAATATTTTCGGCATTAAATGGCCCATTGGAGTTGATATGCCGTAAAACAAAATAAACGAAAATATATTCTATTCATACGAACCTATCGTAAAAATCTTGTCGGCATTAAATGATTTATTCAGGTTGATATGCCGTAAAACAAAATAAATGAGACCATAATCTGTTCAAACGAACCTATCGTAAAAATCTTCTCGGCATTTAATAACCCATTCAGGTTGATATGCCGTAAAATAAAATGAAACCATATTCTTTTCATAGGAAGCTATCGTAAAAATCTAGTCGGCATTAAATAACCCATTGAGGTTGATATACCGTAAAACAAAATATACGAAACCATATTCTATTAATACGAAACTATTTTAAAAATCTTGTCGGTATTACATAATCCATTGAGGTTGATATGCCGTAAAACAAAATAAATGATACCATATTCTATTCATACGAAACTGTCGTAAAAATCTTGTCGGCATTAAATAATGCACTGAGTTTGATATGCCGTAAAAGAAAATAAACGAAACCATATTCTATTCATACGAACCTATCGTAACATTTTTGTCTCTATTAAATAACCCGTTGACGTTGATAGGCCGTAAAACAAAATAACGAAACCCTATTTTATTTATACGAACCTATCGTAAATATCTTGCCGGCATTAAATAACCCATTGAGGTTGATATGCCGTAAAACAAAAAAAAACAAAACCCTATTCTATTCATACGAACCTATCGTAAAAAACTTGTCGGCATTAAATAACCAATTTAGGTTGATATGCCGTAAAACAAAATAAACGAAACCATATTCTATTCATACAAAGCTATGTTAAAAATCTTTTCTGTATTAAATAATCCATTGAGGTTGATATGCCGTAAAAC
Organism: Acanthosepion lycidas; assembly: GCA_963932145.1. Taxonomy (NCBI): domain Eukaryota; kingdom Metazoa; phylum Mollusca; class Cephalopoda; order Sepiida; family Sepiidae; genus Acanthosepion; species Acanthosepion lycidas. Next base: position 25,617,623 of record OZ010592.1, on the reverse strand, counting down.
AACATCAATGAAACCATATTCTATTCATACCAACCTGTCGTAAAAATCTTGTCCGTATCAAATAATCCATTGAGATTTATATGCCGTAAAACAAAATGAACGAAACCATATTCTATTCGTACGAAGCTATCGTAAAAATCGTATAGGCATTAAATTAATCATTGAGATTGATATGCCGTAAAACAAAATAAACGAAACCATATTCTATTCATACGAACCTATCGTAAAATTCCTGTCGGCATTGAATGACACATTGAGGTTGATATGCCGTAAAAAAAATAAACGAAACCATATTCTATTCATACGAACCTATCGTAAAATTCTTGTCGGCTTTAAATAGCCCATTGAGGTTGATATGCCGTAAAACAAAATAAACGAAACCATGTTCTATTCATACAAATATATCGTAACAATCTCGTCAGGATTAAATGACCCATTGAGGTTGATATACCGTAAAACAAAATAAAAAAGAACATATTCTATTCAAACAAAACTATTTTAAAAATCTTGTCGGTATTAAATAATCCATTGAGGTTGAAGTGCCGTAAAATAAAATAAATGAAACTATATTTTATTCGTACGGACCTGTCGTAAAGATCTTGTCGGCTTAAAATAGCCCATTGAGGTTCATATGCCATAAAAGAAAATAAACGAAACCATATTCTATTCGTTCGAACCTATCATAAAAATCTTGTCGGCATTAAATGACCCATTGAAGTTGATATGCCGTAAGACAAAAGAAACGAAACCATATTCTATTCATACAATCCTATCGTAAAAATCTCGTCAGCATTAAATGACCCATTGATGTTGATATGCCGTAAAACATAATAAACTAAACCATGTTCTATGCATACGAACCGAACGTAAAAATCATGCCGTCTTTAAATAACCCATTATGTTTGATATGCCGTAAAACAAAATGAAACCATATTCTATTAATATCAACCAATCGTAAAAATCTTGTCGACATTAAATAAACCATTGAGGTTGATATGCCGTAAAACAAAATAAACGAAACCGTATTCTATTCATACGAACCTATCGTAAATATCTTGTCGGCATTAAATAAAACATTGAGTTTGATATACCGTAAAACAAAATGAAACCATATTCTATTCGTACGAAACTATCGTAAAAATCTTGTCGGCATTAAATGACCCGTTGTGTTTTGATATGCCGCAAAACAAACTGAAACCATATTCTATTCATACAAACCTATCGTAAAAATCATGTATGCATTAAATAACCCATTTAGGTTGATATGCCGTAAAACAAAATAAGCGAAACCATATTCTATTCATACGAACCTATCGTAAAAATCTTGTCTGCATTAAATAACCCATTTAGGTTGATATGCCGTAAAACAAAATAAACGAAACCATATTCTATTCATACGAACCTATTGTAAAAATCTTGTCGGTATTAAAAAATCAATTGAGGTTGATATGCCGTAAAACAAAATAAACGAAACCATATTCTATGTCGTAAAAATCTTGTCGGCATTAAATAACACATTGAGGTTGATATCCCGTAAACAAAATAAACAAATCCAGTATCTATTCATACAAACTTATCGTAAAAATCTTGTCGGCATGAAATAAATAATTGAGGTTGATATGCCGTAAAACAAGATCAACGAAACCCTATTCTATTCATACGAACCTATCGTAAAAACTTGTCGGCATTAAATGACCCATTGAGGTTGACATGCCGTAAAACAAAATAAACGAAACAATATTCTATTCCTACGAACCTGTCGTGAAAATCTTGTCGGCATTAAATGACCCATTCAAGTTCATATGTCGTAAACCAATATTAACGAAACCCTATTCTATTCATACGAACCTATCTCAAAAATCTTATAGGCATTAAATAACTGATTGAGGTGGATATGCCGTGAAACAAAATCAACGAAACCCTATTCTATTCTTAGGAACCTATCGTAAAATTCTTGTCGGCATTAAATGACGCATTGAGGTTGATATGCCGTAAAACAAAATAAACGAAACCATATTCTATTCATACGAACCTATCGTAAAAATCTTTTCTGCATTAAATAACCCATTTAGGTTGATATGCCGTAAAACAAAATAAACGAAACCATATTCTATTCATACGAACCTATCGTAAAATTCCTGTCGGCATTGAATGACACATTGAGGTTGAGATGCCGTAAAAAAAATAAACGAAACCATATTCTATTCATACGAACCTATCGTAAAAATCTTGTCGGTAGTAAATGACCCATTGAGGTTGATATGCCGTAAAACAAAATAAACGAACCCATATTCTATTCATACGAACCTATCGTAAAAAAACTTGTCGGCATTAAATGACGCATTGAGGTTGATATGCCGTAAAACAAAATAAACGAAACCGTATTCTATTCATACCAACCTATCGTAAAAATCTTGTCGGCATTAAATAACCCATTGAGGTTGATATGCCGTAAACAAAATAAACGAAACCATATTCTATTCATAAGAACCTTTCGTAAAAATCTTCTCGGCATTAAATAACCTATTGAGGTTGATATGCCGTAAAACAAACCAAACCAAAACTTTAACATGTATACTGATTTTTCCAGTTTTTTTCAACACTCTCCTTTGACTAATATCTTAACTTCATTGAACAAGTTTTGTTGACCTCCTCTTTCCCACCATATATGATCAGTCATGCTTGATTTCAGTGTCCCTCCCCGGACTACAGCCTTTCGATATTCTTTCAGCTTTACTTTTAGGAAACTGATAATTAATATTTAAAAAGTTTAGCTTAGCACACATATAGGGATAAACAGCGGCAGAAATTATTTATTAAGCAAATTCCTAACTCTGTCTGACTTGAAAACCAGCCTCCAATGTTCTAGCTTTTCGCTAGACTCGATCGTCGTAGTATGGCACCAAAGAAAAATAAACAACTATTGCATTAATGAGGCAGATCTATTTGATACATTTATGTCTATATCATTTGTAGCACAAAATTTCGCAATGCCAAATAAAATAAAACAGGGCTTCAGAACGTTGTCTTAAGCTAGTCTTCCAAGCAGTATTGATTTTTTTTGTTGGTGGGAAAATCAGCATTCGAAATTCTGGCTTTTCAACAGGATCGAACATCAATGGAATGATTATAAAATATTGGGAAAAAATAGTAATATATATATATATATATATATATATATATATATATATATATATATATATATATATATATATATATAGAGAAAAATAAACCGGAAAGACTCGTGAACATTTTACGGTTTTCCTACTTAATTTTCGAATGAAGCTTAATTCTTAACTCTTCAGTTAATTATTGACTAAGTTTCTGCCGAGTTCTACGACTATAGAATATCCGTAGAAATTCCCCTATCACATTGTTAAATATTTGAGCTTAACAACTTTAACAAAATATTTCAATAAGAATCAGAAATATGAATGATGGTCGTTATTTTAAGAAATAAGCTGGTACAAATGAAAAGATTTCAAATTGACAATTTTTTCCATTTCCCTGAAACCGCCATTAAACAATTCTTCCTTTCTTTCATTTATTTTCTCTCTGAAATGGTACTAGGACATTTAACTGATGGTCTACTTACATGAATGTCACACACTTTATCGTAATGTGCTATATATATTTATATTTATTTTCTGCATTATTTTATATTTTTCTTTTTTTTAAATCAATTATGTATATATCATATTTTACTTAAATGTTATTGTAAGATGTTAATGATTTTCAGAAAAAGCACATTTTTCTGAAAATACTTATCATCTTACAATAATCACAGCAAAAATCTTAAGCTTTTCCGATATGAAAGATCTTTCAATTTCGCTTTTAATGATCATTATCTTAAAGGGATGAACTAGCATTTATCTTACTTTTAAATGCGTGTTTAAATAATTAGGTGCTACTTTTTATCGAAATACACTGAAATATTTTTAAAAAAAAATACTAATTTTAATAAACAGTTATTGAAATAAGAAAACTTTTAACCTTAAATTTAGGTTTCGTAATTTAATCACTTCAGTGATAATTATTAGTCCTAGTCTATCTTATAATACTGCTAATTAAAATACTTTTAAGTTTTGCTTGTTAGTATTTTTACTTGTACTTTTTCGATGAAATGTCCGTCAGCCAAATGTCCGGCTGCGTTCTGAGATCAAGTAGTGTCTTTCCTTTTTTTCCCTGCGATCAAAACGGAATTGTCCATTATTAGGATGTATTGCCAGGAGACGTTAACGGCTTTTTCTTTACTTCTTTCTTTCTTTTTGTCTAGCCAAATCCCCGTCTTACGAACATTTCACTGAATAATAATTTCAAAATCATTCAGCAGACGATGTAATTTTATTTAATTGATGGTAACTGAATTTTTGTTGATTGTTTCCTCGGTTTATGTCGTGCGATATCGTACGTCTAAAAAAAATAGCGTATATATTGCGGTCGCCATCGAATCTCGAACTTTTGGCTCGATAGATTTCAAAACAGTTTACGCAAACTTGTCGGAGAGAAGACTTATTCTCCACTCTGCAGCTTCTTACCCACAGATGTAACGTGCTATGGAAACATCACAGGGCAAAACTACTGCGTAACAATGTAATACCTCCAATTCTACCACATGCCAATGATAGATACATAAATAAATTATCACGCATTTAAAATGTAAATATTTACAATATTACGTTGTTTGAATTGCGAGAATCAGTATTTCTCTTATTAATTTTTGCCTGTTCTTTTCGTGGGTTGCATCTTTTTAACAGTATGTATTTCAATACTTCATCAAGATGTCCACCTACGTTTAAATTAGTTTAGAACTCAGAATAAAATAGTAATTTCGTAGGAGACTTTAAGTTATTCCGATTAATTCTGTTCACTGCTGGAAGGATTCTTCTTGGATGCTCCTAAGCCCTGACATTATGGCCTCCACATTTTCAAAATAGGTTTCCTTTTTTTATCTCTTTGAGCTTGGGGGGAAAGAAAAAAGGTCAGATGGAGCAAAATCAGGTGAATAGGGATGTTGATGGATCATCTCGATCAAGAACTGATGATCGAGCAAAATCGTTGTCATGAAAAGTAACAAGAAAATAATTAAAAATATATGTCAAAAATTAATAAAGATGATAATATTCTGAATTAAAATAATTGCCATTTTAAATAGCTCTGTAAAACCGATATTCATCGGCTTGAGAATTAAACCATGCGTCCACAATGTATCCAACAGTTACTTACCATGAAAGCCATTTTGCGAAACCAGGAGTATAAGCTCCTTAGAATAAAAAAAAAAAAAAAAAAAAAAATGGAAAAGGTGATCGTCATAAAAAAAAAAGAATGAACAAACACGATGGGAGGTACGTTTCATTCTATAATTTCTTAAAAAAAAAACAACTAGAAAGAATTGACAAAAAACACAAAGAAAAATAAATAAATAAACATTTTTTTTTTTTTGAGTCTTGTAAATAAATTAAAAAAGGTTGTCCAAGATTTAAAAAAAAAAAAAAAACGATGCTTGGGTTTTGTATCATTAAATTGAGGCAGTATTCATTCTTTCTTTTTTCGTTTTGTTTGTCTCATTTACTTGTCTTGAAGTATTTTTGGGGTTTTTTTCTGCCGGTAAATCCAATTTTTTTTGGCATGTATATATTTCTTTTTGTTAATTTTTTTTTCTTTGTTGTTTATCTTTTGTATTTTTCAAATTTTGCTCATTCAGTCATTGGGGATAATTTCATTAATTTTTTTATTTTTTTTTTATTTTCAAAGTTCTCACCATCTGCCTTGAATTTAAAGTGTCCATTCAAAACTTTTTTGGAGATTTTAATAATGTTTTGCAAAAGTGAACGATAAAGAACGATGTAAAAAAAAAAAAAAAAAAAAAATGAAGAAGTAAATGAGAATAATTGAAACATCTTAAGTCAGTTTGAAAATTATGAAAAAAATGTCTGTCTAATGAACGCTAAATTGCACTGCTTAGTCATCGATTTTCTTTCCGGCATAGAAGACGGCATATTTCACAAAGGTATTTCTTGACAATTGATCGGCAAAGTTCCATACGCTATTTCTACAAATCGAAACATTGGTGCACTGTCTCCCATTCAAAATACCAGCACATTCACATTCATTGCAATCTAGTATGGAAATAGATTTATTAAGTAATAAAAAAAGTGCATTTTTTCCACGGCTAACAGAAAATTTGATTTATAACATGAGCTATAATATTCTTAGATTGTATATTTGTTAATAAACTTTTAAATGTCACCAGATAATTTGGTGTGCAGAATTAATTTCAACTCGGAACTAATTTCAACTAATTAATGAAAGTTGCAGAAAAGATGAATTCTGAATTATTTTATCTACTAAGGATTTTTAATACTTAATTAAAATATTAACACCAGCTCATTGCATTTTGTTTACGATTTCAAGGAAATTGTCAAATTTGATTTTAAATCGAGTTGAAATTGGTTCCGAGTTGAAATTAGTTCTGTGATTCGATAATTTGTCTATTTTTGTCACCAGATATTTCTCTCGTGATTTGTTTCAATGGAGTTTTGGAAAAATTTGTTTAGCGTTTTAGAAATGAAAAAAATTCAAAACTAAGTTGAATTGCCTAGTAAAAGCAAAACCCTTTTTTTTTTCTTTTTTTTTTAGTCTTGTCAAATTTGGAATCATTCGATTTTATTTTTATTTAATTTTCATGTTTAAGGGTAAATTCTATAGAAGTACAGCATTGTTTTCATCTTAGCTTTTTTTCCTTCATTATTATTATTTATATTATTATTATTATTATTATTATTATTTTTTGTAGATGCTGGCTGGGGATTCTTTTTGAAATGTTTATGTTTAATTTTCCATTATGAAATCAGCTGAACAGAATTACGGAACCAAGTTTAAAATTCTCGTAAATTCTGTTAAATGAATTAGTGTTACTGATGTTAAAACGTTTTTCAAAAAATGCCAGGATGAAATTTAACCAGAATGGTTTTGTAGATTCACCCCATCGCCAGTTCACATTCCTCGCAGCGCTTTTGAACAGGAGTAGAAGTTTATCCCTTGCTACATGTTTAGGATTAGATTTCCAATTTCATCTAAAGTCCCCTATTGTCTTTCACTACCAGTAGCCCCCTTGTGCATTGCTTTGAGCGAATTGACTAATATATATATATATATATATATATATATATATATATATATATATATATATATATATATATATATATATATATAATAGTGAGAGAGAGAGAGAGATAATATTAGTAGTAAATATACACATATATATGCAAAATACACAGGTGCATATACACACATGTATATATTTTGAATAAAAAATTCCAAGAGGATAGAATCCAGGTATCCAGGATAGAATCCAGGTATCCAGGATAGAATCCAGGTATTCAGGATAGAATCCAGGTATCCAGGTAGAATCCCCCTATCTTTAGCACTAACATTCGTACCACACTCTCATACTTACACTCTCTCTAAATTCTATTTTTATTTCCGGAGTTGTTCTTTTCCGTTTTATTTTTGAATTTGTAGGTCTGATGAATTGGATCGTATTTACGATTCCAATGGAATAAATTATGACCATGGAATATTAGTGTTTAAGCCTTTTTATTGTATATATATATATATATATATATATATATATATATATATATATATATATATATATATATATATTATATATTATATATATATATATATATATATATATATATATATATATATAATGAAACGTTCTTTGAAATTACCAGTTATCATCGATTCTACTCGATCTCTCACCACCACCAAAAATAAGAAAGAAATTGAAATTTGAACTTTCTTCATCAATTTGATTCTGTTATATAGCAACGGCGACTAGTAAAAATCACCCCAAAATTAAACCAGCAAATGAAACATGTTTGTAATAATTAGTTGCACAAACTATAATTAAAAACAAAAATTCTGCTGTTCAGACACCAAACTCTCGGTTGATCACGTTTTATCAATATTTCTTTCTTTTGTTGTCGTCTGTTTCTGTTAAGTAATAGGATTTTAAGAATATCCACAAGACGGTATTTTTACTTGACACGCTAATAACAATTTGGCCAATATTTTAGAGTTTTCTGATACAAAATTTTATAGTATAATTGTTCTTTGTGCTTGGTTAGCACGTACGTTACGTCCTGCCAATGCCTAATAAATAATGGACAATTATATTTTGATCACGAGAAAATGCGAAAAAAATAAGCCATATTAGAAAGACAAAAAAGAAAAGGAATATAGAGGAGATAACGCTGTCATGTGTTTAATGTCTGCTTCAGTGAAAGAAAAAACTTTGTCAATTTCAAATATTTCATTTGTACCCTCATACTTCTTTAGATAATGATCTGCATTCATAGTCATGATTTTTATTAGTTGATTTTTTACGGTTTACCAACTCTTTGCAGGTTATTTAAAGCTAGACAATATTTTTAGATTGTAAAAATTTTGGGGAGGTAGGGGTGAAAAGATAATGATTTAGTGATACAAATCTTACTAATTAACCCGTAGGTGTAGGGAGAAGAGATATATTCATACGTGAATATAGTAAACCCAGCGGGAATTGGAACTCTGCTCTCTGATTAACGATGTTTTCATGGCAACTGCTCTAACGAACTTTTTTTCACTGGGGCCCCGAGTAAATGAATTTAAATGTGCTACTAGATTGGCAACTAGGTCCCACCGTTTTACTGTTAAAATAGCTAAATGCAACCAGCTCTTCTACTCCAACAGTTTCTTTTCTCGCAGTTCCTGCCTCTGGAACTATCTTGCGTTTCCTTGCTTCCCTGATAACTACAATCTTCAAAATTTTAAATATAACGTCAATCGCCATCTTTTGTCTGCTTGAGCCTTGTGCATTTTTTGTACTGCCCACAGTTCACTCTATTATCAGTCTTTTTATTCTCTTTCTCTTTCACTCCTTGTAGTGCCCTGCATACTAGTGGCATTACCGCCTTGTTTGGAGTGAAATGATAAAAAAAGGCTCTTCGCAATGTTTGTATTTTGTTAGCTCTTCAGCCTCTCGTTCTGCCATCCATTCAGATAAGCTCGTCAGGTAGATTACCCGCTGCTTTATCCTGTCCATTTTGCCTAGTGAGTGTCAGATTCTCCGAGCATTCTTTCTTCAAGAACTTTTAGCTGTCTCTTTCTTTGTCTATATCTCTCTATATCAGCGTGTTCGTATTTCATTCTTTCTCTCTTCATATCTATCATGTCGAATAACTACGAAGTATAAGCGCCCTTTGTGTCCCCATTGTCCTTAAAACCTAAACGCTGCTTACACCACGGTTTTTCCCAGCATCCTTCTGCCGAACCGCACTTCTGTTGTCTCAAGTCTTCTTTTCATCTGCCTGGATATTGTCTAGCATTTACTGTCAAATATGAGGATTGATGTTAAATCACACCTGAGCACCATCACGTGATATTATTGTGTTTTCAGTTGACGGAAAATAAGATTTAAGCGATTGTAGTTTGTGGGAAGAGAATAAACATTGAGAGGGAAATATTGTTTAAATCAACAATAAGATGAAGACAAAAGCCTGAATACTTCTATAGTGCGTGGAAAACAATTGATATCAGATGATAAAATATACCCTGTACAGATAACAGACAAATTTATGGCTTGAATTATCTATGGCCTTTCTGCAATAAATTATCCGTCTTTATGATTTCAAATGTTTCGTTAGATAGTAGTTATTCGACATGATAGCCAAGAAGAGTGAAAGAGTGAACTATGAACACGCAGATATAGATAGATAGATAGATAGATAGATAGATAGATAGATAGATAGATAGATAGATAGATAGATAGATAGATAAATGAATGAATACATATATAGATATGGATCGATTAATAGAAACAGGTTGAGATAGATAGATAGATAGATAGATAGATAGATAGATAGATAGATAGATAGATAGATATGAACAGATTATGAAAGTCAGATAGATAATGATCAGCTTGAAATACATAGATAGATAGATAATGATCAGATTGAAATAGATAGATAGATAATGATCATATTGAGATAGATAGATAGATAGATAGATAGATAGATAGATAGATATGAACATATTATGAAAATCAGATAGACAGATAATGATCAGTTTGAGATACATAGATAGATAGATAATGATCATATTGAGATAGATAGATAGATAGATATGAACAGATTATGAAAGTCAGATAGATAGATAATGATCAGCTTGAGATACATAGATAGATAGATAATGATCAGACTGAGATAGATAGATAGATAGATAGATAGATATGAACAGATTATGAAAGTCAGATAGATAGATAATGATCAGCTTGAAATACATAGATAGATAATGATCAGATTGAGATAGATAGATAGATAGATAGATAGATAGCTAATGATCATATTGAGATAGATAGATAGATAGATAGATAGATAGATAGATAGATAGATATGAACAGATTATGAAAGTCAGATAGACAGATAATGATCAGCTTGAGATAGATAGATAGATAGATAGATAGATAGATAGATAGATAGATAGATAGATAGATAGATAGATAGATATAAACTCACTGGAATATTTGGATTTGAACTGACTGACTGATAGATAGATAGATAGATAGATAGATAGATAGATAGATAGATAGATAGATAGATAGATAATGAGCAGGCTGTGATAGATATATAGATAGATAGATAGATAGATAGATAGATAGATAGATAGATAGATAATGAACAAACTTAGATAGATATATAGATAGATAGATAGATGTTTTTTCCATCTTGTCAGATGATCACCGTTTCCATTGTTCAACATTTAACCATCATATTTATTATTTTATCTTCCGAAGACCAGCAACAGTTTCACTTTTTCATCGATAGATCGATAATGAACAGACTGTCATACACAGATTGATAGATACACATAAAATCAGACTGTTATAGATAAACAGATACTTGTTTTTTGACAATGACATTCACTCTTTACAAGTTCCGTGAGCCACTCGAGACATAGAGGGTCACAGAGGCATAATTTATGCGGTTATGTGTGGAAGATAACGGTTAACCCTACACTTGAACAGATTAAGATTGTAATGATCGGCAAAGCATCTTCTAGGACGACGGTTTCACAGAGCAGCAGACCACGGAGAGAAGCTGTTCGAGTTAAATTTTGCATCTCATCAGTGGAAGACGAAGGGAAGGAAGGTGCTTCACTACAAAGTGCGTAGCATAGTGGGTTTAAACCCTGAAGGAAAGAACTAGGGAAACTAAGAAATGTAGTTCGCCTGAACACTTTCCATGGAAAGAGCAACAGAGCAGTGAGAGAATTAGGACGTTATGACTGTGAGAAAAGTGGTTGTAGGGTGGAAAATAATTTGTTACCCACAGGGACACGGAGATACCTTTCAACTCTGTCGAGACGGGAAAGATAAGACTCGGCAGCGCCTGCCCATATATGGCTGCAGCGCTCCATTTTAGAACTGATCTGGCTCTGGCAAAGATTGAGGATAGCGGTGGTGGTGGTGAGGTGGAAGGCCGGTACTTACTGAAACAGTACAGGGAGCTGACCATTTTTTCAAGCGTCTTTAGCGATGGTCAGTTTGTACGTGTTCCACTTGAGGTCTGGGTTGAGTTTAAGCCGCATGACACGTGCCCTCCCCCGCGAGGAAAAAATCAATTCATCGCGATTGGTAATTGTTCTGGGTCCGAGCTGGTGAGGACTGGGCAAATCCCGCCCAAATATGACAGCCTGACCTGGCTCCTGTTAAGGGTAGCACGCGGAGTCAGGTATTTACTGGAGTCGTACAGGGAGCCGACCATTTTTTCCTGCGTCTTAAGCGATGGACAGTATGTATGTATGTATAGCTTAGATATGGCACATGGCCGAATGTATGGGACACCCAGTGAGGATCGGATTCAATATCCAGTCGTAATTGGCCTTGATCTGGTTTCTCGTCTACAGCCGCTCTCTCACAGACGTGTCGTCGCCATGTGCTGTCTTTTCTACAAATAACTTTCACGATAACTACTCCGACGAGCTCCCAGACTGCATCAATTTAAACCTGCGACTAGGCTGGCATCTCGGTGCCACCATTTTATTGTCTTAACCGTTAAATGTAGCCGACTCTTCTACTCCAATAGCTTCATGTCCCGCACCTCTCGTCTGTGGAATTCCCTTCCTCTTACTTGTTTCCCTGATAGCTAAAATCTCCAACTATTCAAATGTAATGTCAATAGACATCTCTAGCTGCCTTGATCTATTCCCTATACTTTTTTTCATCCTTTCCTCTATTACGCCTCTTTACTTTCGCTCCCACACTCTGCAACCGCTTGCTTGTTAGTGGCATCCCGCCTTAATTGGGGGTGAAATGCTTAAAAAATAATCTAGTAAGTCAAGCTTGATAATCATTAGATCCGATTGGCGACATGAAGATGAATCCGTTTATTCTATTGGCACCATAAGAAGGGGGAAGTAGTTTATGAGTAGAATAAAAAAGAAGTCGGGAGAGAATTCCAAAAGGGAGAACTGTGAGAGAGAAAAAACTGTTAGCATAGAACTTCCGGTTACATCTAGCTATTTCATCTGTAAAATGAACTTATAAAATGTCATATATATATATATATATATATATATATATAGTTCTGAAATCAACAGATTCCTCTATCTTGGTTTCAACATTTCGCTATCTTCAGGCGATGTAAGTCAATTGATTTCTTAACGATTTATTTTAAAGTTTTGCTGCTTCCGTTTTGCAAACTCCGTCCTATGGAGATCTGCTTTCATTTCTATAATTTATGTAACTTTGATATATATATATATATATATATATATATATATATATATATATATATATATATTCTTTCTAGTCGCCTGTAGATCGAGAGTGCGTAAAACTTGAGATGTCCTTCGTTGCGTTTTGGCATTTTGAACTGTTTTCGGCACTGACTAGATAGTTTAAGCGTTGAGAATTTTAATTTACTCTGTAAGTAAGTGTTTGGCTCTTGTTTTGTTTTTTCTCTTTTTTTGTTCAGGATTTTTTATTCTCTGAGGGATTAGGTCTTCTGTTAGTCACACCTACATTGCCGTTTTTTTTTTAATATATGCTTACACACACACACACATACATACATATATATATATATATATATATATATATATATATATATATATATATATGCACGCACATACACACACACATATATATATGTGCGTGTGTATATATTCAGATTTCCATAATATAAGTTTAACTCAGCTTATATTTCCATAATATTTACTCTCATCTAGCTCTTCAAATTTTGAATGAATAACTAATTCTAATTTCTATATTTCTCCCCCTCTATAAAGTTCCTCTACTCTAAGATCCCCCCAACTCTGTTTTCATTAATTCCTTACATCTTTTATCTATATATTTTAAAGTTATTTATAAACCCCTTTTTATTCCTCTTTTAATTTTAAATTATTCCATTCTTCATATAACCCCAAATTAATATCATAAGGTTAACACTAGGATTTCATTTTATAAAACTTATTTTCTTTAAGACAAATATGTTTCCCCCACCCCTGATTACTGACTCATGCCTTTTGTCTGACTGAAATATTGAAATAGATAAATCCTATATTACCTTTTTGACTGGTGTTTGTATTTGTTTTTTGTTTTTGTTTTTTTGTCTTTTGTTTTTTGTTTTTTTTTTGTTTTTTTTTTGTTTTTTTTTGTTAGCTTTCACAGTTAAATTTCTATTTCTGACACGAACACAGTCCACAACGGGGTTTATAAGATAGACGACCGATATTTTTGTCTGTCAAAACAGGCTATTCCCCATATGATATGATTTTGGACTTTATTGTTTATTAATTATTTGCTCAGTAACAATAAATACATTGAACTTTTTTGTGGATCAGTTTTTATATTTTATATTATTAGGTTGGTGCAAAAATAATGACGTAATAATGTCGTTTTTTGACCTTAAAAATACGTCAAAAAACGACATTATTACGTCATTATTATTGCACCAACCTAATACTAAGATGCACTTGGATTATATACAAACGGATTTGTTACCTTTACACACACACACATATATATATATATATATATATATATATATATATATATATATATAATTTTTCAGTGTGTTACAAGTATGCTTGAAGATTAGCAAAAGGTTTCTTTTGATTATTTAGTTAAATGTCCACAAAAAACACATGTGTGAACTCAATGAATGTTAATATAAATATTTTGCCAAATATTAAAAAAATCTACCGCTTTCTATCATCATTCTGGCCATTATAAAGAACGAGTAGAAAATGTCGAAGCGGAAGCCGTTGTTGATTAATTGATTGATTCATTTTCTACAGCTTATCAGCCTTTTTCGGATTATTTAATGCCATAAAATATTTTCAGAACTTTTTTCAATATAATAATGGTTTAATGATACAATCCTTACTAAATAACCCATAGCTGGATGGAGAAAAGATGGATTCATGCCTTTCCTAAGGGTAAGTGAAAATAACGAACAGAACAGGAATTTGAACTCGGCTACATTTCCGAGCTGTTATCCATTACACCACCTGCACTCTCAAGTTTAGATCACCCAAGCAGTCACCCATCTAGGTACTGACCAGGCTCGACGTTGCTTAAGTTCGGTGATCGTACTGGAACCTGTGTTTCAACCTGATGTGATCGTAAATAAATGCTGGTTAAACAACGTAAAATACGTTATTCACTCTATACTCTAAAATAATATCTGGAACGTCTCTGTCGAGGTTAAATTCGATTTTTTACGTTTTGGAAGGAAGAATCGTTTCTTCCGATCTGTGAAGTTCTACAAAATCTGTCTGGAACGTACCAAGGTACTTTGAGCATCCCGAGAAACTGTTACGTCACATTAATGTCAATTCGCGATCCATCTGAAGGCGCCTTATTTCGTATCTATAAACAGAAATTCTCCTGTGAGGCATCATCTGTCGGTAGGAAGACACTGTTGAGCGCAATTCGGTATTGTCTTACTCTCGTCTAATCTTCACGCATCGCGAAGGAATTGTTTTGAAAATAAATCATTGCATCAACCAGATCTGAAAATCCTACGTCCATATAGGTTGTGTTTTTCATCTTATTCCTTCTCTTTGTGTTTTAATGGAATGTCCCACATTTCCTATCGCCTATGTGGACTGACTATATCAGTAGCTATATATAGTGAGGAAAGAATATACCTGGGGCTTGCTTCAGGAATAAGTTGGAGATTCATCTCCAGCTTTGCAGGTCGAACTCTTTGCTTTCGGGCAGAGAGAAACCCAGGTTATGCCGAAGGGGAAAGTCTTGCCTGGGGTGGTAGACACTTTGTGCCACATCTGACCGCGTGGGGCGATTGGCAAATATAATTGCTTCAGGAATAAGTTTGAGTTTCGTCTCCAGTTTTGATGGTCGAAATTCCTACCTTCGGGCAGAGAGGAACCCCTATCGACTCGTCTGGGGTGGTAGACAGCTATCCTACCCCGTTTTTTACTGGGTCTTCTGGGAATTTTTGCCCGAGCTTTCGGGCTCGATTTTGCCTCGCATTATAAAACGGCCTTGTGCTACAACCTGCCTCGCGGGGAGGTAAGGTAAATAATCTTGCTTCAAGAATTACTAGCCTGCCACCCGATTTCCTGTCTTTCAGTAGTGTATTCTGGTTTTTATAATAAACCTCTCTTATTTCATCTACGTTTGTGTTGCTTTTCCTTCACTCGACTACGACCTTTGTCTGTTTCTAACCCCTTTAAGGATACAACACTTTTTTCTCCAAAGCAATTATTGCCATAGCAACGACATGGGCAAGATTAAAGAGGACGTTTGGAAGCAGCTGAATTGTCATCACTCTTTGGTAGGTTTATTTAAGCTCTCCTGCTATTTTCTTTCATTCCTCCACTTAGACCAATTCCTAAAGAATTCTTCAGACAACGTAAATTCTTCTGCATGCTCCCGATCTGTCTCCCCGGGGTCTGATTCCGAAGTTTCTAACCCAAAGACTGAAATCAGAAGTTATAGATTTTTTAACAGCACATTCAACCATCTTTTCGGTAAAACTCTTTGTGGAAGTTTTTAATTAAATACTCATTTATTTCTAAAATAGTTGCTTTAGTATCGTACTGATATCCACTATTGGCTTACTGATTAGTTGATTTAAGTCGAGAATGTGCCCTGTTTCTTTCAAACGTTATATTTTCCAGTATTAATTATATGTCTGTTACCTATTAAAAAAAAATTGTTCGTCATGCAATTATCAAATGCTTGATCAGTTGCTTTATTCAACTAACACTAGTTAAATAGTATAGACTTCAATAAATGAATATGAAGCAGATTTAACATTCGCTAAGACAAACTTTCTTTTATAACAGGTAATTCTACGATTTTTACTGATACCGTGCACTATCCAACGCATGGTCTGGTAATATATGACTAAACCGGTGTACCTGCGAACTTTTTTTTTGATGAAGAGGGCTAGCTAGAGATCTGGCAGGATTAAAAATCTTGTTAAAGAGAGAATGAAACGTTTTGCGACGGGTGGGATAACGGGCATCCAGCACAAAGGCGGTAACCAGGGCTCTCAAGTATGGTGCCGATATAGGTGGAGGCATTCTATACTGAAATCAACGCACAGAGGAGGAGGTTACCCCGTGGAAATCAAAGGTCACGTGTCTGTCAGCCAGTTGGAGAATATGGTCTGTGGGTTTGATCCGTGAAGGGATGAGTTCCGCCAGTTTCACTGGCCCAAGACACGCTACGCATTAATGAATACCTTTCCGGCTTTAAACAATGATGCACATAGGGAGCTGGTCAGTGACACTACGACCGCACCCAATCCCGCTGATGATAGTAATGACGATAATTAATCTAGTCTTCTGTGGTAATGAAATTCCCATAGCGAGGTACGCTTGTAATATTCGGCCATTAGTTTGTGTTATGGTCCGATTCCTTGTACCACAGTGATAGCCCAAGGTAGAACCAATAAAGAAGAACACAGGTATGGAATAACACAGATATATTACAAACAGGAATATATACAGAGAAGTAGAAAATGTTAGTACGAACAATCGGGTTTAGTAGTAATTGTCTGAACGCGACCTGTTTCGAACTGGCTCTGACTCGACTGACGGACTCCTGACGGACTTCACTCCAGACTTCAGACTGGACTCTCCGCTTCCTCTTGAGGTGCAGTATTTATTACGTATGGAATAGTCCATTATGTTGTTATGGGTAAGGTCCCATAACGGTTTGCATATCTGCCTTTAGCATACCAGTGAATAAACCATAGTTAACTATTCTTAAGAAAACCAATTAAAAGTCATAAGCAAAAATAACATTCAATCAAGATAACAATGGTCATTTATTTCAATAGATAATGGCTCGGAAAGAGAAACTGAAGAGCTGAGTTCAATATATTCACCTTCTCGAAAGGTTTGAATCTCTTTCCTTCCCCGGCGATTATAGGTTGAATAGCAACGTAAACTTGCCTCTCTAAACTTGATTGGTCAATAATCTAGAATTCAAAACAGTAACAGGCACATGGACAATATTATGGAGTTCACAATGACTCTGTACCCTCGACTGCGATCGACCTATAAATGTGTTGATGTATCAGAGTATTGTAATGGCCATAACCTCAAAACTTGACAGAACTATTTAAGTAATTTTTGCTTTGGTTATTTTTTCTGTATTCGATTTTAATATTCTACGAGTTGTACTATGTGTCGTGTCTGACAATTTTACTGTCCAGAATCCATCTTCCGCGTTTTTAGTTCTACCATTCTTCCATGCATTGGATATTTGCTGCCATATCTGGTCTGATGTTCCTACTATATATCTTGAGATTCCTGAGAAAATCCAGAGGAGGGTCTGTAAGGTTATTGGTCCTAACCTGGCCTCTCGTCTCCAGCCACTTACCCTCTGCTTTGAAGTGGCTTCTCTTTGTCTTTTCTATAAATATTTTCATAGCATTTACTCTGAGGAACTTTCCTCCTTGGAGAATCGACTGCGTAGTGCAAGACTGATAACTAGTTTTCATCGTTTTACTGTTGAAGTAGCTAGATGCAACTGTAAATTCTGTTCTAATAATGTATTTTTCTCGCCTGTAGAACTGATGTAACCAAGAA
This sequence comes from Acanthosepion lycidas, assembly GCA_963932145.1. NCBI lineage: Eukaryota > Metazoa > Mollusca > Cephalopoda > Sepiida > Sepiidae > Acanthosepion > Acanthosepion lycidas. The sequence goes on along the minus strand of OZ010592.1, from coordinate 25,599,500 downwards.
ACGGTTACTGAATAAGGAATAACCGAAACGGAGATTGGAAATGAAATGTTAATCTTTATAACATCAGCAAAATACAATACTCGCCAGCGGCGCGAACTAGGTAAACCACTCCTAGTGGTAGAGTGCTTATTATATTTCCCGCCCACTAGTATTTATAAGTACGGTAGAAGTAAAAGTAAACACTATTTATCTATCTATCTCAACCTGTTTATTATCTATCTATCGTAACCTAGGAAGGGTTACTTAATGAGGAATAACCAAAACGGAGTTTGGAAATGAAATGGTCATCTTTATAACATCAACAAAATACAATACTCGCCAGTGCCGTGAAATAGGTGGACTACTTAGCATATTATCCTCAGTTACAATAGTGCCCAACGAGGTTTGGGATACACCATTAGTGTTAATTGGTAGGTTAGATAACAAGAACTCTCTTCCGGTTCTTGATTACCTGCCACCTACGTTCTTCAAAAATTAAAATGTAACGTCAATCGTAATCATCTGTCTTCGTGTTACCTGTGCTTTTATTGTCTTTTCTCTTCACTAGAATTTTATTCTCTTTCATTCTCAGTAAATTCTTGCAGTTTAGTGGCATTATCACCTTGCTTGGGGTGAAATGATTAAAGAAAACTATTATGACATGTAAAAATGGTTCTTATAGGTCAGAATGTGCAATGAAATCTTATTAAAAAAAAAAAACCCTAAAAATAAATAAAATAGAATGTATTATCAGCCTGATTCCCACTACTCGCTAAAAAGATGTTGTATCGTAGATTGGTTTCTAGTAGTATTTACCCTGCCTCCTCATTGTGACTCAAGGTCGGGTTTAATATGATGAAACTGAATTCGTACTCTCGAGCCACAGCCCCAAAATGCCCAACCTCCGCAACCGTCGGTTGCTCTGGCATCGGTATGATTAGCGATTCTCACTATCTAGTCACTATCTAGTAACCGCAGTTGTACTCACCTCATTGCACTAGTATCTACTCGAAGTCAGAGACGCAGTTCAGAGATGATGACACTACCCGGCACGTGTGATTTAAGTATTGACCTCTAGTAATACATCCGATTCGATAACATCAGAATATTGCATTAGTAAGTAAAGCAGGTTGCAAGACTAACAAACAGCTTGTCATATTATGAATTACATTCGTATTTGTATTACTTTTATACTGGATAAATTACGTTACAAACATTGTCTTTTGTTTTGCACACTATTAAAATAATCGTCAAACATGAACGGGCAAAATATATTAAGTTATATTAGAGCAAAAACTAGTTATATTGACAGTGACCTTTCATTAGTGGAAAATCCATCGCTCTCTCGCTCTCTCTCTCTCTCTCTCTCTCTCTCTCTCTCTCTCTCTCTCTCTATGCAACTGGCTGGCTAGACTTTTAGTCCAGCATATGTTTACACATTGCGTTTCTTTAGAGGTCAGTTTTTGTTTGCACGTGCTTGTAATGGGCAGGTCACGTGTTTGACGGCTTAAACAAGTAAAGCACTATTAATCATAATAATTTATCCATGCTAGTCTTTCGTAGAAAAATTAAAATGACCATCAGTTGGCTTTAACAACTAAAACTACCATCGGATAAGACTTATTTCTGTACCGAGAGGAATTAAAATTGCACACAAGGATTTTGAAAAAAATAAAAATAAAAAATAAAGCTAGTAGCGATTACAAAAGGTCTTATAATCACTAGGCCTAGCATTTATATGAGAAACGCGCGGAACTCAATAATTATGACTTAGCTATTTTGAGGATACCAATACCCACAAACCCAGTGATCTACCAAATATGCTTTCGTCTTAAATACCATATGGTTCCAGGGAAGACGTGAGTTCAATCGCGTGCTTATTGAGTATAGAAATATACAAGGTGTTTCTAAAGTCTTCTTACCCCCTACATAATATAATTCTCTATTTCACATAGCTGACACGAGTTCCTAAAGATTGGAAGAGTGACTGCTTGCAACTTTATGGACACATGATGGCGTGGTTTCTGGCAAGAGCATGGAAGATAAGCGACATGACTTCACTGCACAGATTCGGCAAACCAACTCCTCTGAAGAGGACGATACTGGTATGGGAACATAAACTGTTCCTCACAGGGTCAATTAAGGACAGACTGAGGAGAGGACGACCCTCGACGTGAAGGGAAACAAGTGCAGATGTGGAGGCATTTGTGCTACGATCACACAACAGGGTTGCGGGTCACAATACTTTCGGACTATCCTGTAGTGAAGGGACACATGCGCAGAGGCATCTTTGCTGCGATCACACAACATGTAGTGGGGGACAAGACTTTTGGGCAGCCTTGTAATTCAATCGCGTGCTTATTTAGTATAGAAAAAAAAACAATGTGGTAAGAAACTTTTGTTACACCTACATAATATAATTCTCTAGTTAGTTGACGCGAGCTCTTACAGTTTGGAAGAGAAGTTTCTCTCAAGTCTATAGACTCATCATCGTGTGAAATCTGGAAAGAGCATGAAGGATGTGCGACATGACTCCACTGCAGAGATTCACTGCACAGATTCGGCAAACCAGCTCCTCCGAAGAGGACGATACTGCTATGGCAATATAAACTGTTTCTCACGGGATCAATTAAGGACAAACCGAGGACAGGACGACCCTCAACGTGAAGGGACACATGCGCTGAGGCGGAGGCATCTTTGCTACGATCACACATAATGTAGTGGGGGCAAGACTTTCGGACAGCCTTGTAATTCAATCGCGTGCTTATTTAGTATAGAAAAAAAAACAAAAACAATGTGGTCCGGAAGTCTTGATATTCCCTAAATAATATAGTTCTCTATTTCAGATAGTTTACTCGAGGTCCTGCAGTTTGGAAGAGAAGTTTCTTGCAAGTCTATAGACTCATGATCTTGTATATTATGGCAAGAGCATTCAGGATGTGTGACATGACTTCAGTGCATAGATTCGAGGATAGAACGACCCAAAAAGTCCCTACGAAAACAGTTTTCCGAGCTAGGAATTTCCAAAACGACAATGCTACCATACTTGACAAAGAATCTTGATTTCATAAATGAAAGTGAATAAACTGAACCCCGTACATGTGTTTTGTTTTACTTGCTCTTGTTCGTATTACTTTTTGGTAAGAAGGTGACAAGACGTTTGGGCCACCGCCTACATTGATTCACGAGTAAGAAATATTGGGATTAAAAAAAAAAAAATCACCGTTTTTTATCCCGTAACCCGTAGGGTCATCATGTGTACTACAGCTACAGTAGAAGCGGCGTTTATTGGGCAAGATAGCCTGGCGGAGTCCTGTTTTGAATTCAGAGTTTTTTTCCTTCTCCTAGAACGGTTGCCACAAAAGGTTAAATAATCCTGGTGCCCAACTATTTACCCATAGCTGAGGAAGAAGAGTGTTCACACCTGAGCACGTAAGTAAATGTAATGGATCCGAGTTGAATTCGAACTCGGTTCTCCAATTCTTCAAGCCGACCCGCTATCCATTACTCCAACGTGCCTACTAATTTACCGTTAAAAGTTCTTAAATTAACAAGAAAGGACATCAGACGTGTAAGATAAAGACATGCGAACGCGATTCAAATAAGGGCTTCGGTTTGAGAATAACCGAACATTACGAGGCGCAACTGGCACCAGCGGAAGGCCGGAAAGTAGAGGGACTTAAACGTTTCGATAAATGCAATGTAACTGATCTGAAATAACCAATGTATAAAACTATCCTTTTTTTTATTAAAAATGATGAGAGTATTTAATCTGACAAGTCTTGCAAATTAAAATTGTATGTATGATTATTAGGCTTTTGCTACAAGGATTGGACTGCTTTATCTGTCTCTCGCTCCTTTGTTCTGATTTTACGCAAGTCGAGTGTTAGTTTTGATGGCATTTTGATCGTTGTTTGATCAGATTTGCTGTCCCCTGCCAACAGAGTAGCTTCCAGTAGCGTCTAGAAATGCGACGTTGCTCGATGCAGATGACGTGGCCAGTCCATCAGACTTGAGGCTTGATGAGTGGTAGTGTCCACACAATTAAAAATTTCGGGTATTAATACAACTGAGACGACACACCATTTCTTTTCCCCATTTCCTACATATTGATAATTTAACATCTCTCTTTCCCCAACCCTCTTCATATGAAATACCTATTCTTCATTTTTAAACCTAGAGTGGATTTTCCCATTTCGATTTGGTTTACAGGCCTGAAGATTTGAAGCCGTTTTTTTTCGACTTCAATGAAATAAAATATCACCGTTGTTTTTTTTTATGTGTTCGTAATTATATAATAATTTTTGCTCTGTCGTTTGACATAGAACTCTCAACAGATCTATATCCTTTTAGAAATTATATATGAGTTACCAATAATTTAATTCATATATATATATATATATATATATATATATATATATATATATCGAAAAACGAGAAAATATCTACTGACGAGTGGACGCAGCAATTGCTAGAGAGTGCATCTACGAAACTCTAGAGTGGAGATGCAGAATATATATAAATATATATATATATATATATATATATATATATATATACATATATATATATATATATATATATATATATATATATATATATATATATGAAATGAGAACAAATCGAATATAAATATCGAGGTTCGTAACATTAAATGCAATGGTGTTTCGATGTGTACTAAACGATTTTACTAACGCCTGATGAGATGTGTTAGTACACATCGAAACACCATTGCATGTGTGTAGCGTTATTCACATGTTTTTGCTATAATATCTTGAAATAATAAAAAAGTATATATATATATATATATATATATATATATATATATATATATATATATATATATATATTGATTTGTATTTCGGCAACAGCCTTTTTTTAAATGCATCTTTTAATGAAAATGACCGATAAGGAAGATTTAACTAATCCTTTATTGAGTTTTTCCAGCACTCTAATATTTTTTTTTGTTTTTCGCGGGGTAAAGAATATAGTATTTGGCCATAGTTATAATTGTTCCGAAGGCTTTCGGCTACTTCTCTAGCCATTATCAAGGATGTGTTTTTCGGGTGGTGAAATTCTGTGGGTGCCAGCCATTTAGTAATTATACAGTGTGGCGTTCGAACGTCTTTGTCTTTGCGCTCATATCGTATGTACGCCCAGTTGACCGGGGCAAAATTTCTATTTTTAGATTACTTTTAACACGCCGTCTCCTCTGCTAAATAGTGTGAGATTGATAGTGTGAGAATAAGGTTTGCTAAACAGAGCGCCCTTAATGATGTTAGATTGATGGCAAAACTCAATAAAAGATTAATTAAATATTCCTTGTCAGCCGTTTTCAATGAAAGATGCATGAAAGAACGGTTGCTACACATAAATGTATGAAATCCTGACGGATGAAACACGCCACAAAAAATTTTCAAGTTCATCATATATATATATATATATATATATATATATATATATATATATGTAAGTATATATATATATGTGTGTGTGTGTTTGTGTGTGTGTGTGTTTCATTGAATACGACACTGTTAAAATGAAAAATTACATAAATACATACATGCAACAAACTATTTCTTATTTAACAGTTAAAATATTTCAGCCTTGAAAATGGCTATATGTATAGCCGAAAGCGCTCGTAAAAAAAAGAACATTCGTACAGCTTCTATATAATTTATCATCTGAAAAGTAAAAAAATTATTAGATCATATAAGAAATTGTATAAAGAACTAAATCAAAGTACCTTGTCTGTCGTATTCAATGAAATGCACATGAAAGAAGGATTGCTGCCTAAATACACAATATATATATATATATATATATATATATATATATATATATATATATATATATATATGGTATTAGGGTGAGAATAAACTTTAGTTGTAGTGCACCACTGAAGAAATAACCCGACTCATTCCTTCCGTTAGTTTTGGTTTGAGCAAGTTATAGTAAACCCTAATCTCACGAGGTAGGGATACGGCGGAGCTATTGATAAAAAGATGGTGGATAGCAGTTGTTGAAGACTATTTATTTAGCACTGCCCTTCTTCGGCAGGCTGGTGGGTTCTCCGGCAGAATCATGGGTTGGCGACGCCTAGTATATTCAGGATACTACAGCGGGGCATTTGGCTAATGCCTCTTTTGTGCTGCGTCGGTTTCTCATGAGTTTAGGTGCTAGACAAAACAGGGGGTGCTGTTGTTGGTGCGCCCCAACAGTTTGGCACTATAATTCAACGCAGACAACGATGTATTCGTTGAATACTATTGTCTTTACGCTTATGGGATGGAACGGATTTCTGCCGCACTCTATATATTCTTGTATAAGCCTAAATGTAGAAATACAAATGATTCTAAAAACAGGCACACACACACACACACACACACACACACACATATATATATTAGGTTGGTGCAAAAATAATGTCGTTTTCTCACATATGTTACTATGTGAGAAAACGACATTATTTTTGCACCCACCTAATATATATATATATATATATATATATGAAGAAATATTGTTTTAGGTGTGCTATATTTATGGGATAAAGTGCTCAATATCAGAGATAGAGCATACGTAAATATAAATATAAAAGTGAACATTGAAGTCAACACTCAGAGGCGACAGAATAGATTACCCACAATGCACCAGTGACCCATATTTATAAATAGGCGAGGAAAATCCAGCATTCGCGGCCTGACGAATGCGTCCAGTATGAAACAGCCTGTCGCCTATGAGTATTGACTTCAATGTTCACTTTGATATATATATATATATATATATATATATATATGACAATAATAATTATTACATTTGGGCACATTCTCTTTACCTAGTTTTCTTGTGTGTGCAGGGTCGGTAGGCAAAAAAAAAAAAAAAACACTGTTTAAATAAAACTGAATTTCTACCCAAATACGGGACACCCTGTCAGCTGGGGCTTCAGAATACGCGGATTGCACCTCTGCAGATGTGTAAGACTCCCCAACCCAATGAGGCGTCCTGAGTATGACGATAAACTACATCCGACTGCAAGGCTCCTGGTCAGGAGGTTTTGAGTAGCCTAGAAGCACCTCTTAATTGCTGATGTTCCTAGGTCCCGCTTGACCCGATATGGTAGCATCTGTCAGGGTCCCAGGTATGGGGAAAATAGTTGACCCCCAAACTGAAGTCAAAATACGATGAAAGTTTAAAAATAGGTTTTGGTACAAGCAATAAATTTTTGAAAAAAGTACTAAACAATACATTTTTGGTAAAAATATTACCAGCAATACATTTTTGGGGAAAAAATAATATTACCAGCAATACACTTTTTAAAATAGAAAATATTACTAGGAATACATTTTTTAGGAAAAATAATATTACCAGCAATACATTTTTGAAAATAAAAGTAATATTACCAGCAATACATTTTTGGGAATAAAATTTTACCAGCAATACATTTTTTAAAATAAAAAAATATTACTAGCAATACAGTTTTAAAAAAAAAATATATTACCAGCAATAAAAATTTTGTTGGCATTAAATAACCCATTGAAGTTGATATGCCGTAAAACAAAACAAAGAAAGGAATCAAATACAAGTATCCACTAAAAATAACGTTTGACATACACACGCGTACACACACACACACACACACACATATATATATATATATATATATATATATATATGTATATATATATATATATATGCGTATTGCATATATTGTAAGACTATGAGATTCATTATTTCTAGGTAAATGCATACATCGTTTTTCAAAACATTTATTTTCATCTTAACCTTCGACATGAAATGTCAACTTCAAAATAACGACGTTTTACAAAATATATTGTTCAATGACCCCCTCCCATACACACACGCACACACACACATGTATACACACACATACACATTCACCAATTCTTTATTAGTATAAGGAACATTCTCTTTGGAATTTTATGGGTAATTATCACCAGTGAATATTCCCTTAAATGTAAAAAATAAAATAAAACACTGAGAGAGAGAGAGAGAGGGAGAAAGAAAGATATTTCACCGTGATTTGTTTAACATATCTGAAATGGATTATCCTTAAACGCAATGTTCTCAAAAATGGAACTTTCAGAGCCGCGAAATTTTTCTCTTGTGCTTCTGAAAATGGTACTCTCCAGTTTTTCCAGTGTGTTGTCGTTGAGAATGTCCGATTTAGTCTCTGAAAAATAATCGTCAGTGTCCTGGATAGAATCCGTATGCAAGAGCGTGAACGTCGTCCACGTGTTCAATTCTCTGTCGTAATTTGCCTTGTAATCGCCCACCGAAGTGACCTCCACTTCTTCCGCGTTGTCGTCGTCGTAATCCTCGTCATCGTCGACACCACGTGTCGCGAGTTCTTCGTCTTCGTCGTCGCTTGATTCAAAACTGTCGTTGAGGTTTTTCGTGTTCTCCAGACTTGACTCCATTAGGATCTCGTAAACGCCGCAATATAGGTCGCCCGGTGTCTGACAGCACACGTGGAAGATATCGATGTAGCCGAACTGCGGGCTGAATATATCGTCGCTGGCCACGCTACTCGGTGTCGTCGTGGCCGATAAGATGGAGTGCCGGCTGCAGGAGCTTGGAATCGAACTGCACCGGCTAGCGTCCGTACTTGTCAAACTCATAAGTGATGCTTCGGATAAGTCCTCGGATTCATCCTCCGTCAGGTCACCACGGTAGCATTCGTTGTCATTGGCACCGAGAGATCGTTCAAACTCAAATTGAGACGAAGGTGAAAACGGGCTGTCTTGATAAGTAGCCATTGTTATATATGTCCAATCGAAATCGGGAGAAAATTGCATACATTCGAACGAGTCGGCACCTTGTTGCTTCATAATGGCCGAACCATTGTCTGTGTTAATAACCAATGACTTCGTATCGTTATCATTGCACCCTTTCTTCCAGTAGGCGCCGAATTTTCGGTCCAGCTTGTTACTAACACACTCAATCTGGTTGACCAATATCCGAATGTCCCCGACTATCCCTTGTAAATTCCCCAATACGTTCTCTAGATTCCCAACAACGCTTCGGACAGATTGCTTGACCAATCGCCCCTGGCCTCCGCTATCGATGTTGTCAGCGCTCGTGATCAAAGCGTTTTCATTAGAGTTCCGGTTTGCGTCAGCTGTGGGATTGCCGTTAGCGTTGCCGTAAACTGGGACTAAAGAACGGCAGTAATTGTCGTTGATGGGCTGTAAAGTTTTCGGTCGTTCGCTTGGCTCCATCTTTATGCAACAATTTAAAACTTCTTTATATATATATATATTTATTTGTGTGTGTATGTGTGTGTGTATATATATATATATATATATATTTGTTTGTTTTGTTTTTTTTAATAATATTTGTTATTTTCTTTTTCTTTTATTTTTATGTGCTTGCTTTTTTGAATATATCTTTGTTCGATGATTTTCTTGTTGGTGGAGAACGATAGGATTAATCGGGGGGCTGGTCAGTCGGATGGGTGTGTGACTGGCTAGACCCGAGAAGAATAACAAAGAATAATAGTGTGCTGGTCCTTTGCAGAAGGCGGTTTCTGGTAATGCCACCTCAGACTGCTACCATTATGAACATTGTCTTTGCTTTTATTTTCTTAAACCTGCGGAAGAAATAAAAATACAATTAATTTCTTTTCAAGGAAAACATGAAAATAATTATAGTTAAAAGAATTAGTTACACGTAAAAAAAAAAATTATGAAAGAAGTCGTATCATCCAATTCTCCTTATCAATATATTTTATCTTCGAATAGACATCCGAGTTTTTTTTTTTTTAATTCTCTACAAAAGTTGTTACAGTAATCATGTCATAGACAATATTTATTTTTGTAAAAATACAAAAAATATGACACAAGGCCAAAAGTGGGGATCCAGAAGGCTGGTAATCATCTGTCTTATCTTAAACTTATCTAGCCACAATCACTGAGCCAAACAAACACTACAATATTCCTTGCACCAAAATACCACTTTCTTACTTTACATTCTTACTACAATCACCATAATACCTCAAGTATCTATGGAGACCTAAATAATCCCTACATGTACAATTTACCTGGGTGGGGCAAAGAATAACAACATTTTAAAAATAACAAAATCTAATGAATATTTACAATATACATAATACAATATATATATATATATATATATATATATATATATATATATATATATAAACTAAGCAAAATTGTGTCAGTAATAAAAAAAAAATTCATATCCTTAATTGTGACAGAAATATCTGTTAACTGGACGAAATTAATGCAGTACTCGGATTAATTAAAACCCAATCATACAACAATCACACACAGCTACAAACATTTCAGATAGAGTATATCTATAAAAGGACAAATTACGTTTAAATTCATGCAGTCGGGGTATCTTTGTCACTGAATGGTTAACAGCACATCAGATCAAATGCTATTTCCCTTTGGGGTTACAGGTTCGATTTCTGTCGAAGAAGTACATATTTTCTACGAAATTTCTCGAACACTCAGGCCGGAAAATGTAATTAATACTGTTTAGTAACATTTACTTAAATAAATTGTATCTATTAAAAATAACGTTCAAACAGAATATATATAATATATATACCTTATTACTATTTTATTTCGTTCATCCAGGTTCATAGCTACCTAAAAAATATTTACTTAAATGCCTGCACCCTGACATAATCTCATTTCTCTCATTAATTAAGACACCGTTATAAGGATATGTGGCATTGGCCAATTTCTCTTCCTTACACAGCCAGTAATAATTTACACGAATTCTGTCAGTTTTCACCCACCTTATCATGTCCCACTTTACACATGGACCTCTGCCATAATACTTCTATCAGTATTACCAGACACAATCGGCAAGCTTGCCGTAGCCTGTATGGCTCTTCAGCCTAAAAGACAAAGCATGACTTCAAAATCCCCCATATATATATATATATATATATATATATATATATATATATATATATAGATAGATAGATAGATAGATAGATAGATGAATGAAATAAATAAAAATGCATAAAAAAACGTTAGGGCGATAAACTAAAACATTTAAGGAAAAGAAAAGACGAGGACCGTTATTACCACAAGCCCGCATTTCTCATACCCCCCCACCACTGGACTCTATATACAGCCCGCGCAAGAAGTATTGACATATTATATGAAGATCGATTGAGGCGTGTTGATTTCTGCATCCACACTGTATTTTCTATGGGAGAGCATGAGACAAATAATTCTGAATTGTATGATTGCAGGAAAAAAGCCATCACCAGTGCACTACACTGTCAACCATGGTAGTACGTAATTGAGAAGACTTTTATGAAGTCCTCTCAAAATTGGAATAAAAGATGAATACATGTCTTTTCTAAAAAAAACCCAAATACATTAGTGACAAGCAAATACATGTATCCCTTGACCGGAAATTGACCTCGATTCTCCCATTTTGATTTTCGGCGCCAATAACCGCTAGACCATTTCGGTTGTAGTTCTTTGAAAAGACGCCTCGATTCGCCGGTAAGATGAAAACATAAGATATCCTGGCAGTAGTTTCCGCCTCTGAACTTCCACAGACATTTGATATTTCCGTTTTTTATTTTAGCGATTACGCAATGTCGATTCCAACCATCTGAAAAGGTCATTCCAATAACACCAGTGCGGGGGAAGAAAAAGCACGTGACCTATCCGAGCCTATCACAGACAATTTCGAGTTTTCGTCTTCCTTGTTGAATATTTCTTCTTTCGTCTTCTTTCTTGAGTATTTTTTTCTTTCGTCTTCTTTCTTGAGTATTTCTTCTTTCGTCTTCTTTATGGACTATTTTTTTCTTTCGTCTTCTTTCTTGAGTATTTTTTTCTTTCGTCTTCTTTCTTGAGTATTTTTTCTTTCGTCTTCTTTCTTGAGTATTTTTTCTTTCGTCTCTTTTCTTAAATATATCTTTTTTCATCTTCTTTCTTGTATATTCATTCTTTCATTTGCTAATAGTTACTGAGATGAGAGTTGGTCTTTTGCTGGAAAAGTCAGCGTAGAAATCAAAGACGATAAGTAATTCTTTGACCGGAAGACCTCTCTTTGCTCGTCTTTATATGAACACTCCACTGAAGTACATGTCTAATTATTAATTTCTCGTATATTAAGCATTACGTCCTACAAGTAGTCTTTCAAAACTCTTTGGTCCAGTTGGAAAAATGGTTTTCTTTGCATGATGTGCTTCAATAAAAACTGGACGACACTAAACACCTTCCCGCCGAGATGATATACAAGTAATATAAAGAAATATCGGTTAAATACTCTGAGATTGGCTCCAAAATTCTGTTTTTAGATAGAAGTAGAGGTACATTAATATATATATATATATATATATATATATATAGTATGTGTACAGAATAGCATAAAGAAAGATGAATAGAGAAAAGATACAAACACACTCACTCACACACACACACACACACACATATATATATATATATATATATATATATATATATATATATATATATACTGCGTACACTCCTATCGTGAACGCTAAATGAGAGTCAGCATTGGATGGTGCCTTTCGTTTTGCATTTATGCATACTATCAGTGGCTATTGTGGGAGAAAATCAGGTAAAGAAAAGAGATATTTCATTTGTGCTTTCTTAAGTGTGATACTAACCCAGCCCTGCTGCGGGCGACAAAGCCACACTGACAAATGAAATTTGTTAAAGCACGATTTTGATGGTGTCGCTGACCAAGTTGATCACGGTGCTTTAGTCTACTGTCTTCAAAACCCTTTAACTTCATGAAACATGTCTTACGCCATTCCTTTCGGTTTGATATATATATATATATATATATATATATATATATATATATATATATATATATATATATATATATATTACATAGAATAAAAATCCAAATTTACGTCATTCGAATAGCTATTTCAACGAACAAGCCCTATAATGTCATTTTCAGCTGTGAGAAGTGCGAATAAAATATTTTATTCATTCTCCATTCTGAGTTGACATTGGCAATATAGGTCTTCTGGTTGGTTGAAATAGGTATTAGCATGAGGTAAATTTGGATTTCTATTCTTTGCCATTCATACGGTTTGTTATTATTAGGATTCACTTGGATTTTATACCAACGGATTATTACATATATATATATATATATATATATATATATATATATATATATATATGTATTAGGTTGGTGCAAAAATAATGACGTAATAATGTCGTTTTTTGACGTATTTTTAACGTCAAAAACGACATTATTGCGTCATTATTTTTGCACCAACCTTATATGTGTGTGTGTGTGTGTAATATAATTTACCAGTTAAAATCAATATCGGTTAAATATTTTTCAAATTACTTAAGAAGAACTTCTCACAGATATTACATAAAATTTTCAACAAAAACAACGTCAAACTGACGCAATATATATAGCAAATCTAAAGAGCCAGACAAACCTACCTAGGTTTCACCTACGCGGCAGACGGCCCTGACGAACCGCGTAGGTGAAACCTAGGTAGGTTTGTCTGGCTCTTTAGGTTTACTTTGCTTTATTTACTCTACTTAGCGTATTGAACATTTTGCTTAGTTATTTTACTTACTCATATAGGAGGTTTTTTCTTTGGACTCTAGACGTAGATTCTAGACGATTATTTTCGCCGGAAATATATGTTCTTAGTTCTTTCTTTTTTTACACTTTTTTTACCCTTGGGTATTGGTTTGTCCATTTACAAGCTAAGACAACTAATGCTTTGAGGGACGAGTATAACTGCTTATATTTATAAGATTATTAGTGTTATATATATATATATATTTATAATATTATTAGTGTTATATATATATATATATATATATATATATATATATATATATATATATTATTAGTGTTATATATATATATATATATATATATTTATAATATTATTAGTGTTATATATAACATATATATCTATATATTATTAGTGTTATATATATATATATATATAACATATATATATATATATATATTTATAAGATTATTAGTGTTATATATAACATATATATATATATTATTAGTGTTATATATATATATATATATTTATAAGATTATTAGTGTTATATATATATATATATATATAACACTAATAATCTTATAAATATAAGCAGTCATATATATATATATATATATATATATATATATATATATATATATATATATATATATATATA
>OZ010592.1:25577820-25580320 GCA_963932145.1 Acanthosepion lycidas | reverse complement strand
CGCCTAGCTGATTACAGGCAGGGAAGATAAAGGCTCATGCCTTTGCAAGGATATTTCGTTTTCTTTCGTTGCTCTTCAGTTTTCTCTAGCTTTCTTACTTGCCCATTAACTTACCTTTCTCATATCTTTCTTATTGTTTCTGTAAATGAAAGGAAAAGTAGTTTATGTCGTTCTATTATACCCTCCTCTCTGGCTATATACAGTGATACCTCGCCTTAAGTCGATTCGAGTTAAGTCATTTTCGAAAATACGTCGGTTTTTCTTAAATATTATATGGAAAAATGAAATCCGACTTAAGTCGTTTTACTAGAGTTTACGTCGACCGTTAAAAATATTCTAAACCTGAAATCATTAAAATAACAATAAAAACATAAAATCAGGTTTAAATAAATATAAAATAATATTGAATGTACTATATATATATATATATATATATATATATATATATATATATATTTATATATATATATATATATATGTGTGTGTGTGTGTGTGTGTGTATCTATCTATATACGTCATAAAATTATCAAAAAAAATAAATTAGCATAATAAAGTATGTTCAGCAGATATTCTTTTTTTCAAATTTCTGCCAACAGGCGGCACTCGAGCGTTGTTTTCCGCTCCAACACTGATTTTGAATTCAGACTTGTTTACATATGTGCTCTGCCGTTGTTGTCCTTTCAATTACATTTCAGTTGTGATTTAAAATACATTTCTGCCCATGGCTCTGAAAAAAAGTCCCGGTGCAAGTGCTAATGCTAAGCACAAGGGCATATTGCTGGAAGATAATGTGGAAATAGCTTATTTTATTCAGAACACTGTACGCACATATCATACATACTGTAATAAGCAATGGGGGTGTTTATTTGGGGTTTATAGCCTGGTTATTTCGAGTTGTTTTTTTTTCGACTTAAGTCGTGATCCCTGGAACCAATTAACGACGTAAGGTGAAGTATACCTGCATATATATATATATATATATATATATATATATATATATATATATGGTTAGGCAGCATATTTTCATTTTAGCATGTTTGGTTAAATAATTTAGACGATTAATGTCTACATATTTTAATTTTAATCTTTCAAATCCATGGATTAATTTCTTCGTGGTTGTAGAAAACTGATTAAAAAAAAGAACAAATTTTCATTCAAAAGATTTTAATTTTCCCAAATACTTTTAATGTTGTTCGAGATAATCTTCAGAGGTCGAATGTTCGTGGATATGTGCGCATGAACATCGCAAAATACGAAATATTTACCCGTTATGCAAGGATGGTAATTTATGTGTTAACTATGGAGTATATTTTTGTGCATGTTCACCATAAAATTCAAAATATCTATCCGTTATGCAATGGAGATAAAAATGTGATTTCTTTGGAATATTTTTTGTGGGTTTAAAAGATTGTTTTCATTGTAGCTTTTAACAATTATAATTTTTAAAAACTTTTCTATTATAAACGTTTAAGAATTTTGTTGCTATACTGGTAGGTGACATTATTTATTTTGGGCTGCAATTCTCTTATATAAAGTCCTTCTACAATTTTTAGTTTTTGCTTATTATTATTATCTTTGTGTCGTAGTGTTGTATTTTCGACTAATATCTGTCTAAACTACAAAGAACTCCACAGGGATCTATTTTTCCTTTTTATTTCATATAAAAGTATTCACTATTATATATATATATATATATATATATATATATATATATATATATATATATATATATATGCCTGACTGAAACCAACAAATATATGGCTGGACATAAATCGATCAATATAAAAATAAAAGGAGGTGGCTGAGAATCAGAAGAATCTGCGCTAGCAGTAATCTTTGGAAAAACAGATATATAAGTAAAAAACGACTGTCATACATATATAAAGCTGAAGGCAAGACTACATATATATATATATATATATATATATATATATATATATATATATATATATATATATATATATATATATATATATATATATTAAAAATCAAAACCTCCTCATTCGGAAAATAGCTATTTCGATTAACGGATGTGCACCTTATCAATTCAGAGATGTATTTTTTATGCTCTGTTATAATAAAGACATTGAGCTATTTTAATATTTCATATTATTAGGATTCACTTCGATTTATACCAACGGATTATATATATATATATATATATATATATATATATACAAACTGAGACCAACAAATAGATAGATAAATTTTGAAATATTTCATTAGCTTCACAGGGTGCGAGTGCTATTTGAGGACATATTGTTTTAAGTTCACTACACACTCAAATCATTTAAAAAAAATTTTCTAACAGATAACAGTCAGAGGAAGATGTTGAGCTAAGAAATGAAAAGATATGCAGTCATTTTTGCTTTAGCTGCAAACAATCGTCATTTAAATAATCAGTAACTTTTTACATGGTGCCAGATCATTTGTTCATAAGGTTCGGTTGAAGCTAGAGGGATGTGATGGCAATGTTTCCCCTGTAGCAAAAAGAAAAAAA
>OZ010592.1:25565320-25572820 GCA_963932145.1 Acanthosepion lycidas | reverse complement strand
GTTACTCAGGTCTTAGATATGCTGTCGAACTCTCTGCCGTTGGCCAGAGAGGAACCCGGACGAGTCTCGTCTGGGAGGTAGGCAGACCCAAACCTGTTTATGCTGGGCTTACGGGGAAACTTTGACTAAACCTACGGACTCGGATTGCCCCACATTAAATTCGGCCTTCTGCCACATCCTACACCGTGGTGGGGTTGGTAAATATTACTAGCTGGGATTTGTTGATTACGTCAGACTTACGCGAGATCTACCAACCTTCCAATAGTAGAACTTGCGACGATTTTCTGTAAAACTGTTATCTTTATTCTTATTGTACTGTTTTGTTTTGTTTTTTTACAATAAATCTTTACTTATTTTATCCACCTTGTTTTTACAAGTGTATGTTCCTATATATGGAATATAACAGATGGCAACCATTTTGAGAAGAAAACTTCTGAATTTGAAACCATGGAAATAGCAACGGGAAATTACTTCACTATATTTTCTAAGATATGTCAATTCAAATAAAATAAAGAACATCCTATATCTTAAATAGACTTGGTAGTTAGATAGTAACAAAACAATACTTTACTATGAACACTCATGAACAATTTCGGCAATGGCTATGTTGCGTCGTACCAAATTGGCCTTGTAATCATAAAATATTACGGCACGTCTCTTTGTCGTGTGCATGAAAAGCGCTTCGGCCGAGTACGCAAGTGGCGTTCGCTGGCGAGTCAATTCTACAGACTGCATGTGCAGTGAGTTGCATTCGCCTTGACAGCGACAGCTGATATCGAAGCAGACGAACCGGGAAAAATTATCGAACTGTTTCTGCTCCTTCCCTCAATCGCCCGACATGGACGGTCCACAATAGCGACATCAGATCCTGGATATACGAAACAATGGTTGAGAAAACAAAGCCTTATCGATCGTTCCGCCCGCCTACTGTGGGGAGAGGGAGAAAGAGAAAAGGACTGAAAAAGAAATGATTTAAACAAGGACCCCCACAAAATAAGATTTCACGGAGGAATGTCTGTGTGTTCGTCTAACAACTATACTATGGCATATATAAATATAAATATATATATATATATATATATATATATATATATATATATATATATATATATATGTATGTATGTGTGTGTGTGTGTGTGTGTGTGTGTGTGTGTGTGTGTGTGAATAAAGACAAGAGGAAAACTTACCCAACGCGTTTCGTCCACTGAGGGACTTTATCAAGTCAAATGTAAGGATTTTATTTTGTGACAAGTTTTTATAAACAAGAACAAATTTTTATATTTGCTTTTCAAAATTTCTTTTATAGGAGTGTTCATGAATATTGATCATGTTAGCAGATAAAGACCCTAAAAGGACCGAAACGTGTCGGCTAAGGTAAGTTTTCCTTTTTTGATATTGTATTTTTACTTACACACACACACACACACACACACACACACACATATATATATATTCTTGAGTAGAAAAAAACTACAGCGCCTTCTTTCTTTTCATCTTAACATCAAGAAACTGACAAATGGAAAGGAGCAGTATAAAAATAAGTAAATACAATATGTTTCTATTATTTATTGTTTGAATGAAGATTTTGTTGACTATATATATATATATATATATATATATATATATATATACAGTCAACCACGAAATTATTCATATACCCAAAGAATTTTCTGTTTCTTAGCCCGTATGATGCTAAGTTTTTTAGATTTTAATAAGCACAAAAAAAAAAGAAGATAGGAATATAAAATTCAATTTTCAGTACTATAGGCGGAATACAACAAATTTGACAGGCAAATTATGCAAAATAGGAAGACAAAATTATTCGTACAGTATGAAAAATCGAAAAAATTGAACAATTTTCACAATATTAATAGTCAATAACATGGCCTCTCATCTTTATAACTTGCTGCAATCGTTTTCTAAAGTTTTGATTAGATTTGCACAAGTCTTTTTGGGAATTTTCATTCATTCTTCAACACGTTCTAATTCTTGCTGACCGACGATTTATTCGAACTTTCAATTCTTGCCATAGATTTTTAATAGGATTCAAGTCTCACACATTGAAGGCCATGGCAGAGCTGTAATCTTCTTTTTCTGAAGCTACGCAGTCACTGATTTAGATGTAGGTTTGGGATCATTATCTTGCAAGGAAAGTAAATTGCCTACCGAGATAAAGATTTTGCACTGCTTATTGTACATTTTCATCCAGAATTTTGATATAGTCTGCAGATTTCATTATTCGTCTTATTGCATTTAATTGTCCGGTCGCTTTTGTGCTAAAACAACCCCAACACATCATCGAGCCACCTCTATGTTTTATTGCTGACACTTTGTTCTCTGGGAGGAAAGCCTCACCTTTCTTGCGCCAAATCTTCTGTACATCTTTATGTCCAAAAAGCTCATTTTTGTTTAATCACGATTTCCAAAAGCAATTTTCTTTGTCCAAGAACATTTTGGCAAAATTAAACCAAACAACAATGTGACATGGTTTGTGAAGTGGGGTTCGTTGTGATCGGTTTCCATACAACCCATTTATATTTAAATAACGTTGTTTGTGTGAGTACTTACGCTGATATCCATCATATCCAAACTTTTGAAGATGTCTTTCAAAACGACTCTTGTCTTTATATTAACCTTGCGACAGTTTTCGTGCAGTTCTCGGTGACAATTTGGATTTTCTTCCACGCCCAGGCAAATTCTCTGTTGTGCCAAACTGTTTTAAACGGACATTATCTAATATTTAGGGATAGCTAACCGGTTTGAAATAGAACTGTAATTATTTACCGACTTGTGGAAGTTAATATTCCTCTGTCTCAAGTCAAACACGAAACTCCTTTGTTTTTCCCATCGTGTTGTTAACGTAAAAATAAAAATGATGCCATGTGAATATTATTATCGTGAAAGCAGCACACCAACAAAATGACGCTAGGGTAAGAGAAAATATACGAAGCCTAATATACCGATAATGACACTCAGTCTGACAAGGGTATACCACGTACACGCATCACAGCCAAAGGATATGGTTACAAGTTTTGATAAAAGCACCGCATAATAAGCTTGCTTGTATGACTCGAGTAAACCAGTCAGCTCAGTCGATTTCCAATTGAGTTTGTTATCAAATATCAAGTATGTAGATGTGACTACCTAGTTTCATTGGCAGCGGCATCCTTCAGCTTAAAGAAAAGAACATAACCTCTCACCATCTGACCATGATTTCTTCACTTCGCCTGTCCATGAACAGAGCTCCCCATTACGTCATTCTTAAAGGGAGATAACCGAATGGTTATAGGGATGAAATATAAGGTTGGTGCAAAAATAATGACGTAATAATGTCGTTTTTTGACGTTTAAAAATACGTCAAAAAAACGACATTATCACGTCATTATTCTTTGCACCAACCTAATATATTAAGTTTTATTTTTTTTTTTTAATTTAGGTATAATTTAATTGATTCCTGGTTGTTTGATTTTATAGTTAATGCTTCTAACATTTGTAGTCCTTTCTTACAGCCTGTGATGTATTTTTTGTGTTAATGATAAGGATTTCTCATACGTCTTGTTCTGTTGTCGCATTTATTGGTGATAAGCGATTTACTTCAAATATTTTGTATAAAAGGAAACTTAGAGCAATAATGTGATGGTTGTGTAAACAATGTATGGATTGTGTGAATTGTTATTATGAATAAACAGATTTCAAGGGCGCAATTAAATTCACATACAATTTTGGCTTCTCGTAGTTTGGATTTTTCAATAATTAGTTGGTGGTAATCAAGCTGGAGAACATGCATACATAAACAGGGTGCGAAGGATAAATTGTCATCTAAATTACGCAGAAAGGAAAATAACACTGACATCTTATTTTAACAGATATATTTACCAAAATTACACAAAAATATCTTGAAATACTAAAGAGTGAATTTATTCACTAAAATTGCCATTGGCTTAAACCACAGCCTCGGAATCTCTTGCAACTCTTCTGGATGGTTCCTTGTTTAAGTTAGTGAATGCTGCCATAATCATTGCCTTCAGTTCATCTTTAGTGTTTTGTTGTTCTCTCGTTCAACTGTGCTTCACATATAATAATCAAGGTTGCCGTCTGGTGAGTTAGGTGGCCAGATGGAGATTTACTTGACCCCCTACTGAGTCAGGTTGTGACACAAGGTCTGTGGGGACCCGAGTGCTTTCACTCAAGCTGCTGGTCTATGCTGGTCTTAGCTGGTCATAGCTTGTCCAATCTGGTCAGATCTGGTCTAAGTTAGTCGTAGCCGTGATACCACCAACACAGGGACGGGAGTTAGGTGGCCAGATGCCAGGTGTTATGTCGTCGCAGAAATTGTCTGACAGCAATGATTGGGCTTTCTTGCTTGCGTGGCATGGTGCAGAGTCCTGTTGGCAGACATAGGATCTTCCAGTAGACACCCTCTTGACCCAGGACAGCACTACCTCCTCAAGGCAGTTGATGTAGGGTTCCGTGTTGAGTCGGAGGCCCTCACCAACAAATTCGAGTGTTCTTTTCAGGACGATAAAAGTGAGGTTTCAGAACCGCCGTACATTCATACTCACCATTTGACTCATCCAACTCTTTCCGAATCCTCTGTACTCTACTTAGATTGGCACGCGGACATTCTGAAATATTCGTAATGGAGTTTGAGGCGCGAATGCCAATCAGAATAACATGCCGTTTCCTAATTTCTAGTGGAGTGAATTGCAGTATGGTGCTCTTTTCCAATCAGACGGTTCGCTCTCACCGCGTTTTAGGCGGTATGTCAGTAAAAAATGTTCATTTTTATTCTCACCTGGAAATATTTACATTTGTCTTTTTGCTTATATATTCCTCCCTTTTGTTTTCTTTTCTCCCCCAGTTTTATTAATATATTTGTATTTTGGTCGCGGTTCCATTCAGCCCCCTATATTTTATGGCAGTGCGAATTGTTCTTTTACTATACAGTGCAGTAGACAAAATAAAAACAAACAACACGCATGCGTGAAATGAAAAATATAAAATAGCGTCAATTTAACCATCCCAACATCCATATATATATATATATATATATATATATATATATATATATATATATATATATATATATATATATATTACATGAATCATTCATATATATATATTACATGAATCATTCATACAAAAAACAAATATAGAGGTTAATGATTTAAATGGCGAGAATACATCTATATCTATTCTATGCTATTCTATAAATTCTCTTATTACTATATTTGTACAAAAACGCATAACCATAAAATTTAAAATTCAAACTCAGCGTTGCGACCGCAAGTTCCAAAACAATAACACATTTCTCATAGCATTTTTTCGGATTACATCTATATTTTCGTTCTCCTCTTATTACCGAGAAGTAAAAAACAAGAACAAATCTATTTCCATACCTGAGGATGTCTGTAGGAACAGACGAAAGCTTGTAAAAATTAAAAAGACCTTATGCAACTGGAATTTATAAACAGGGATCATATCATTCATATACAGGTTCGGGATTAGTGTAACTTATTGAAATTGTTTGCGAAGATGTATTCTCGCCATTTAAATCATTAACCTCTATATTTGTTTTTTGTATGAAAGATTCATGTAATTATAAGTTGAACAGCACCTATAATCGAATATATATATATATATATATATATATATATATATATATATATATATATATATATATATATATATATATATATATATATATAAGCATTTGATCCCAAGCAAGGTGGGAGTGCCACTAGCATGCAAGTGTTTACAGAGAGTAAGAGTAAAGAGGGAGATAGGAAAGGATAAAGTGAAGGGCAGGGATCAAGGTCAAGGTATCAAATGTCGATTGACATTTGAAAACTATAGCTATCAGGAAAGCAAGTAAGAGGAAGGGAATTTGAATGTCGGAAAGGGCGAGAGAAAAGCTGTTGGAGTTGAAGAGGCGGTTAGATTTAACTGCTTTGACTGTGAAATGGTGGGACCAATATGCCAATTTAGTAGCACGCTTAAATTCATGCAGCTGCAGTACAAGTGAAGGAATATATTTTTAAAAACGACAGAAAAAATCCTTCTTTCTTAAGAGATCCCTTTTGACCAACATAATGTCAGAAGAATAGGTTGGTAAATATTAATTGGCATTCATTGCAATTATTAGAAATATTTTACATTAACTTACAGCAAGCGTCTCTGTGCAGATAGAAAAAGAAAAAGGGAATTGTGCCGTTTTCTTGGTCAATTTATGTTTACCACCGTATACTTCTTCTCCTGATATGTTAATCAAAAGGGATCTCTAAAGAAAGAATGCCTTCCTGCATTTTCAAATCTGTGTATATCTTCTGTGGCATTCAATTTCTGTTATATATATATATATATTTTATTAAAGACATTTTTTTATGTTTAACGTTCTTTTTATAGATACAAGTATTTAAGTAAATGCTATGTTTATAATAAACAGTATTAAATAACATTTACAGGCCTGAGTGTCCGAGAAATTTTCATAGAAAATATTCGATCTTTGACAGGATTCGAACCTGCATCCTATACGGAACCACCATTCAGGCCGGTAAATGTTATTTAATACTGTTTATTATAAACAGAGCATTTACTTAAATACTTGTATCTATAAAATAGAACGTTAAACATAACAAAATGTCTTTAATAAAATGTCGGACTTTGTCCATTTCTTATATATATATATATATATATATATATATATATATATATATATATATATATATATATATATATATATATATATATATATATATATATATATATATATATGACCACCTCGACGTGGTGTAATGGTTAGCAAGGGTGTCTTGCTAGCTCAATTACAACTGAGTGTGTGTGTATATATATATATATATATATATATATATATATATATATATATATATATATATATATATCCAAGGAGAATGATATCCAGAGAGCTCAATGTAAATTCAGAGCAAATATGTTTGAATAAAAACAGACCACTTTAAGGTTCCATGTAATAAATTATTGCACCACAGCCATTTTAAAGGGCTCTGGATCATCAGACTTTACTTCCAGAGGTTGAAATGAAAAATGGAAGGAAATTTACACATTAGGGTTAGGGATAAAGAATTGAAATGGTACATCTAACTCACTCATGTCTTTTCTCTCCCCTCTCACTTCCTCACTTCGTTAATTTACATATGCTTAATACGGCCCGTCAAAAATGTGTAAATTTCTTTTCATTTTTCAGTTCAACCTTTGGAAGTAAAGTTTCATGATCCTGATCCCTTAAAAAGGGCTGTGGTGAAATAATTTATTACATGGAACCTTAAAGTTGTCTGTTTTTATTCATACCCATACACGCACACACACACATACACACGCATATATATACATATATATAATTAATATTTAATATGCAATAAAATTCAATATATATATATATATATATATATATATATATATATATATATATATATATATATATATACACACATATATATATGGTCAAGGTAAGTGCAAACAACA
>OZ010592.1:25547820-25560320 GCA_963932145.1 Acanthosepion lycidas | reverse complement strand
TTCTGCGAGCCACTTCTCCCAAAAGTGCACAAATTTGACAACTTAAAAAATAAAGCGATCCCAAAATTGTCGCATTACTGCGATTTGTAAATTGTCTGTAGAAAATGAATTAGTGACTTAGTAGCCAATGATCTTTTGGCATTGTACATGTAATTTTGTGTCTGTATATATATGTTCGTACGTAAGTAGGTTCACACAAATCGACCACGATTTCGTGTTGCCTGCCTAACGGTTGTCAATTCAAAATATCCCGTCTGCACTTGTTAGGCTATCAAGGCTAAACGGCTTCGTCTTCCCTATTAGTTCCCCTACTGTTGGTGAGATAAAACTGAGAAATATAGTGTTCATGACTTTTCCAAGGTCATTAGTGCGAAGTGTACAGAGACTGAATTTGAACTCGGCTCATCGATAACCGGTAGGTCATCCACACGACTATACGAGTACCTGTTTACTTGGCTAATTTTGTAACGCAGTCTGAGTAAATTGGATCTTAATGAGTAATTCAATATTCAGGCCATCTGCCAGAAATATCTGAGCTTTCTGAAAGTATACGTCTGTTCATTATCAGATGCATAGGTTAGTTTGGAACGAATCACTCGGCAAGCCAAGTTACTCCAAGTTTTTTTTTTTTTAGATAGTATCTCTTGTTTCATTTTGTCAATGCTCGCTAAACTTCACGTGTATTTTTTGCATTTAGAAGTACATTTATGTACTCGTACTAAAAACCATACACTTACCATTTGAAGTACGTATCTTTTTATTGCAGCGTGATATTCACACTATACAAGTCTCAAGAGCTATTCGAGTTAGAGGGTTACAAACTAAGAGACACACTTTATGTGGAAATATGGGTAAGCTAGCTGTTAACCCTAGACTTGAAGAGGTTAAGATTATGGTGATATTTGACCGATCCTTTTGATTGTTGGTCCCGCAAAACAGAGGACCATAGGAAGAAGCTGTTCCAGCGGAACTTACAAATACGAACGGAATGAGTGTGGTTCACTACAATGAGCGTGGTATGGCAGTTCTTAGCCGTCTAAGAACTGACATACCACGCACAGGTTAGCACTGGTGGAACTCAGTAATGCAGTTCGTTTGGATATTTTATATTGAATAAGCAATAGAGCAGAGATAGATGTGCGACGTTTCATCTGTGGGGAAAGGGGTTGTCGGATAGAAAATAATTCATCAATCAAAAAGACGCGGAAATGCTTTTGAAGTCTATCAAGACTGGAAAATGAAGACTGGGAGGCTCTTGTCCATATATGACAGCAGTACTCCATTTTCGGCCAGAATTGTCTCTTGTAAAGGTAGATGATAGCAGATACCTGACTCCTTCACTGATAGCAGGAGAAGTCAGGTAATTTCTGGAGCGGTACCGGGAAGAAACGATTTCGTTCCATTCCTCCATTCCAATAACATCAGGAAGTCTCCTTTCTAACAAATAGACCATGCTGAGATTCGAACCCGGGTTTCATGGTCAGAAAGCGAATGTTCTAACCACACACACTATATATATATATATATATATATATATATATATATATATATATATATATATATATATGTGTGTGTGTGTGTGTGTGTGTGTATGTGTGTGTGTGTTAGAATGTGCAGCTTATATTTTGTATCATAAAGAAACAATTTATACAATGAAATAGCAATATTAATGTGATTAATGGAGAAATCACTTCGCTAACAAGACTTAATGAGACATTAACTTACTATCAGTTCCTTAAATAATAAGATCCTTATATTCGAGTTAATGTTAGAAGGAAAACACATGCCAAGTACTTTCGACAACAAATTATCATCTTCAGTCCGCCATTTTTCTCATACATAAGAAACACTAAGACGAAATATGTGTAGAGCAAAAGATGTTTCGTTTTAAATTATGCTATGTATTGACAGTTTTTATGTTTTGGAGCTCCAGATCTTGTTCAGAATTTTGTTTGATTTTTGAAAAGTTATAAATCCATGAAATTTTCTTGTTATATGTGTTTACCTGTTAAAATGAAATGGACTTAGTATAATCCAATCAGTAGAGTAAAAATGTCTTAATAGTTTTCCACAGAATTTAAGATTCGGATTATTACTGTGCTGCCGATATGATGTCGTAAATATATTAGAGCGTGCAGCTTATAATTTCTATCATAAAGAAACAATTCAGATACAGAATTAAATACCAATGTTAATATGATTAATGGCGAAATCACTTCGCTAACAGAGCTTAATGAGACAATTTGCTATAATATATATGAGTGACAGAATTTATTGAGAGGATTTGAGATAATCACAATTAAGTAATTCATCGAGTCTAGAAGAAACCTGAACAGAATTCACTGGACGACCATTTCGTCCTATATTTCGGACTCATCAGCAGTGCGCATCCACTAGCGAGAATTGAATACGGATTTTTACGATACGACGCAAGCGTCATACCAACTGTACCAACTGTACCGACGGGCCTTGGGGACGAAGAGGTAACATTATCATTACAAACATGAAAACAATAAACAAAAACTAAAAATTCTTGAAGCTATATACATAAAACAGTTGAAACTTAATCTGAACAAAATAGACTATGAAATCTCCACAAAAATTCTTAAATTCCTATAATTGAAAACAGGAGCCATTGGTTTATACCAACGGCTTTCCATACTTAATACTTCTCGTTTTCACTCTCAAGTGATCATGTGTGACGTCATGAGCTGCGGTGCTATTTTCGTTTCCAGCGTCTCGTATGCACGAATTTCTCGCTGCTTGGAAATCTTCCATGTAAACAAAAACAGACTATCGTTATTGTTTTGTTCTTGTATTGTTTAATATATTGTAATGTAATTGTCATCTTTGATAATGGCTTATGTAAGCCGAAAGCTTAGGATTAAAAAGTATCTATCAATATTGTGATGTTCTTTCTTCGTTTAATGATAATGTTATTAAGCTTATCAGACGATATGAAAAGAATTTACATAAAATAGACAAAACTTGTCTTCATTATTTAATGAAACATGCATCAATATATATATATATATATATGTGTGTGTGTGTGTGTTTGTGTGTAATCTACGAGAAAGAGTAGAGAGAAATATATAAAACTGATTAAACTGAGGTCTTTTATGTCTGTCCGCTTCAAGACCTGAAAATTATTCAAATCTCGGTATTGGTAACGACCCGAGTTTTTAGATCATAGCTTGAGAATAAAGTGATGTCAGTTATGGTTAAAGGGAAGTAAATGATGCTGACATTTTAAAAGTATATTAAATTATATATGCCACATATGATTTAAACGACCACCAAGATGTTTAATCCTATCAAACCGCCTCAATTAAGAAAATTTCTTTAATAACAATTTAAGAACTGTTCTTTCACCCAGACAGAGGAACGACTGCGTCGAGCATTGAATCAATGGAACTTAGCCAGTTTAACGACTGGTTTTCTTTCTAGTGACTGATAAACGATGAAAGACAGACGACTTTCGTACACCTTCTCCTCCGCCAATATTTAAATTATCGAGACTACACAGCAACGTTCATTTACAAAGGAATCGTGTCCAATCATTTGGTTGTTCAGAATGACGCCATCGCTGGTCGGCGGCCATTGTAATTTCCCATCTATTTCCAGCGCTAGCCGGCGAGTTTAAGTTTTCATTTCTTCCTGTCATAAGTTAATTAATTTTGCGATGTAACGTCTCAATTTATGCCAACTTCGACTTGTCGTTTCGCCTAATTTAATTTCTGTTGACGCTCATTTATTTAAATTTATTAAATTTCTATGTGATCCATTATTTGGGAGAGCATTAATATTTCCGGCGGATGTTTAGACTGGGAAATCTCAAACCGTCTTTCATTTGTTTCAATTCTCAACCGATTTGTAAATTTCTGCTACCATTTTGAGAGACCTTGTCATACTGGCAAAAATGTAAGTCTTCTTATACAGGGGGCTGCAAAAGTAAGTATATAGTAAGTATTACATCAGTATTACCAGTATTATAATAATAGTGATTATTATAATAGTGATCCTAGAATTCATTTAATACTAGATTTAATTTATTTTATTAAAATCATTTTTAATAATAGAAGTTTAGCAGGGAAAGAAGAGTGTGTGAAAGACGGAGCAATGTTTAATGGATGTCAGTTATCAGTTATCTCCTGTTAATTCCCCTCTCCAAGTTCTCCACAGCCTTAACCGGGTATTGAACTCACACACTTTGGGTCCTGTTACTGGATCTAACCAACGCCTTTATCCACTGTGCCATGTGCCCACGTGGCACGTGGAACTAGGACAGTCTACCCCAGTGAGCGAAATAAAGGTTTCAGTTCGACATTCCAACCACCTGAAGAAGGCCGGAGCGTACAACGGCCGAAACGTTGTAATAAATATGGCGACAAAGATGAGGACAATAGTCCGAATAATGTAAATAGTGTACATAATGCCTCATCTCAGAAATATAGACAGATACTGAAGAGGGCCAGAGCCTGCAACAGACAAAACGTTGTGATAAATATGGCGCCAAAGATGAGGACAATAGTCCGAATAATGTAAATAGTGTACATAATACCTCATCTCAGAAATATAGACAGATACTGAAGAGGGCCAGAGCCTGCAACAACCAAAACGTTGTGATAAATATGGCGACAAAGATGAGGACAATAGTCCAAATAATGTAAATAGGGTACATAATACCTCATCTCAGAAATATAGACAGATACTAATTGAAACAGCCTCTTTAGTTTCCTTTCTTTCAGTTTTAGACCCACTGGAGTGACAGAGTGTAACCGATTTCTATTTTTTTTCTCTCAGATTATTTCATTTGCAGGGGTGTGCAGTAATATGAATCTATGTTCGCGGTATATGATGAAATTTGTTTGACCTTGAAAAATATTGCGTCATCCGTGATTGCATCATGTTTTCATCTCCCCCAGACACTATTTTCTTCACTGTCTATTAGATGTCCTACGCCCATTGTCTGCGAGGGACGTTACTCCAAAGAAGCTTGCGGAAATTGCAACGCTGCACGAACACACTGGCAATCCTTACCAGTGAGCAACTCAAAGTACTATAGACTGGCCCGGAAACTCTCCTGATTTAAATCCATTCAAGAATCTGTTGTCCATCTGCAATTTACGGCTTCGTGGAATGGACATACGAAGTAATAACGTGAACACTGGGTTATGTTTCATTGGAAAATTAGGAAAAAAGTAAATAATAACGGAATTATTCGTTTTGTTTTAATTAATTTGCAGAAGGGTGTATATGCAAGACAAAAGTAGGCAAAGCAACAGTAATAATGCAAAAATTTCAGCAAGTAAGAATGGTATTGACACACAAAATGAATACAGGCAAGTGACTGTAGTGTCCTAACCACAAGTCAAGAACTGTTCTGGATATGGAGTGATAAACTACATCCGCACCTGGGTACTACATCCGACAGCAACGCCTCTGATGAGAAGGTTTTGAGGAGCGTGGAACCACCTCTTTATTGCTGGTATTCCCAGGTCCACCCTGACCCGAGATGGTAGCACCTGTTAAGGTCCCAACTATGAGCAAATAGTTAACCCCCAAACTGGGCTCAAAACTTGTAAAAATAGGTTTTAATACCAGGGAAACATTTTTTTTTGTAAAGAATTATTATCAGTAATTAATTTTGAAAAAAAATTACCAGCAATCGATTATTACCAGCAATATTTTTTTTAGGAAAAAATATTACCAGCAATACATTTTTAAAAAAAAATATTACTAAAAATACTTTTTGAAAGAAATATTACCAGCAATAAAAATCCTGCCGGCATTAAATAACCCATTGAGGTTGATATGTCGTAAAACAAAATAAACAAAACCATATTCTATTCATACAAAACTATAGTAAACATCTTGTCGGTATTAAATAACCCATTGAGGTTGATATGCTGTAAAACAAAATAAACGAAACCATATTCTATTCATACGAATCTATTGTAAAAATCTTATCGGCATTAAATAATCCATTCAGGTTGATATGCCGTAAAACAAAATAAACGAAACCCTATTCTATTCATACGAACCTACCGTAAAAATCTTGTCGGCATTGAATAACCCATTCAGGTTGATATGCCGTAAAACAAAATAAACGAAACCATATTCTATTCATACGAATCTATTGTAAAAATCTTATCGGCATTAAATAATCCATTAAGGTTGACATGCCTTACAATAAACCAAACCAAACCAAAATCAAGTCAAGAATAAAAATATGCCGGATGAAACGTAGATAGTCATCTGTTGTTGTTTTTTTCTTTCTTTAGCGGTATACCAACTCTTTATGCATCATTTAATACTGAAATTTAATTTACTTGGGAGCTCGAATATTATTTTCTTAAAAATCTATTGCAGCTATTTTTTTCTTTCACAAAAAGTTGTTGCTAGTAATCCATTATTTTGATTTTTTTTTTAAAATCTATACTTGCAGGTGTTTTTTACCCCAGTTTTGGGCTTCACGATTTTTCCGTAGCTGGGACCCTAACTGGTACTGCCACTCCGGGTCAGGATGGGCCTGTGAACAACAGCAGTTAAGAGGTGGTTCTACACTCCTCAAAACCTCCCGGTTAGAAGTCATGCTCCTGGATATAGTTTATCGTCAGAGACGTCAGAAATGGTCTATCTTATTGTCAGGAAGAACTCTCATCATACATCTGTATGATTTGTCTATAAAATTGAAGAAAGGAATATTTTTGCCGTCACTCCTAACAGGATATGAACCAACAGATCGAATTCATCACAAGACCATATAGTGCAAATAGCTTTTACTCATCTAAATACTGATAATTTCCACAAAGCTTATCTCTGATAATCACACAAGAACAAGTACTGTTAACAGCTATATCATCTTGAAAAACCGGCAGTTTGATTTTAATTATGGCCGATTTGATAGATAGAACAGATGACTTTCTTTTAGTTCTCTTGCCTTGGATGACAGCGAGTCTACGACAAAGATAACTCTAAAAGCAGACTTAAGAGAAACGGGATATCTTGCCCTAGGCACGTCTACTGTTGCTACAGCTGCAGTATATATAATCCACCTACGACTCTAAGTGTTATGAGACTTTTGATGAAGATCATTTGTGGAGGTTTAGTGGAGTAATGGATAGTGGCTCGGATTGATGAATCGGAGAGCTGAGTTCGAATTCCAGTCGGATCCATTACATTCACTTACGTTGTCTGAATTCTCTTCTTCAACCTTCACCCAACTATGGTTAAATAAGATAACAGATCTGGGTAGTAACCGGTCTAGGAGAAGGTAAGACTAAATTCAAAACATGGCCTGGACAGGTTTGGGCTCCGTTAGTCTATCTTGCCCAAGAAACACCACTTCTACTGCGACTGTGGTGCCCGTACAACCTGATAGATTACGGGATTCACGATCTTTTGGTCTGGAGTAGTACTAAGTGATGCCTAGATTGGGATTATATTCCACTGGTACTGGAGATCCAGGTTTCAAGTCTGGTTTAAAAAAATAAATAAAAGAATAATGGACATTTTCCTCTTCTCTTTGACTGTGTGCTATAGCAAGTAAAGATGAGAAATAACGATTCTTTTGTTGGATCCCATAAAAGTATAGGCGATCGAATACACAAGAGAATCGGTCTGAGAAAAAATCGCCATCCAGTAGACGCCCCAAAAGTTATTTACTAAGAATTTATCCGATAGATTTTTTTTTCATTTTCGCCTGCTCACTCCTTTCATTTTTTTTTTTTTGCTATTCTTCTGTTTTTTTTCTATGTTTTTCCATTTTTCTATATTATTTTACACCTTCTTCTTCGTTCTTCACCATCCTCCTCCCCCTCCCTTTCCTCCTCTTTTAATTCTTCATTTTTCGTCTACATTCTTTTATACTTCCTTTCTCTTTTAATATTCTTCTTCTTTGTCTTCTAGATTCTGTCAATATTCTTTTATTTAAACATTTTTCATCTTTTCCTTTGTTTTTCTTCTACATTGGTTTTGCTTCTGTGTAACATTCTCCTTCTTCTTCTTCTTTGTTTCTACTCCTTTCTTCTTTTCCTTTTTTCTTTCTCTTTTCTGC
This sequence comes from Acanthosepion lycidas, assembly GCA_963932145.1. Classification (NCBI taxonomy): domain Eukaryota; kingdom Metazoa; phylum Mollusca; class Cephalopoda; order Sepiida; family Sepiidae; genus Acanthosepion; species Acanthosepion lycidas. Next base: position 25,552,261 of record OZ010592.1, on the reverse strand, counting down.
TATTTTCTTCTTTCATTTTTTACATTCATCTTCTAATTTCTTTTTCTTTTTCTTTCCTCTTTTTGCTATGTTTCTTGCCTTTTCGTCAGGTTTCTGCTTTTTCTTCAACTTTTCTTCTTCTTTCCTCTATTATTTTTTTCTTTCGCGATTTTTTTATATTCTTCGTTTCTTTTTCATGTATTCTTTTTTCTTCGACATTCTCATACATCGTTCTTTTTCTTCTTTTTTTTCTTTCTTCTCTTCATTTCCGTATATTGTTGTTGTTGTTGTTGTTCTTCTTCTTCTTCTTCTTCTTCTTCTTCTCTTCCTTTTTTCTTTTTTTCATTTCCATACATTATTCTTTTCTTCTTCTTATCTTCATTTCCATACATTATTCATATTTCTTCTTCTTCTTCTTCTTTCTTTCTTTCTTTTTCTCTTCATTTCCATACATTGTATTTTTGCTTCTTCTTTTTCTTTTTCTTCTTTCTCTTTTTCTTCTTTCTCTTCATTTCCATACGTTGTTCTTTTTCTTCTCCTCACCCACTTTTTTACTTTCTTCCTAATTCTCTTAATTTCCGTACATTGTACTTTCTTCTTCTTCTTCTTCTTCTTCTTCTTCTTCTTCTTCTTCTTCTTCTTCTTCTTCTTCTTCGCGTAAATTCTTTATCCCATGTTTATCTTTCTTTTACTTTAAATTAAAAAAAAGACAATAAAGACATTAAAGTTTGTGTAACAAATCATTTTTGCTTTCATGTCTTTTCCAACACCGATTTTTCTTCTCGTTTTTCAAAAAGAAAAAAAAACGAACCAAAATAAGCATCCCCTCTTTGTCTTCGTTCTTAACAAAAAAAAAAAAAAAAGCTTCAACAGTGCAGAGATTAAATCGCCATTTACTTCACTTCTGACGAATTTCCTTTGACTTTATTCTTTTGTTGTTGTTTTTTTAGTTGTGTGTTTTACTCCTATCTTGTCTCGTCAGATTCGAGGTCATATTGGAAAGAAAGGAAAGATTTTATAAGACCCCAATGTTCAATGGGGAAAATCCTTGAACATCGATCTCAGGCATCACTGAAAAATACACATTTCCAACTAAAAGTCAAGACGTGTTTCTGTTTGATTACGAGACACGATGAAAAAACTGAAAACTGACAAACAATAAATTTATTCATCTTCACCGTTTTGATATTTTACAAAACTTATGCAACTGGAGATATTGAATATGGACAAATTACATTTTTTTTTATCATTTCACCCCATGCCAGGCAATAAAGCCATTAAGACACAAGAATTTTCTGAGTGTGAGAGAAACTGAGAAAAACTACTATTAAGGAGAGAATTCAATAAAAGAACAGGAATTAAGAAGACAGAATATAACAATTAACATTAAATTTAAATTTTTGATGATCAAAATTGACTGGGAAGCAAGAAGCCCGGAGCTAGTTCCATAAATCGAGAATTAAATTAGAAGAAAATGTTAAATTAGAACTTACGGTTACATCTAACCAAATCAACTGTAAAATTATGAGATTAACGCCCAATCTAGAACAGCACTTAAAATCGTAAATCGAAGTACGAAATATGATAGTTCATCAGAAAAATTATCATGAAAATATATATAAAAAAGGCACCGGGAGGCAATATTACGGCGATGGGAAAGAGACTGAAGCCGAGATGCCAGGTCAGGACCGGTAAACTTGTAGACTCTTCTTTGGAGTTTAACAAGAATCTCTAAATACATAGAAAAAGCACCATACCAGACATGACAGCATTTTCAATGCATGAAAAAAAAAGGAAAAGAAAAAGGAGAAGAAGCAGAAGAAGAAAAAGAACAATGTATGGAAATAAAGAAGAAAAGGAAAAAGAAAAAAGAAGAATAAGAAGTAGAAAAAAAGGACAATGTATGGAACTTAACAGAATAAGGAAAAAAGAAAAAGAAAAAAGGGGGAGAAGAAGAAAAGTAAAATGTATGGAAATGGGGAGAAAAAGAAAAAAAGAAAGAAAGAAATAAGAAGAAAAAAGAAGAAGATATAAGAACAATGTATGGAAATGAAGATAAAAAGAAGAAGAAAGAAAAAAAGAAAGAAAGAAAGAAAGAAAGTAGAAGAAAATGAATAATGTATGGAAATGAAGAGAAAGAAGAAAAAGTAGAAAGAGAAAAAGTATAATGTATTGAAATGAGGAGAAAAAGAAAAAGAAAGAAAGAAAGAAAGAAGAAAAAGAAGAAGAAATAAGAACAATGTATGGAAATGAAGAGAAGAAGAAGAAGAAGAAGAAGAAGAAGAAGAAGAAGAAGAAGAAGAATGTATGGAAATGAAGAGGAAAAAAAAGAAGAGAAAAGATCAATGTATAGAAATGAAAAAAATGGCGATGTGTGTAATTTTGTGTCATGATAAAGTCAACCAACTGTCGTAGCAAATGACCAAGCAATTGGTTGTGTATAATATTTCCACTTTATGTCAAAAGAAAACTTGAGGCTTAGAAAGTGCGTTGGGATATTCACTTTAAGTTTAACAGTTAGAGGAACTGGAGAAGAGGTGTTTAGATTGCATTTGAAGAATGAATTTAGAAAGGGGGAGATTTTAACATATTACATTTTGAAGAACCAGTCTAATCAACAAATTCTTGACGTTTGATTATTTAATTATAATATCTCAAGTGTTTATAAGGAAAAATACTTTACTGAAAAGATTTAGTGTTACATTTTTTATCATTTTGTTATCGATAACCAATTTTAATTAACCGCCATAATTGGTGAGATTCTTTCGTATACACCATATAATGATAATATAAAAAAAAGAAGATAAATCTTAGTCTTTGAATGCCTATAAAACACAGCCATTCTCTCCAGTTTGGTGTTTAAGCACACTAATTTAAACTTCGAAAAATATCACCGATTTACTAAAAGATATATTTTTCCTATCAGCATAACGTCCTGGGTATGACGATAAACTACATCCGCGTCCTGAGTATGGCGATAAACTACATCCAACAGCAAGGCCTCAGATAATGTTTTCGGAAAAATAATGTTGCCAGCTATGCGTTTTTGAAACAATAATGTTGCCAGCTATACGTTTTTTGTTAAAAATAATGTTGCCAGCTATAAGATTTTGTAAGAGATAATGTTGCCAGCTATACGTTTTTTATTCCATACAAAATAGGCCTTTAAAATTCATATAAACTGGATTTGGCATTAAATAACCCACAGTCTTTGATATGCCATAAAACCCAAACAAACAAACAAACAAACAAACAAACCTATCAGCATACAGGCGGTTTATATCTAACATATTTTCAAAATAGACCTTTGTTCTGTCCCTGGTCAAATGCTTTTGCGTAATCTATAAAATATAAATTTATATCCTTCTGCATTTGTATTGCTAAAGTTCTGCTTCTTCGAGTTAAATCTGATTTTGTAGATTCTTAGAAAAGTAATTCTTTTATAAGACCGTGTGGGAGTTGGTAAGTTCTAATTAAATAATTATTCTTCCATTTCTACCCTGGCAAGGCTTGAGGAAAAAATATTAAATATTAGTATACTAAATAGCAATTTATTTCTTTTGATTTCTGTTGTATACTGATTTCCTTCCTGGTCCCAACAAGCAATTTAGGTTAGAAATGGCATCATGGCATTTTCCACTGAACAACTTTGTAAAAAAAAGAAATACAGGCAGCGTAAGACCACACACATTTTCTATAGATAAATGTTGTGAGTACAATTTTTTATTATTATTTTTTTTTTCTTTGCTTTCTGGCGTTTACACATTTCTTTCCGGGTCCCACCCAGAGACCTAAGGTTAGAAATGGCATCATGACACTTTTCACTGACAAAAAAAAAAAATAAATAAATAAATAAATAAATAAAAAATAAATAAAATAAAATAAAAATTACATAGATAAAACCCTTCTTAAAGTGTGGGCTGTACTTGTCAGAACAATTTTTTGTATCTCCTTGAGGCATGGGCTTCCAGGAATCCCTGCAATTAGTCTACTGCAATCTTATTATTATTATTATTATTATTATTATTATTATTATTATTATTATTATTATTATTTTCTTTGATCTCTGGCGTGTACACATGCCTTTCCGTGTCCCGCCCAGGGACGTAAGGTTAGAAATGGTATCATGACACTTTCCACGGCCGAAAAAAAAAAAAAAAAAAATTACATAGATAAAGCCCTTCAGTTTCAGCTTTCAACCCTGCACTACGTAGCCACTGATGGGTACGGGTTTTGTCTACGTCAACTTCGGGTAGAGTATTGGCCATGAAGCGGTTTATCTTGCCATCTTTTCTGTATCTGGTCGGTTGCATTTGTCTTTGCTTTCTTTTCTAAGTATTTTTGCATCTTCAGCCGGTGTACTGTGCTTTATGTTTTATTATTATTATTATTATTGTTATTATTATTATTATTATTATTATTGTTATTATTATTATTATTATTATTATTAATATTATTATTA
>OZ010592.1:25532820-25542820 GCA_963932145.1 Acanthosepion lycidas | reverse complement strand
TCTATCTTCCAAGCTCCTCAAAGTTTTTGACGTAGAACGAGTTAATGTTATTAGTAGTTATTTTTAATGTTCTTATTCAATGTCTATGTTATTCTTCCATTTCGTGTTGATGGCAAAATCATTGCCATAATATTTACTATCTTTTTCAAAAAACTATTAAATTGTGCTGTCAAATTCCGACGTTAATATCAAGTCCGTCTATGATTTTGCTTTCTTGGATACAATACATTATTAAAACTATTAAATTGTCCAAATCGTTTAACAGGATAATTTTCCATCCCACAAAAGGTTTGATATCTAAAAAAGAAAACAAAGTAAACTAATTGTTTCTCTTTTTCATGTTTTCCGATAAGACGTCCCGCCATCTTGACATCATTTATCGTAAGAAAAAAAAACAACACTTTAAATTATTCAACGAGGAAGAGAACATGTTAAAATCGTTTTGTGTCAGCCTACTGTCTTTCCAAAGGATCAATGGTGAGAGAAAAAAATCATTTAAGCTTTCAGTAATGCTGCCAACATTCATACTCTGGCTTCCATCTTCAAAGTCCATTCAGGATCCATCAAGAGAACTGTGAATAAGTTTAAAATAGAAGGAATAGTAGAGAGGAAAACCGGATCAGGAGGTCACAACTGGAAGAGGTATGATCATTCCAACTAAGAGATAAAGAGATGAATTAGAAAAGATCCAACTCAATCCATAAGACGTTTGACAAGTGAGAGAGGAATTTCAGCTATGACAATCCAAAGAGTAGTGAAATAAAACTTCAAAATGAAATGGTAAGTAAAAACGGTATAAGGTACCATGTTACTCCAGGACAGAAATTTAGAAGGTTAGAGAGGGCGAATATCATCATCAATAAGTTGCAAACGGATCCTATAATAATAATAATAATAATAATATATACATATATATATATATATATTATTATATTATATATATATATATATATATATATATATATATATATATATATTTCCATCCTTCATTAGGTTATGATCCTTAGCTATGATGAATTTATAATGAACATGTCATTTTCGTTTATGTCTGATTACATCACGATTCCCCTGTTAAGCTTGGAGAGTGTATGTGTGTGTGTACTTTTAAATATATGTGTATAATATACATTTATTGCACAACGTAGAGCCCAATAGTAATAGAAAAACCAGTAAGATATCTTTAATCATTTCCAAGATACAACGATTCAAATCTTAATCTAACAAATGGACAATTTTGCATTTACACGATTTGGACAATTTCACTGTTACACCCAGTATATCAATGTTATGAAAGTCCCAAACCAATAATCCCTGCTTTATTTTTTCAATACTTCTTTAAAATTAAATGTCACAATGATAAAATTCAGTTGGAGGTATTTACAAAGTGTTAGATATGAATGTGCCACCATTTAATAGTAGACAAATTTTCTCCGCCAAAATAGGATTACGTACGACGATGGAAAAAAAATCATTGAATTCATGAAAATCTTGTTAAATATGGTGACGATATTTTAAAGTGCGTTTATTTGCTGACGGAGAAGGTAATGAAGTTATTATGGTAAAGGATAATATCAATAGACAAGAAAAAAACCCATAGTATACACTGAACAACGGCATTAAAAATACTATCAATATAATTGCATCATTACCCGTAAAAAATAAGGCCTTGGAAAACTTGGAGAATTTCAGGAGTTATTATAAGACAAAGAGGTTTGGAGATGACTGATAAGAGATATTTTCAAAGTTGTTGAAGATGATAACGCGCACTGATTTACGGTGTGTCTTCAAGCCGTAACAGCTATGATAATGCTGCTTGCTAGTAGCTTCGTACAGATCCCCAAGTTGAAAACTGAAAGGCTGATCGTACAGATAATATGCATCTTTACGCAGCCATTTGAAATAGAAGAGAAGCGAATTCGGATGAGTGACTAAATCAAGAGATTTTAAAATACATATTTAAAAAGAATCAAAGGGGAAAATATGAAGGCGTTTTTGTTTTTGTTTTTTATCTCGATGAGATAGAATAAAAAAATTAAATGAAAAAAGAGAAACAGTAGAAAATAAGGAAAGTGAATGTTGGAAAACTCATAAAGTATAAGGAAGATGATAAAAGGGAAAGTCAGAAAGAAAGAATAGAAAGCTAAAAGAAAGAAAGAAAGAAAGAAAGAAAGAAAGAAAGAATAGTTAGTTAAAAGAAAGAAAGAAAGAAAGAAAGAAAGAAAAGAAAGTTAAAAGACGGAAATAAAGAAATAAAGAAAGAAAGGAATAATACTTAAAAAACGGAACCAAATAATAGAAAGCTAAAAGACGGAAAAGATGAAAGAAAGAATAAAAAGAAGAAAGTAAAATAGAAATATAAAAGAAAGAAAGAAAGAAAGACTGAAAGAAAAAAAGAAAGAAAAAAGAATAGTAATCTAAAAGACAGAAAGGATCAAAGGATGAAAGAAAGAAAGAAAAAAGTTAAAAGACGGAAATAAAGAAAGAAAAAAGTTAAAAGACGGAAAGAAAGAAAGAAAGAAAGAATAGTAAGTTAAAAGAAAGAAAGGATGAAAGAAAGAAAGAAAGATAAGAAAGTTAAAAGACAGAAAGAAAGAAAGGAATATTACTTAAAAAACGGAACCAAATAAAAGAAAACAAAAAGACGGAAAAGATGAAAGAAAGAACAAAAAGGAAGAAAGAAAAATAGAAAGCTTAAAGAAAGAAAGAAAGAAAGAAAGAATAGTAAGTTAAAAGAAAGAAAGGATGAAAGAAAGAAAGAAAGAAAGTTAAAAGACGGAAAGAAAGAAAGAAAGAAAGAAAGAAAGGAATATTACTTAAAAAACGGAACCAAATAATAGAAAGCTAAAAGACGGAAAAGATGAAAGAAAGAACAAAAAGGAAGAAAGAAAGAATAGAAAGCTAAAAGAAAGAAAGAAAGAAAGAAAGAAAGAATAGTAAGTTAAAAGAAAGAAAGGATGAAAGAAAGAAAATAAAGTTAAAAAGAAAAAAAGAATAGAAAACTAAAACAAACGTAAAAAGTAATAACAGAAAGTTAAAAAACGAAAAAAAAAACGCAGTAATAAAATAGACCAGAAAACAAATACAAGAAAGAAAGAAAGAAAGAAAGTAAAAAAAAAAAAAGAAATAATGAAAGATAGAAAGAAAAGTTTGAAGACACACAAGTGAAGGCTCAAATAAGAAAGAAAGAGAAATATGAAAGAAAGAAAGAAATGACAAAAAGAACGAGAAATGAAGAAGAAAAGTAAAAAATCTAATCTAAGAAAAACAAATAGAAGCCTATTGTAGGAAGGTCTATAAAATGAAACATATCGGAAAAGAAACATAGCGAGAATCTCGAATGAGAGAAAGATGAACAAAGATTAAAATAAAGCAATAAAAAGAAAACAAAGAAAATGCAGAAAATAACAATAAAAGATAAGAGAGAGAAAAAGAAAGACGTGGAAAAACTCAGTGAAAGAAGAAGACGATAGAAAGCAAAGAAAAACCGAGTATTTGAGAAAGAGAAAAAAAAAAGTCTGTCGGTTATCTTTAAATAATAATAATAGTTTAAAAGCTTTTCCAGGCGTCAGCTGTCGAGTACCTCGTGTATCAGTCTTGATTATCTTGTTCCCGACATTTGGGTAGTTATGGCGAATTCAAGAAGAAACGAACAGCAAAACATCGATAGCTCGATGTCTTTTGTTAAATAATTTCGTCAACATTTGGCGACATTGATCGTCTGCATTACGCAATTACAATCGGTAGATGCAGAACGCCAAGTATAGAATATGTCGAAATAAAGTTCGTCTCGAATTCCACTTTATTTGTGAAGGTAACCTGACTTTCATTAGGTAGTCACTATGGAAGACTTGTGTAGACATAAATGTAATGAACTCCTTCCATAGAAAGCTTTTCTCGCAAACGACTGGTGCAGGGGAGTCTAACATTCACTGAGCGCTGAACTATTGTGTCCTTGTGTCAGAAAAAAGAAACTTATATTGGCTTGTGTTTCGAAATCCTGTCCTTAATGGATGCCCTAATTCTAGAACATTGTTCCTGGCAAAGTTATACTTAATTAATAATTATATCGACACCTAATGTAGAGTGATTGTCAGTAAAAGAAATGAAATACAAGCGTAAAGAAAGAATAAAGAGAGTGAAAATAAAGCAAGAATAGAGAAAGAAAGAACAGCAGATTAATAAAAGAAAGAAGAGGAAAAGCAAATAATACGATTGTATTGAAAGAAAGAAAGAAAGAAAGAAAGCAAAAACAGAAAATTCAAGCCTAATATAAGACGGAGGATAAGAAAAGAAAAACGAAGAATGCAAGAAAGAATGAAAAAAAAAGCAAACAATACAAGGCTAATATAAAACGGATGATACAAAAAGGAAAACGAAAGAAAGAAAGAAAATAATATAAGACTATCGAACGATACGAAGAAAAAAAATGCAAGAAAGAAAGAAAGAAAGAAAGAAAGAAAAAAGAAAATAATACAAGACTATCGAACGATACAAAAAGAAAGAAAGAAAGCAAATAATACAAGCCTAATATAAGACAAACAATACGAAAAGTAAAAAGAAAGAAAGCAAAAAGACGAAAATTAATATAAAAATAAAGAAAGAGAAAGAAGAGAAAAAGAAAGGAGAGAAAGAAATAAGAAACGGAAAGAATAAGAGACAAAAAGAAAGAAAACAACCACAGAAGAAAAAGAGAAATAAATAAAACAAGAAAGAAAGAAAGAAAGAAAGAAAGAAAGAAAGAAAGAAAGAAAGAAAAAGAGACGAAAACAAAGTAGACACACAAGAGAAGAAAAAAAGAAAGAAAGAAAGAAAGAAAGAAAGAAAGAAGGAAAGAAGGAAGGAAAGAAAAGGAGACGAAAAGAGAGTAAACACACAAGAGAAGAAAAAGAGAAAGAAAGAAAGAAGGAAATAAGGAAAAGGAGACGAAAAGAAAGTAAACACCCAACAGAAGAAAAAGAGAAAGAAGGAAATAAGGAAAGAAAGAAAAGGAGACGAAAAGAAAGTAAACACACAAGAGAAGAGAAAGAAAGAAAGAAAGAAAGAAAGAAAGAAAAGGAGACGAAAAGAAAATAAACACCCAACAGAAGAAAAAGAGAAAGAAAGAAATAAAACGAGTCAAAAAGAAAGAAAAGAAAAAATAAAAACAGAAAGAAAAAAGCCAAAAGGAGAAAAAGAGAAGAAAGAAGAAAATAAAGAGATAAAAAAAAAGAAAGAAAACAGACAATAGAAGAAAGAAAGTAAGAAAGGAAAAAGAAAGATAAGCAACAAAATAACAAAAAGTGAAAGAAAGAAGGAAGAAAAAGGGATGGAAAGGAAGACAGCAAGTACTTGAAAGCAAGAAAAAACAAAAAGAAATAAAGAAAGAAAGAAACCTCCGATAAAAAGAAAAAAAGAATTGTTAAATGATAAACAGCAACAGAATCGCTTCTGGCAGTTTACCGATTAAAAGTTTTTACTGACCAACAACTAAACCAATTCCAGAGAAGTACATGTGAAGTTCCTTGAAAATCCAAAACTCATTACAAAACAGCTGCGTTTTCTCTTTGATGCCAGAATGGAGTAAGCAGTTTATATTTTCAACTCTCTCTCTTTCCGTGTCTCTCTCTTACTCAATCTCTCTCTTTCTCTCTCTCTTTCCCTGTCTCTCTCTTATTCAATCTCTCTCTTTCACTCACTTTTTCCCTGTCTCTCTCTTTCTCTCTCTCTTTCCCTGTCTCTCTCTTACTCAATTTCTCTCTTCCTCTCTCTCTTTCTCTCTCTTACTCAATCCCTCTCTTTCTCTTTCTCTCTCTCTTTCCCTGTCTCTCTCTTACTCAATCTCTCTCTTTCTCTCTCTCTTTCCCTGTCTCTCTCTTATTCAATCTCTCTCTTTCTCTCTCTCTTTCCCTGTCTCTCTCTTACTCAATCTCTCTCTTTCTCTCTTTTCTGCAACCGATTGCTCAAGGCCAGATTGACTGCGCAGAATGCACAGTTTGCTTATGGTACGGAGTGAAAACTACACAATAAAAGCGTTAGAGATTGGAAATGAGACCCGGTAAAAATAATTATTTAAAGCATTTCATTCTGAAAACCAGGACATTAATAAAATAAAAAAAAAATGTAATATAAAGTCATTTATCATCGAATATGAAGGACGAGAGGAAACTGAGGGAAAATAGCGGGCGAAAAAGAAAACGATATAGGATATGGAAAGAAATTTCAATGTTTAAAATCATAAAGGAAGGAAAAGAGGGAAAGAGAGAAGAAAATGCGGTGAAGAAAGAAAGAAAGAAAGAAAGAAAGAAAGAAAGGATAGATGAAGAAAAAGTAGAGACAAAGACGAAAAAACCAAACGAACAAAAAAGTGGCAAAAGCTAAAGTAAGCGAGAAAGAAGAGAAGAGAAAGAAAAAAGAGAGAGACAAGGAAAAAAAATGAAAAAAAAAATGAAGAAAAACTGAGAAAAAGCAAAAATTAGAAAGAAAGAGAGTAAGGAAGAATGAAGAAAGAAAAAAGTGTCAAGGATGAAAATCAAAAAGAAAGAAAAAAGAAAGAAGGAAAGAAAGAATAGAGGAAGAAAGAATAAAAGAGGAAAGAAAAAGCAGAAAGAAAGAAGAAAGAAAGGTGAAAATGTCCACAAACAAAAAGAAGGCAAAAAGGACAGAGGCTAAAAAAGAAAGAAAAAAAAAGAAAGAATAGAGAAAGAAAAAAGACACAAGGACGAAAAGTAAAAGAAAGAAAAACTGGGTAAAAAGAAAGAAAGAAATGAAAATGAAAGGAAAAATATAAGAAAAGAACTAAAACAAAAACAAAACAAAATAGAGAAAGAAAGAAAACCAAGAAAAAACAGAAAGCAAAAGAATAGAGAACTAAAACAAAAGAAAGAAAGAAAGAAACAAACAAAGAATAGAGCCGGACAAAGAAGGAAATGGAATAAAAACAACACAAGAAAGAAAGAAAGAAAGAAAGAAAGAATGAATGAATAGAGCCGGAGAAAGAAGGAAATGGAATAAAAACAACACAAGAAAGAAAGAAAGAAAGAAAGAAAGAAAGAAAGAAAGAAAGAAAGAACAGAGCCGGACAAAGAAAGAAATAGAATAAAAACAACATAAGAAAGAAAGAAAGAAAGAAAGAAAGAAAGAAAGAAAGAAAGAAAGAAAGAAAGAAAGAATTAATGAATAGAGCCGGAGAAAGAACGAAATGGAATAAAAACAACATAAGAAAGAAAGAAAGAAAGAAAGAAAGAAAGAAAGAAAAAAAGAAAGAAAGAAAGAAAGAATGAATGAATAGAGCCGGACAAAGAAGGAAATGGTATAAAAACAACATAAGAAAGAAAGAAAGAAAGAAAGAAAGAAAGAATGAATGAATAGAGCCGGACAAAGAAGGAAATGGAATAAAAACAACATAAGAAAGAAAGAAAGAAAGAAAGAAAGAAAGAAAGAATGAATGAATAGAGCCGGACAAAGAAGGAGATGGGATAAAAACAACATAAGAAAGAAAGAAAGAAAGAAAGAAAGAAAGAAAGAAAGAAAGAAGAAAGAAAGAATAGAGCCGGACAACGAAGGAAATGGAATAAAAACAACATAAGAAAGAAAGAAAGAAAGAAAGAAAGAGGGAATGGGAAAGAAAAAAGATCAGAAAAGAAAAATAAAATACAGAAAAAAGCTTAAATTACTTTTTCTTCCATCAAAGAGATAAATAAAATGAAAGCATTCTCTGTACGTCGACTTTAATAGAAATGATAGGAAAAATGGACTTCGTACATTGGAAGTTTGTTAAAAAACATATATCTTAAATTTTGCTGTCAGGCCACCAACGTAATACCTTGTCTTTCTTTTCTTTTTTCTTTTTTTTTTTTAAATCTTTGAAGAATTTAATTCTACAGAATGGTCTCTTGATTTTGAGATTCAATTTAGCCTACAACTGCGAGGCTTCAATGCCTGAAGCTAATCAAATCTTGAAAAAAATCTTGAAAAAAAGCGAAATAAGACATTTGAATTTCAAAATTTGATTTGTATCTCAAATGTTGAAAACAGATTTTTTAAAAACTTGTTCCACCGCCGTACTTGATGCTTATCAAGCCTTTGGCAAAATGCGCAACCTGATTAAATGTGGAGATAATTCCTAGATGACGTTTCAAAAGATAGTCAATTAGATAGACGACAAAAAAAAAAAAAAAAAATGATAGCAAATATAAGAAATGGTAAATAGAGGGTAGGAAAATAACTGCTCTGACGAGCTATTTTCGTTGGTTCCCAAACTGAATGAATTTAAGCGTGCTACTATGTTGGCATCTCGGTCCCACCCTTTCTCTGTTGAAACGGTTAAATGTAGCCGTCTCTTCTATTCCAAAACCTTCGTCTTGGACTTCCCGTCAATGGAATTCCCTTCCTCTTACTTGCTTCGTTGATAGCTATAATCTTCAAATATTCAAATGTAATGTCAATCGACATCTTCTGATGAATTGATCTTGATCTCCGTCTTGCTCTATATCCGTTCTCCAAACACCCCTCTTTAATCTTGCTCACTCTCTGTAAACCCTTTCATGCTAGTGGCAGCCCCACCTTGTTTGAAGTGATATGCTTAAAAAAAAAAATAAATAACTAAAAAAAATATAGAAGGAAAAGCTCAAAGTCGATGTCTGTAAAACTTTTGGCCAATTTTTTTTATTCATTTGACATTTTTAGAAGAAATGAATCCTGTAGGTCTTAGAGAGGAACCTCCTTTTTTAATCGGTATTACACAAAGGAAGGCCGCAAAGCCACTAAAACGCAAGGAGTTACAAGGTTGGGAAGGATTAAGAAAAGAAACATTAATAGAGAGCGGGAAGAGAAAAGAAAGAGTCACTAGGTGGACGGTAGATAGCGATTGACATTGCATTTAAATTTTTGCAGATGAAAGACAGACACAAGGCCACAAAGATAGAGTACTAGTTAAGGCCAAACTCAATATAACTGTAATAATTTCCTTTTTTAAAAATTGGTATCACACAATACAAGGCAGTAAACCCACTCTAAGACAAGCAGATAAAGTGTGTGGAAGAATTACATTGATTTAAGTTGGCTGGAAATCATGAAGCCGGAAGAAATATTCCACAAGCGAGAAGTGCGAGAAAAGAAACTGTTAGCATAGAATTTACGTTTACATCTAGCCAGCTCAACTGTACATTAATGAGATCTTAACACCAGTCGAGTCCGTCTTCAAATCTCGTGAAGTTGCGCCACAGAATCACAAAGATCTTTACAAAATAAAAACGTATAACTAGAGGACCAGCAACAGCAGCAAAAGCTAAAACAGATATCACATGTCACTCCAAGAGTAAATAATGGCATAAGGCATTAATATTCCTCACTGCTTCAAACAAAAGGTTAGGAAGGAAGCCCTCTCGAAATAGGAGAACGAGCAATAACAGAGGACTTGAGAAGCCTATTTTCAAGAAAAAACTGTTTTAAGACAAACATTTTTAAAATTTCAACCGGTAGAAAACAGAATGCAAGGTCATCAGTAAAAGAGAGCTAGAAATGCGATTTTCAGGTCGGAAAACACTAGAATCAATCAGACGCAGATTAAATATTTGGGAAGTGTTCTGACAGAGGACGGTAAATGCGACACTGAGACCCTTAGACGTATTGGGATGGTCAAGGTCGTATTCGAAAAGCTGGGTAGACTATTGCGAGACAGGAGGATTTCTTTGGTAATGAAGAAAAGAATACTAAGCTGTTACGTGACATCTTTCCTTCTTTATCGCAGCGAATGTTGGACGATGAAGAAGAGACTCGAGGCGACGGAGATGTGATTCTACAGAAGGATGCTGAGGATATCATTGGCCAAGCGTGTGAGTAACGATGAGGTCTTAGAGAGGATGCAAACGAGGAGGAGGCTTATACTTAATATCAGGAAGCGGCAGCTGGAAGTTTCTGGGACATATAATGAGGGAGGAGGGCCTGGAAAATCTGATACTCACGGGTCGAATAGAAGTAAAGAGAGGCAAGGGAAAACAACGCATGGCATACCTTGCGGGCT
>OZ010592.1:25455320-25527820 GCA_963932145.1 Acanthosepion lycidas | reverse complement strand
CATAGCCTGTCATCCAAAACGGAGTTAATATAAAACTGACGAATAGTTTTGCCGGTATAATTAAACCAATAAGAATATATATATATATATATATATATATATATATATATATATATATATATATATATATATAACAAGTAAAAAATAAGTCACTGGTAAATTGCAACCAGAACTAACGATTTGCTTACACGCAATTTTCTAATATATCCAAGCACGCGCCATGTTTTGATTCATATTCAAGGGAAATCAGACACATTAGTTTTACCGGAAAACAACACCACGGAAAGAGACTATATTTAGTCCTTTTGAAACGATATTAAATTTATCACACCATCTTCTTGATATTATTATTATTATTATTATTATTATTATTATTATTATTATTATTATTAGTGTATCCGTGCCATCAAAATAGACGGCAGGAAGCAATGTATTATAAGTATTATGCATTATATTGTAAGTAATTTTCGTTTAATCCAAATATAATTTTGTAATTTAAAATAGTTCTTTGTTAAGGTTAAAAAATAAACAGTGTACAATTTATAGACACCTAAGGAAAGATATTTGTATATTATCTTCATAAATATTACATATTTATAACCAAAATGATGTTTACTGCAAAAGTTGCCAAAGAATAACATTTTTTTGTGTAAACTTTGTAATGTCTAAGTAATCCTTGATAGGTCCATAGATTCAATCTGTAATTACAAAGCCTGCTTATTTTTCGTCCTACAAAGAACAACGTATCATCAGATATTATTAAAAAATTACTTTTGTTTTTCCCCACATCCTTTTTTTACAAATTATAATTTTTAAAGTTTAAAATGGATGTCTAAAAAAGAACAAAACTTTCATGAAGATATATGTGGCGTATTATATATACGACCACTCTTCGATACATCGATATCAGTACACGTCAACAGGACAATTTTAGAACGCCATCGGGTGAGTCATTTGCACACTGTCATTCAATTGTTACACATAAAAAACCTATATATATATATATATATATATATATATAGTAGTGTAGATAAGTTGGTCAATAAAACTAAGTCAAACGAAACGGTAGCGATGAAATCTGTATGGCAAACCTTTATTAATGTTAACCAGGTGACTGTTTTATATATATATATATATATATATATATATATATATATATATATATATATATATATATATATATATATATATATATATTATGCCTCAAACTAATTACCATTTTATTTTTTTTTCTTTCTTCTTCCCACTTTGTCCATTTTTTTTATTATATAATTTATTCTGTTTACCTCAATTTAGTTTTGTTGAGCGAGGTACGAATCCGGTTAGCTGCCCGTTTTTAATTTTTACTTTTTAATATCATGAGTGGTAATAATAAAACTAATTTTTGTCTGTTCATGGTAGTGATAAAATTTTGTACCACCAAACATATCTTTAAATATATATATATATATATATATATATATATATATGTAAATCTGATTTACGATTTACGATTCCAATGTAATAAATTATAACTATGAAATGTTAGTGTTTGAGTCTTTTATAATATATTATATTCCTTCTCCGTCCTGGACATCGAGCTCTACCTGGATTCTATTCTCTTCAATATGTATATATATATTAACCACTAATATTATCTCTCTCTCTCTCTCTCTCTCTCTCTATATATATATATATATATATATATATATATATATATATATATATATATACATATGCAGCGCATTATATATTTCGACTATTATTATTATCCTATTATAATTGTGCATGTTACTTCCTTTGTTAGTTCGCTCGAGAGTTACGCCCTGCCAATGCATTACAATTAACGGTCTATTCCGTTTTGATTGCGTGGAAATAGGGGTAAAGGCACTGCTTGGTTTCAGTAAAAGAAAGAAAGAAAGAAAGAAAGAAGTGGAGATAGAGAATCAGATGAAGCTGATAAGTATTGATACTACAATTTTCTGTCAGACAAAAGGCCAAGAAGCAATTTCCATTTTCTTGCCGCCCCACGCTGTCCCCGCAAATGTAAGCAGGAGAGGTCCCAAAGTAGCTCAGACCACGCAACCCTCAGTTGCGCTGCCGTCGGAATTACTACTGATATCCCCTTCTTTAATACAACGAGGGCAGCTGTTTCCGGAGACCGGGCACCTCTCGATAATATTTTCAGTAGCGCTTTGTCCACAGAGAGAGGCACAACTGTCAGATGGAAATGTAGTCTATCCTTTCAAGAGCAAATGCTACATTTGGATCCCAGCCAAAAGGTATAAAAAGCGGATATTATTAGTGTGACTACATAGCTATTAAATGTGATACAAGGCCAGTATAAAGTGGGTTTTAACCCCACTCCCGAAGAAGATCTAGTGTTTAGGTCAAAGGATCCCTTGGGTTTGGGGTTAATATTATTTCAACCTCTTCTAGCAAAAAAGATAGGTCAACTGCTATAAATTCGTCATTTTTCGGACGCACAATATTGAACGAAGCAAACCAGTTAGCATAAATAAAATAATTGCTGAATTATTTCTCAATTAGTATTGTAGAAAAAATGTTTGTCAATCTGGGGTTTGACTATGTCATTGGTCCTTACCTATAAGAACAGAATGAACTCTTCCTAGCACTATGTATACTACGCCTCTCAAGAGAGAGGGTCGATTCAAGCCGAGCTTCTCGTCTTGACGGTCGAACTCTCGGCCTCTGAGCAGAGAGGAACCCGGACGAGGCTCCGCCGAAGGGCAGAGTTTCGTTCGGGGAGGTTGACCAACGCGATCCCGTTTATACGGGTTCTACGTGCTATATTTGGCCGAGCCTACGGGCTCGGGAAACCCACGTTAAACTCGGCCTTGTGCCATATGCAACCCTCGTGGCGGGGGTGTCTAGATACCGATTCAAGCCGAGCTTATCGGCTTGTCGGTCGAACTCTCTGCCTCTGAGCAGAGAGGAACCCGGACGATGCTTCGCCGAAGGGTAGAGTCTCGTTCGGGGCGGTTGACCAACCCGATCCCGTTTATACGGGTTCTACAGGCATTTTTTGGCCGAGCCTACGTGCTCGGGAAACCCACGTTAAACTCGGCCTTGTGCCACATGCAACCCTCGAGTCAAGCCGATAGTAGTTCACTCCAAACCAGACTGACAGTCATACTAACACCTTCCACATCATGTATTATTATTTTGTGTAATATACCTTCGTCATTTCTACTCTTGTATTCGTGTTGTTCTTCCTTGGTCCTCACCTGGACCATAACAGACTAGTTATTATTATTATTATTATTATTATTATTATTATTATTATTATTATTATTATATGTACCATTTCTTTTCGGGTCCCACCCAGAGATCTAAGGTTAGAAATGGCATCATGACATTTTTCCACTGACCAATTAAAAAAAAAACAAAAATCAAAAACATATTTTACATAGATAAAGCTCTTCGTAAGGTGTGGGCTGTACTCGTAAGAATATTGTTTTGCATTTCTTTAAGACATGGACTTCCAGGAATCCCTTCAATGAGTCTACTGGAGTATTTTCCAACCAACCCGAGGGATTCAACTACAACAGGGATAGTTGATGTTCCCACGTGCCACATTTTTTAATTTATTATTACTACTATTATATTTATTTATTTATTTATTTATTATTATTATTATTATTATTATTATTTCCCATTTTATCTGGTTTATTAGTATTATTAACTTTTAATTTTCCTTATTTACTGTTTGATAGCTTTTAACTAGCATCCCGTGTCTTCCACGAGGAATCAATTTCTGGGATGTTTGAACTTTTTTTTTTTCGCTTGCGATGAAATTGGATCGAAGTTTGAAATTTGTAATGAACGTGTCTTATAAATCAACTTGATGCCAAAAGCAAATGAAGAGATTGGAGAATGTATTACACTGAAGGTGGTGTCTCTAAAACAAATGATAGGGATACACAACTGAGATAGGTCATGGAAAAATGATTACCATTAATGTTTGGAGAGATAACACTGAAATTGCACAGTGTTGCCAAATTACACAGGAACCATTACTTTGTGGAACAGACTTTGGGTACTTCCTCGATGACTACGTTCTTAATCTCTTCGAGTCTAGAGTTAACCGCTATCAATCCTACGTATCCCCATATAAAATTAATTCCCCCTCTTATATACTTACAACTTCATTTAGGAACCCTAAACTTTGAGTAGCTCTTGAGCCTTGTATTGGCTGAAAAAATAGTTTAAAAAATAACAATAGCTAATCTGAATGAACCACACTATAAAATTTTGAATCGATTTGCTTCTTGATAGAGATTAAAGTTAACCAACTAATTTTAAAACTGACTCCCAGGCAGTTAGTGTAATGCAGATTTTGGTTGGACGACGCCTTAAAATTCTCCCCATCAACGGTCCCTGCAATTTTTTTTTTTGTGTGTGTGTATAGATAAAAAATGCAGTTTATTATGACAAAATTGAGTGAGGATAATTGTTGTATCCTTAAAGAGGTTACAAACAGAAAACGGTGATACTCGAGTGAAGGAACAGCAAGACGCGCGTAGATGAAAGAAAGGAGGTTTATTGTAAAAAAAGAATACGCTACTGAAAGACAAGAAATCGCGGGGCTGGCTATTAATTCCCGAAGCACGCCCCCAGGCATATCCTGTTCTCACTATATATAGTTACTGATATAGTCAGTCCACATATACGATAGGGAGTGTGGGACATTACATTACAACAATAGTTTAATGAGTTTAACACAATTTGAACATTGAAACCAAGCTACTTAACAGGTTAGCTCTGTAAGAGAATTTAAAAAAAAAAGCTAATCTTACATCTGGATCCCCAAGGAAAAGTGGTTTTTGTGAGAGGGGGTTGAGAGTGCATAATATCTATCTGCAGGGGATGTACTCGGTGGTACTATTTAAATTGACTGCCCTACTCGTAAAAATTCGAGAATTATTTTAAACATGTTTTATAGATTAGCATATATTAGACCTTCCTGAAGCAACGGCATTTGTCAGAATCGAAAGTTATCGATTATTTATCACTTTAGAAATTAGATTCAGTTTCTAATATGAATACAGTGTCTAACAGATCCGACTTTAAAAATCTTTGTTTTTATTTATTAATGTCAAGCAAGGATCTGTGCCCCCGTCATTAATAACAGCGTGCTGTGACAAATTGAGAAAAAAAAACACCGGTAACTAAGAAGCCTTTAAATAAATTGGAAACTTTTTAATCGTTTCACCCCAAGCAAGGTGACAATGCCACTAAGACGCAGGGGTTTACAGAGAGTGAAAATAAAAGAGAATGAGAAGACCAAGAATGGGGAGGATTGAGGAAAGGACAAAAATGAAACTGGATTCAAGAAGACAAAACATGGCGATTGACGTTGCATTTAAATTTTTGAAAATTGTAGTTATCAAGGATGCAAGTAATCGGAAGGGAATTCCACAGGTCGGAAGTACTAAACTGTTAAAGTAAAAGTGGTCGTTGCTAGTTCTAGCTAGTTCAACAGTAAAATGGTGGGACGTAATTGCAAATCTGGTATTACGCCTAAATTCATGTAGTTGGAGTGTATGGAAAAAAAGTTCATCAGAGTAGTTGACGTGAAAATACTTGTAGAAAAGACAGAGGGAAGGCACGTCACGTCGTTGAGAAAAGGACTGAACGCTTGATACCTGGTGAGGATCGATTGCATTACAGACCCTTCTTTGGGTTCTCAAAGAAAAATGGAAACAAAAAAGACACTTGCACATTGATTCACAAAGAGACAATTGAAATTTCTGAGATGCATATTGAGAAGAGAAAGTTTGGAAATTTTGACACTCACAGGACATTCTGAAGGCTAGAGGAAGAGAAGAGAGCAGCGAGTAATCTACATAAAGAGCATATGTAAATGGTTGGCAGAACAGTGGATAACTGGTATAATAAAGGGACAAATATTGCTAAGAGCTCCTAGGGAACTGGCAGAAGAGGAAGGCAAGTAAACGTGTGTTGATATCTGTCTATATCTCTGAGATGAGGTACTATGATTATTTTCGTCTGGTGGACGAAATAGAGGGTTCGGTTCGAAATTCCACTCACCTGAAGAAGTCCGGAGCGTACAACGGCCGAAACGTTGTGAATGTGGCAATGAAGATGAGGATAACAGTCCGAATAACATAAATAAGGCAAATAAACTTGTGTTGGTTTTGAGTTTGGGAATAAATGTTTAGAATTGTTTTGTCGGAGCAACTGAAACCTAAAGATTAAGCCAACTGGAATTAATCAACAACTCAATACTTATTTTTAGTGGACAGAAAAGCATGTTTCGGAAACCCGTTCTACGGCTCCCCGGATATGAAAGGACGTATCAAGAGAGGCAGAAAATTCCTCTGTGATACCGCTTGTTCGGCACCATCTTTGAAACACAAAACCAAAATATTAGGTTGGTGCAAAAAATAATGACGTAATAATGTCGTTTTTTGACGTATTTTTTAACGTCAAAAAGCGACATTATTACGTCATTATTTTTGCACCAACCTAATATATTGATATTCTAGTTTGAAACGGAATATTTATTAAACTCACGCAAGAGTGGCTAGTCATTTCATAACAATTATCCCTTTCGCTTTTTATTGGTTGGTTATTCACGCTATTTAGCCAATGGCTATGCATACTTTCCGGGAGCGGGGGGGATCCTTCTCCCATTGTACTAAAAAAGATCGTATCACTCCCCTGACACCTACGACAATAACAATTTAATTAGACAATTTTAGGACCCACCGACGGAAAATCATCTTTCGAACAAAGTAACGGTATTTCTAATGGTAAGTTGTTTTTTTTTATTTCCTTAGAAACATTCGGAATTCATTAATAAAATAAATATATTTAAGAGTGACAGAAATAATTTCGACTCGGAATTAATTTCAACTCGGACTTAATTTCACCTCGGAACTAATTTCACCTAAGAATTAATTTCAACGCGGAATTAATTTCACTTAAGAATTAATTTCAAATGGGAACAAATTTAACTCGAAATTAATTTCAAATCGGAACTAATTTCACCTCGTTATTAATTTCAACTCGGAAATAATTTCAACTCAGAATTAATTTCACCTCAGAATTAATTTCAACTTGGAAGTAATTTCAACGCGGAAGTAATTTCAACTCGGAATTAATTTCACTTCGGAACTAATTTCAACTCGGAAATAATTTCATCCCGATTATAAAAATCCTACCTGTAAAATTAACCTTTAGTTCCGAGGTGAAATTAATTCTGCACCCCGTATTTAAATATTTATATTTATATTCAGACTAATATCCTCATCTTTGTTGTTGTTATCATCTCGTTTCGGCCGTTGTGAATTTTTGGCCTTCCTCAGGTGTGAATCAAGCTACATAAGCTAAACTGAATTCCGAACTGAACCGTTATTTAATCCACGGAAATAGATTATTTTCTCGTTCCACTGCCAGTGTCTAAAAAAAATCTCAACAAGTTCTTATTTTTAGTACTAGTCAGTTATTGTTCGCCTGCTTCCGCAGACTCACCGTACCCATTGCCCGACTCAGGAGATGAGCACACAATCACTATGCCATCAGTTATCATTTAATGGACTTTCGTCACTTGTTTTTCAGCTTGATGTAGGTTAGATGTCTTCCATTAACTTTATACAAACTGAGTAGGGCCGGTTTCACGTTCCTAAACTTATGTTAATCGCCCAGTAACCTATATATAAAATCGCTCATTGAATATTTGCAATTGGCATGAAGATCGCATCGAGGCGTAAAATTGGCAGTCACCATGCTGTGTTGATTTCAAAGCCCACTTTTTTTAATATTTATGGACACATTATCACCGTACTGACCACTCTCCCTCTATAATGGAAAGGATATATATATATATATATATATATATATATATATATATATTAGGTTGGTGCAAAAATAATGACGTAATAATGTCGTTTTTGACGTATTTTTTAACGTCAAAAAACGACATTATTACGTCATTATTTTTGCACCTACATAATATATCTGTATATATATATATATATATATATATATATATGATTGTTTATATAACTCTCCTGTCGTTTTCGACGTATGAGTGTCGAGCAGGCCAGTTCTTAGAAGCCATTACCAGACTACGCTCACATATCATTTGATTATAGTGGTGAAGATTTATGCAGAACTAACCACGCTTTTTAGAAGAGCCGAATACAGAGAGCTGGTGCACAGTATGTGACAATGTCTCTAAACAACCCTCCACAGATTTTAGAATTCAGAGTTGCCCTTCTTCTAGACTGTTCGCCACCAAAGGCTATAGGAACCAGTCTAATTAATTACTAAAAGACTGTACATCTTTTACGACAAATAAATGTAATAGAATTACATAAATTATTTAAAAAATATTATTAAATATCAAATATAATATGTATTTCATTAATCAGTTTTATTATAATTAAACATTACTCAAGGAAAATTTTTGACAATGTCGGCAAAGAATAGCTATTTCATTTCTTTGATTAAGTAAATTGTTATTTTTTATAAACCTAGTAATATATAGTTTCTCATGAATGCTCAAAGGACATGGGTCATTTAATGGCCTACATATTCTATCTTTTCTTATTAATTTCCATTTCACAGTAGGTTTTATTGGTTTATTTTAAGTACCAGAAATATTTCGATAGGTACGTCTGATTTCGGTATTTATTCATCCTAAAAGAACTTTGATGTAGGTTGAACCGTTTTTTGAACTCATGTCTTGGGCATCCAATGTAGACTTTTACGTTGTCTGGATCCCCAACAAACCAAGCTTTCAAACAGTCCTGCGAATAACAGATTTTCCAAACCCTCTTTCCTCATTACGCACTCTAGAAATTCCAACTGCCTCTTCCTGGTGTTAATTCGAAGTTTCCTTTTTGTTTCTATTTTATCTAAAATTTCGTCATTGCTCACATGTTCGGTCCATGGTATCCCCAAGATACTTTTGTAGATCAACATTCCTATTCTTTCAAGTCAATTCTTCATGTGTGAGGAGATTGTCTAGCATTCACTGCCATATAAGAAAAGTTATATTACTTAACAATTCAGTAATTTTTTCTTCGTTTCTAATGATTTTTTTCTGTTTCTTAGTACTCTTCTTACCTTTTGGAAAGAATCTTTGGCTATACGAATTTGAATTTCAGTATCACACTTTCTGTTATCTGATAAATCACTTTTTAGATATTTGTTGTACTGTTTGATTTTGGTATCCTCAATTTATATTTTTCATGTTGGGTTGCCCCTTTTGCTAGCAACCATGCATACCGTCTAGTTATTGTTTTCTAGTCCTTTCTTCTTTCCTTCACTACTTTCTGCAGGAATTCTTGTAGTTTCTTTTCTCTCTCTGCTATCAACACGGAGATATCTGTTTATTTTATATTGTTAACATTGTGGCCGCCAGCCCTGGTAGGACTTCTAATTCTCTCAGAATTACCTCGCTGTATAGGTTGAATATATCTTTCTGTGTATACTATCAACACTGTGTATTCTGCATATCTTATATCGTTAAGATTGTGGCCGCCAGTAATAAATCCTGGTAGCACTTCTAATTCTCTCAAAATTGCCTCAATGTTTAGGTTAAATACATCATGTGAGGAGACTCATCCTTGTCGTACACCCCTTTTTTATATTAGTATATTTACTGTACGCAATTTATATCCGCATGCAGCCGGTTTGCTCCCAACATAAGTTTTGGATTATTATAATATTCTCCTCAAATATGTCAAGGTTACTAAACAGTTCCAGCATCTCTTTGTGATGTACTTCATGAAATGCTTTTATGCATAATCCATAAGACCGAGATACACATCCGTCTTCATGTGTATTGCTATTTCTGATTGTAATAAAAATAGAGAAGAACAGAAGGCTTAAGGAGGCTTTATTCTGCCTAGAATAATTGATACAAGCGTAGTGACTATTTGTCGTCTTCTACAAGCGAAAGAAAAGGGAGGTAATCATAAAAGAAGGGAGATTACTCCCGATTACATTATTCCACTGATGTTACTCTCACCATAAATATCGCGTTTTTTACTTCCACTGATTAACTGTTATTAATATAACGTATAAGTCAATATGATTAGAATCATCTTCATATCTACCAGGTGTAATAACAAAATTTTCCAAATCTTTTAACAGCATGGGATAATTGTTCATTAATCAAAATGTTTAATATCTAAAAACCACTAAACAAATTGAGCTTCTTTTTTCCATGTTTTCAGATAAGACGTTTAGCCATTCTGACGCCATTTGTCGTAAGAGTCACTAAAAAAAAGCTTTAAGCTATTCAGCTAGAAAGAGAACAGGTCAAAATCATTTTTCTTAGCCCCACTATGTCTTCTCAACTGAGCAATGGTGAAAGGAAAAAGATCATTCAAGACTTCAGTAATTGAATAAACCCGGTCAGAAGACTATTAAAAACATGTTACTCATTTCGTTAACAACATGGTCCAGTGCAAATTTACCGGTCCGTTGGAGAGGAGCAATTTCCGGTTCGTGACTCGATACAACAGTGAAACAAAGGACATATAATTATCTTAGAATAACCTCACTGTATAGGTTAAATAAACCCTGTGAGAAGACTCATCTTGTCTTTAAACATTTTCTATATTTGTATATTTACTAAACTCAATCTATATCCGCATGCAGCCGGTTTGCTCCCAGTGTAGGTTCTGGATTATTCTAATATTCTCCCCAAATATGTCAAGGTTACTAAACAGTTCCAACAGTTCTTTACGACGTACGTCATAAATCATTCTTCACTACCATCTGTAGGAATTCTTTAGGTTCCTTTCTCTCTTTACTACCAACACCGTGCCATCTGCATATCTTATGTTCTTTTTTAAGATTGTGGGCGCCAATAATGAAACCTAGTAAGACTTTTAATTCTCTCAGAGCTGCTTCGATGTATAGGTTGAATAAGTCCGCTGAAAAGACACATCCTTGACTTGCAACGCTTTCTAAATTTGCATATTAACTGAATTCATTTTTTATCCATACTCAGATAGTTTGCTGTCAGTAGAGGTTCTGAATTATTCTAATATCATTCATAAATATATTAAGTTTACCGAGCAGTTCCACAGTTCTTTGAAAAGGTTCGATTGAGAATTCGAGTTATATGTAATTTCAGAAATTTTCTATTGGAGTTTTATAGATATTTACTGAGGAGGTACCCAAAATGATTTCAACTGTTTAAAAAACATGTCTTTAAAAATAGTTACTCCTTTCGTTAACAACATGGTCCAGTGCAAATTTACTGATTCCGTTGGAGAGGAGCAATTTCCGGTTCGTGACTCGATACAACAGTGAAACGAGGGAGATGTAATTATCTTAGAATCATCACACTGTATAGGTTGAATAAACCCGGTGTGAAGACACATTGTCTTAAAGCATTTTCTATATTTGTATATCTCAGTCAGTCAGTTATGTGCCATGCGTGATACACGCTTTGGCGATCATGTATCTTTCGATACATGACTGACGAGACAGATTTGTTTTTCTGCAGTAGGTTGCCATTTCGTTCTGCAGTAGACCAGTTGCCATCCACAGCTACAGAACCCGGTCTGTTCTGTTATTTATCCATAGCTGGCGGGAGAAGAGGGGGATTCATACCTTTCCCAGGGCTATCAGCAAGTAAGTGAATGTAATGGATATGACTGGAATTCGAACTCGGCTCACCGATTTCTCAATCCAAGCCACTATCCATTACTCCACTGAACTGAGTTGATATCCTGCAATTGTATTGCTCTTTCTGGTATAATTCTGAGCATAAATATCGCGTTTCTTGTTTCAGTGATTAACTCGTATTAATATAATCAATATGTCTCTATATTAGCATCATTTTCATATTTGTATACAAAATGTAAAAAAAAATATTAGAGTACATCTGTCAGACAATTGAACAGACGTTATAATTCCTTACATAATTTTCCTATTTATAACAGCGGGCATATGGTACAATTTGATTTTGAATCTTTCATTTAATGTTAAAAAAAAAAAAGAAAAAAAATGTCCAAATGTATTTTGAGTATTCTTACCTCGAACAGAAACCGGATGAACGATTGGTAATGGCGTCTCTCGTCCTAAAACGAAAAGGAAAAGCAATATATTTCAAATTAAAAAAAAAAAAAAACTAATGATGAACATGAAAAACTTATTCATTTTCGTTGCCTACCGTAGGGCAATGAGTAGAACCCTCTTATCGCACACCAATTTGTTAGCAGTGTGTGCTCATATGGCCTTAGTCGGTTAGAAAAAGAAGAAACAAAAAAAAAGATATTGTTAATAATGTTAATCGATCTGTGTCTGAAATGCTTTTCCGATAGATATCGATTTAAAATCAAGAAGACAGATCTGTTCGGAAAATATCCAGAACCGGTTGCGCAGCCTTGATGCAACAATTCAGCAGATTTCCTTCTACGCATGCGTGAACAGTTTCTTTCTTGTTGTGTTTACTTAGTCGGTATTGAGACGCTACTGAGGAAGCAAGTGCATGGCCGGAGCAAGGGCGTCGTACTCGACTCGAATCAAAGATACGCCCCTCCCCACTTTACTATATCTCAATTTTCATAATGTAATATTTATATAAAATACACATTTTATTGTAAACTAATTATATGCAATAATGGATCAAATGCAATATAGGTTAACAATTCAACTAGAAAACAAACACTATTTACATTTCATCTTTGTCGCCATATTGACTACAACGTTTCGGCCGTTATACGCTCCGGCCTTCTTCAGGTGGTTGGAATATCGAACTGAACCCTTTATTTCGCTTACTGGGGTAGACTGTTCTAGTTAAACGTGTCACGTTTAATGGATGTCAGTTATCAGTTATCTCCTGTTAATTCCCCTCTCCAAGTTCTCCACAGCCTTAACCGGGTATTGAACTCACACTCTTTGGGTCCTGTCACTGGATCTAACCAACGTCTTTATCCACTGTGCCATGTGTCCTTGAGAACTAGAAAAACTGCAAATAAATACAATGTTTCTCAATACAAATTAGGGACATGTCATAATAGTTCATTCCATCTTAAATGGACTATATTTTGCGAGAATTTTTAACATCGACTTGAGAGTTTTCTTGTTAAAAAGTTGAATAATTGAAACACAAACATATAGATATAAATTAGTGAATTTTATGTAGTTTTGTCGTGACTTAACACGATTTAGACGCAAAAAAAAAAACACATAATAACGTCAAAATGCGCGAAGATTTTTCATCCTTTAATGGTCAGAGACCGAGAGTCACAAAGCACTCACCGGAGCCCCAACTCAGGCTTGGACATCCCCGGGATATTCGAGTATAGTACGCGCTGGCCCAAAACCAGTGTATATCGTAACTTTTGCAGTCACAGTGGATATTTATCAACTTTGGATAAAAACTATTCGCACGATTAAGACGGATTAAGAAGGATTAGGGATAAGGATTAATCAAGTTAAATCCAGAGTTATTTAATGAGTGAAATGCGGTCGTGTTACCAACTTTGATTAATTAGACATCTACATAAAGATCCTCTTTGTTAACAGATAACTTCCTATTAGGATTGCATGTCTCTCATGCTTCTAAAATACTCAAGACCAGTCGCTTTAGCAATTTTTCTCCGTAAAGTTGCTTGATAGGTTTTTAAAATAACTTTTCCTAATTCCGTCTGGGTTTTGTAGAATTTTGGCAAACATATCATCGCAACTTCTTCGGGACTGTGGGCTTAGACAAGAAATTTCACTTATACTGGATATAACTGAACCTTGTTTATTTTAAGATTAAATCTTCCAGAGCCCTCCTGACAAGTATTTTGTAGGTTTAAATTAATATTCTTAAATTGAACTTTCTTTTCGTCAGGGTCCAAACCGATTAAACATGAATAAATTTTTGTAGATTCAAGTTACGACATTTCTCAAAATGGACAAATATATATTTTTTTATTATTATTTTAGATGGGGGTTCTGTTCAAAATATAAATATAGAGTTTAATTGATCCATAACATGTTAAAATATTATCTGTACCTTGTTTTCTTCTGTTTAGAAATATCAAGTGTAAACCTATGACCTGCCATTCGTAACTACGTACGTTTTTTTTTTTTTTAATCATTTCATCCACAAGACAGGCAGTAATGGCATGGGGGTTACAAGCAGTAAAAGTGAAAGAGAAGACTGAGAATAGGCGTAGGATTCAGGAAAGGACAAAAGATGAACGAGGTTCAAGAAGACAGGGGATAGTAGTTATCAGGAAAGCAAGTCGACGGAAGGGATTTCCACAGGTGGGAAGTACGAGAAAGAAACTGTTGGAGTAGAAGTGACGGTCGCATCTAGCTAGTTCAACAGTAAATGGGTGGGACCTAGATGCCAATCTAGTAGCACACTTGAATTCATGTAGACTTGGGACGAGGAGAAAATGGGGAAAAAGGACATCTTCCGTAGCATTCAATTATCAATGATGTGAGAAAAGTTTCAAAATTGTTTTTTTTTTTGGGTTTTTTTTTTTTGTTTTTAAATAAAAACAAAGTACAGATAACTGTTTAAGAAATCAGGATAGATTTGGCACTGCATTTATTAGGTTGGTGCAAAAATAATGTTTTCCCACATAGTAACATATGTGAGAAAACGACATTATTTTTGAACCAACCTAATATATTATAAACGGGACCTCATTTAAAAAAAGGACTTTTTTTCTGTTTACGTAAATTCTTGTTTTTCTTTTTCAGCCCTTCTTTTCGGGTTAACTCTTCAGGGTTATTATTTCACTTTTAACTTTTCTTTATTGATTCATTCGAGACCCACAATGCAATATCATCGATATAAAAGCATTCACAGTAAAAAAAAAAACATGAACAAAATAGACAAACGTGTTCACCTTGATTCAATTTTTCCTTTCTGAAAAATGACGTGGGTTGAACAAGGTCAAATGAATCCTTATCTACAAAAATTACCCCCAAAAATTACCCAATAATTTTACGAGCGCAGCAGTTAATTTAACTGCAGCCCCTCCGACCTTCTCCTGGAATCTCTTAATCCAGGTAACCGTTCGGGAATTTTGAAATGAACGCTTTACTTAATTTACAGGGGTTAGCTTGTTGTTGCTCTGCTGTCGATGCCTAAGGGCATCACGTCTTGTTCTTTATTTGTACTGCACAATTATTTCTCGGCATGTTTCTGTTAAATTTGATTTTCTTCTTCCCGGCCTAAGGATTGAACTTACAATTGCTTGATGGTGACAAGATCGAGAGACAGCAAAACGCCCGAAACATTTTGATAACAACATCAATGTTAAAGACATTAACCTGACTGTAAATAATGCAAAGAATATATAATCTCTTTTTTTTTCGGTATAGAAGTACTTATTCATCCTATGTCGTCCTGGGTATGACGATAAACTATATCCGCGTCCTGGGTATGACGATAAACTATATCCGCGTCCTGGGTATGACGATAAACTATGTCCAACAGCAAGGAGGTTTTGAGGAGCGTGGAACCACCTCTTAATTGCTGGTGTTCCCAGGTCCACCCTGACCCGGTGTGGTAGCACCTGTTAGGGTACCAGCTATGGGTAAATAGTTAACCCCCAAACTGGGGTGGAAACACTATGAAAGTGTATAATAAGTAGGTTTTAATACCAGAAATACTTTGTAAAAAAATTACCAGCAATAAATTTTTGAAGAAAAAAATATTACCAGCAATACGTTTTTTGAAAAAAAAAATATTACCATCAATAGGTTTTTGGACTCAAAAATATGAGTAATTGAAAAATGGTTCAAATATATATGTATACATACACACATATTTTTTTTTTACCAAACTATCGCTATGGATCTATTTAAAAAAAATTGTTGGCATTAAATGAACCACTGAGGTATTGATATGCCATAAAACAAAACAACCAACATTCACCCTATGATGTAAATAGTACCATGAACGTTCTATAGGTGTCGCTACAAGCGCAGATTAGTTTCGTGCGTCGGCTGAGAAAACAAATGCTTATTATTATTATTATTATTATTATTATTATTATTATTATTATTATTATTATTATTATTACAGAAAACGTTTTCGAAAACGAATGTTTATTGCTCTGATGTAAATCAGTATGTGGAGTGTCAAGAGAGTTTAGAGTTCATTCGTTGATTTGATTTTTGTCTCTTGAGTCTCCGAAATAGACGTGGCAGCCGAAAATGTTGCATTTCTTGATCTAACTCTCGTTGCTGATCTCGTAACTGACTTGGCTAAACTTACTCTGACTTCTCGTCTCATTTTGTTTCATTCCTTCGTTTCCAACCTCAGGAGGCCATGTTCTTCTTAAGTTTCTCTTCTTTGCATAATCCCTTGTTTACCCAATCAAATTTTTCTAACCTTTTCTTAGATGTGGTGGTGGTGGTGGTGGTGGTGGTGGTGGTGGTGTGGTGGTGGTGTTGTTGTTGTTGTTGTTGTTGTTGTTGTTGTTCTTCTTCTTCTTCTTCTTCTTCTTCTTCTTCTCAACCACCTCGTCATGTTTCTTGTAGTACCTTTTGTCTTCTTTCCATCTGCTTAATCTTTCTTTTTGCATTTTCCTTCTCCTCATTCGTCGGTGTTCGCCTTCTCTATCATTTTACTTCTTCCATCCATTGTCGTGCTCCTCTTCACCCTTCTTTTCCGTTTGCTTCTCTTCTTTCTTGGACCTATCAACTTCTCTTTTCCCTTTTTACGACTAACCCTCCTTCATTTCGTTATTTTGTCTTTCTTTTTTTCACTCTTCTAGCATTCACACGTTTTTATTAACCATCATTTTGCGCACCTGAACATCTTACTCTTCTTTATGTTTCCTTCTTCTTCTTTTTCTTCTTCTTCTTCTTCTTCTTCTTCTTCTTCTTCTTCTTCTTCTTCTTCTTATTATTATTATTATTATTATTATTATTATTTTCACCTCTCTTTTTTTCTTTTCAATCAGGCTATGAGTACATCACTTTATAAAAGACTGGAGTCAGTATGATAATAATAATAATAATAATAATAATAATAATAATAATAATAATAATTGAAAATCTCAAAAATGTGTGACATGAGGACATCAATAATTCGATTTGTAGTCGGAGCTCTCGAATTGATTGGAAAAAGGTTCCGATAGATGCAGTGAAGGGATTCCTGTTAGCCCATTCCTTAAAAGAAATACCAACAATTGTACTCATAAGTAAAGTTCACACATTACCAAGAGCTGCATCTATGTAAAATGTGTGTGATCTTAGATTTTCTTTTTGTATTTTTACCAAAAATGATCAGTGGGAAATGCCATGAAGCCATTTCCGGCATTTCGGTCTCTGCTTCGAAATCGGAAAGAAATGTATATACAACAGAAACCAAAAGAAATAATAATAATAATAATAATATCATTTGTTTTCTGTTTAGTACAATCACTTACCTAGTCATTAAGCTCGTAATAGTTGAAGGAAAGGTAATAAATATAGGATTTCTGCTGGCAGAAATTCTGATGTTAAGTGGTACATAACATATATTATTATTATTATTATTGATGTGATTATTATTATTATTGTTATTATTATTGATGCCGTTATTATTATTATCGATGTCATTATTATTATTAATAATACCGTTATTATTATTATTATTATTATTATTATTATTGATATTATTATTATTATTATTGATATTATTATTATTATTAGTGATGTCATTATCATTCTTATTGTTATTATTATTGATGTCGTTATTATTGTTATTGATATCATTATTACTTTTATTATTATTATTATCAATGCCGTTATTATTATTATTATTATTATTATTATTATTATTATTATTATCAATGCCGTTATTATTATTATTATTATTGATATTATTATTGATATCATCATTATTATTATCGATGTCGTTGTTATTATTATTATTGATATTATTATTGATGTCATTATTATTATTATTGATGTCGTTATTATCATTATTATTATTATTGAGGTCATTATTTATATTATTATTATTGATGTTATTATTTTTATTATTGTTGTTATTATTATTCATGTCATTATTATTATTATTATTGATGTCATTATTATTATTGATGTCATTATTATTATTATTGATGTCGTTATTATTATTATTTTTATTATTATTGATGCCATTATTATTATTATTATTATTGATGTCATTATTATTATTGATGTCGTTATTATTAATTTTGTTATTATTATTGATGTCGTTATTATTATTTATATTTATTTCATAGTCCGTTCCAAGTTCTTTGTTGAATGAATTATAAGAATTCTTATTGAAGGTTTTAATTAAACTATTCACTCTTCAAATAATCTTTACATTCTACTGGATTTTCCCCCCTCACCTTTCACTCACTTCCTTTCACTTTTCTTCAAGTGTTTACTTATTCTCCATCTCTTTATTTTTCTCTTACTTTATAATCTACATCTTCCCTTTCCTTTTTCTCTTTGGATTTTCACCCGTCGCGAAAACTTCCTCCTCCCAATCTACAACATCTCTCTCTCCCTCTCTCTCTCTCTCTCTCTCTCTTTCTCTCGCTCTCTCTTTCGTTTTGGGGAATACGAGTAAGAGTGGGTATTTTTCTCTTTGCTTATCTTTCTTTTTTTGAGATTTCTTCTTCTTTGCTCAATATCGACATTATTTTGCTTCGGCTTTTTCTTTTTCCTCTCTTTTATTCTTCTTGTTCGCAATTTTATATTTTAACTTTCTTCTTATTTACTCCTTCGTCTTTCTCTTTCCTTACCATTTAAATATTTTATCTTTACCGGGGTTTGTCTATTTTCTTCTAACATTTTGCTTTTAAAATCTTCTTCTTCTTCTACTTCTTCTTCTTCCTTTAATTTTTCTTTTCTTAATCAAACCTACGGTGTCTACAGATTTCCTGTTCGATTACCATGTTACCAATCGATTTTTGATTATCCGCTTACAGTAGTCACATAAACAAGCAAAGATTGACATTTTTAATCTTGATGGAAACGGAAAACGGAGAACTACAATATGTATTACTACTACTACTTCTCACCCCCCATGCAAATTCCAGCAACCAAAAAGCTCACGGCTCAGTCTCATCGCTTATTATTACCACTACTATTGTTATTGTTGTTGTATCAAGTACTTGCATGCTCACGCTGGATATCTGGTATCTGTGGGTTAAGTGATAGTGAGTATATTGAAATGCCCAGAACCTTCCTCAGTATTTTCGCTGATCCCTTAATTACTGTGGACCTTGTGCAGTCTAAATTCTACTTAGAATTTTTAATCTTTATTTTTGTATTTTTTGCACGATTCAAAGTATGTCATTTATTAAGTGCACAATACGAATATCACATTGCATAGCTTTCTTAAATCCGAGGTGAGAAGCTCATAGTTTCTCAATCTGTTTTTTGCTTTCTTTCGTTTTCATCAAGTGCACCAATGACACAGCAACGATTTGGCAGAAATTATTTTTGTGA
Source organism: Acanthosepion lycidas (assembly GCA_963932145.1). Classification (NCBI taxonomy): domain Eukaryota; kingdom Metazoa; phylum Mollusca; class Cephalopoda; order Sepiida; family Sepiidae; genus Acanthosepion; species Acanthosepion lycidas. The sequence continues at coordinate 25,508,395 of OZ010592.1, read as the reverse complement.
TCTTCTTCTAACTTGAATCGATTTCAAAATCCAAGGTTATATAATTTACAGTAGAATCTCTCTTATTCGGAATCCCGCATATCCGGAATCCCTCATATCCGGAATCCCTCATATCCGGAATCCCGCATATCCGAAATCCTGAATATCCGGACATGATTTTCATGTTTATATTTGAATTATTTGGGTGATATGTAACTGATATGAAATTTTTGTTTTTCAGGAAATTTACTTTGGATAATTGCTTATGCCTGTCTCACCCTAATGGTTTGTATTTGTGCAAAAGATGATGGGAATAAGAGGAAAAGACCAACTTTGGAGTGATCGCAAAAGCTGGAATTTTTAAACAGACTAGACGCTGGTGAAAGTTCATTGTAACTAATGGCGGAGTTCAACATTTGAAAGTCAGCATTGTTTGATATAAAATCTTCCAAAGAATGTATTCCCCAGCGTTCACACTGTCAAAATGAACAAGGGAATAAAAAACATGACTGTGATGAAACCTGGACTTAAATTGAAAAAGCTATTAGAAAGGTTGTCGGTTTTATGGAAAGAAAGCCAGCATTCAGCTATGGCGATTACACTAACAGACGCAGAGTTAAAAAGTGCCTTTCGTTTAAAAAATATTCAACAAAAGCAAAACGAAATGCGTAAAAAATTGAGAATGACATTAGAAGAGAAAGAATCATCATGCAACAGCGATTAAAAAAATCCTCGTTACATTATTTGTTTTGCATACGTGGCATAATTAATTTAATGAATTTTCATTAAGATTACATAATTTATTTCTTTTTCCTTAAAATCAATTCCGTTATATTTCACACACCATTTTAGCTTATTTTGTTTACTATAAAACATTGAAAATAAATGTTAAACCTGATTTCAGTTCTTTTATTTTAATCTAAATATAACCTCTCATATCCGGACTTTGTAATAAATTCCTCGTATCTTAGTCCGATTGTCAGGGATTCTACTATACATTGTTTCCTGGTTGTTGTTGTTGTTGTTGTTGTTGCTTTAGTAAAGATTTTTTGAACAAATCTTATAGCGTAATTCTACGATCAAGAATAGATCAAATGAGCATGCGCCATGTCATTTCTTCATCTCTCTACATCGACAACCCCTTTCTCAGCATCCTGGTTCTCCCAAGCAGTGTAGTTTCCTGAAGTTCACTAAGTTCACATCACCGTCACAACTTTATCTTGTCATTTTGGGTTTTTTTTTTCTTTTCTTTTTTTTTTAATCTGTCACAAATCCAAGGGTGCTGATATCAACAGAAGGAACTTTATCAAGCCACCACAAGCGTTTCTATCTCTATTACTAGCAGTATAACCCGTCTTTGACCGGGTCTTTCATTACTAGGAATTTTTGCCGTGCAGTTGGAGCAGTTTAAGTTTAAATTCAGTCTCCCCCCCCCCCCAAAAAAAAAGATTAAAAGATTTTCAATTTTTCAACTTTAAGTTTGTATTTTTTTCCAGCCAATTTGAACTGAAAACCGGCACGGAAGAATTATCTATCAAACAAAAAAAATCATCGAAATCGGATGAAAACTGTTTATAAACAACATCTGATCACACACACACACTTTGAGAATTCTAGATATAGATAATATTTTTAATAATTTAAAGTATTTATTTGTATTAAAGTTTTTATGAAAGAACAGATAGTAAATAGTAAAAAGTTGTTGAGAGTTATAATGGACAGGAAGTAGTGGAGAGCCGTTGTCGCCAATAATTTGCACTCAAAACTGGCACAGAAGAATTATCTATCAAACAAAAAAAAATTCATCGAAATCGGATGAAAACTGTGGAAATGCATAAAAGACACCTGACCACACACACACATTTTGAGAATTATAGATATAGATTTTATAGTAACCGTAACAATAATGGGTTTATTTACATATGGATCTGTACTTATATCTATAATCAAAGTGTTGCTTCTATTGCATTATTTGTAATTGATAAAAGAAAAGAAATCTTCCTTCATTTTTCGCATCTATAAGACTTGGCCGCCCAACTTTTGTCCCGTTGTTGATGTTCTTTCCTTTCTCAGATCACTGTCAATAGGCATAGATATTTATTCGTATGACGGTACAAAATGTGGCACATGGCCAAAAAGGGGGGTGCGTAAAAGAACGGTCTTCTTTCTTAATTTCTAAATTTAGCTCGTCACAAACACTGACCCAAACATTCTAACAAAGTCCTACCACCAAAACAACACATTCTTTCCTACATTTGTTGCTGCATCCACCTAATACCTCGATGTCTCTATGAAATCCTAACTAGTCCCCATATGTACATTTCAAAGTCTGTGGGGAGTAGGGGAATAAAAGAACAATTTTAAAAACCCCAATGATTATTTACAATATAAATTAAATACTATTTACATGAAAACAAAACAAGGTTAGTAATAAAACCCTCCACAATCCTTAAATGTGTCAGAAACATCAGTTAACTGAACAAAAAAATGCTGGATTATAATAGTATAAAAACATTCATCCAACAAAAACACACAAACACGCACTCGTTCAGACACAAAAACAAACACGAAAAACACACACACGAATGGCACCGCGCATTTACCAAATAATTGACATTGTAGGATGCTTGCTTAGTTAAGTGTTGAAGTTACCAATGTAGTTGGTGTTCGGTTTAAAAGATCAATGTGGCTGCGTGTTGAATAAGCATTTAGCATTCATACATATTTTAAAACATCAAGGAAAAACAATGAAGAACCAATTTGTTTCAACGAATAAACATATATATTAAAATCAACAACAAATACAAGGTAGTTTGTATAATGTGTAAATAGGGAGAAAAAAGCAGTTTCCCTTTATCTGTTAGTCAATTTAGGAAATGTTTTTAAGCAAGTTTTTCTGAGTATAAAGTTCACAGTTCTGTGTTAAAATAAAATGTATCTTCAGAAGGTTATACAGTTGTGTGTTTGTAACTAACTGAGTTGTTTCAACTTGGTTTGTTCACAGAGAACTGATGATGTATCAAATTCAAGTTCTGTATCTGTGTGTATGTGCGTGCTGAGTGAGTAGAATGAATAACACGTGTAAGTAGTCGAGATCTACTGTCTCTTTTCTGTACTCTACTGTGGCACTGGTACTACTATTTGTTTTAGGAATGTATCCGAATTTATTACTATCGGTGGCTCCCAGCACGAACGCGGGATAAATTTTTGAAGGAATACGAAAAATATTCGATTTGAGGAAAAATGAACCAATCGGTGATTTTATAACAAAACTTGTTTGTGAGCAAACTGTAGGAAAAATTTCAGTGTGGTGAAATGCGATCGATAAATTGTCCTATTATTTTTAGTATATATTAATTGACCAATCACAGTTGAAGAAATGTAAGCGTGGCAACATAGTAGTAGTCACTACAAAATCACTGACCACCTAAAAGTGGGATGAGATGTGGAATTAAACTAAAGAAAAATATGGAGAGAAAAAAAAGGGCCAATGAGCATACATACCCTAGATAATAGGTATTGATCTCAAAATAACGCGACCACCCAAAAATCGTTCCGTTTTTTAAAAATTCCATTTAACCTACTTTTCCGCTCATAATGATTTTTTTTCCAGTCAGAAGGAACTCTTTTCCGGTCAGAAGAAATTATTTTCTAGTCAGAAGGAATTCATACGATTATTACTGTCGGAAAAGCAGCAAAGTTTTCAACAAATCTCCATCTCTGATGACGTCCCCGAAACCAGGTACAGCTTCCTTGACAAAATATCAGAACCAACAACTCAGGGAACCCCAGCATTAATTGCCGATACAATCACAACTTCTTGGTTTACCGCCAAATTGCTGGAATGCCAGACTATGTAGATACAGATTTTGCCTAATTTAACAGTTTCTTAAGTTCTTTCTTGTATTAACTGTAAGACAATAGAATTCAGAATTGTCAACAAAAGATGAATCCAAAAGTGTGAGTTACGCAATGTGGTGTTAAAATGAAACAGTTACAGATATCTATTTAGGTTGTGTTTTAACAAAGGACAGAATGTATGACCGATATCCAATAGCCTATTTAAATATTGAAAGATGTTTTCCAGAAACTAAGAAATGTATTAAATGATGGTAAAGTTTCTTTAGAGAAAAAGAAAAAACTGATGGACTGCTATGTAATATATAATCTCCATATGCTTGTGAATACTGGACAGTTTTTTACTGATAAAGAAATGACTTGACGTGAAATATATATTCTACCACCTAAGAATAGCAGAGTCAGAGAACTATAATGTCTCTGTGAGAAATTTGGTCTAAAAGACGAGTATGTCATGGTCAGGACGTTTGTGCAAAGACGAAGTTTTAAGCAAAACAGGAACGACAAAGACATTTATACTTACATTCAGAAAGACAAAGTTGAAATTTATGTGACAAAAATGAGGAATAAAGAGGCTGAAGAATGCCATACTCGCGGGATCTAGCGAAGGCACGAAAAACTTGCATTAATATTTTATATAATTTAAAGCCAATTTTTTGCACGTAGGTCCTTACTTTCCGTACAAACAATTATTTTTATTTCATGGGTGACTTTCGCTGGATTTCGAAATTAATTTCGATTCTTCCCAAATTGATTTCCATGTTATAAAACTTGTTAACGTACAAAAAAAATTGTCGCAAAAAAATCACGTAAAAATTGCCCAAGGATTGCGTGTCTGGATCCGCACCGGAATGTATTTAATTTGCTCACATAGTCGGCCTGATTTAAAAAAGGTATGATATGTTGGGCTACGACCTCTAGGAGTTAAGTTAAAAAAGTTTGACACACTGATATTCGCATTTATTTATATAGATGACTGCCATGAAAATGATTCGTGTTAGTTTTCTTTGACCATTTTTATTTTTTTATGATTTAAAAAAGCAAAATTCTTTCTTAAAAATCCTAAATTATTCATGTTGAAAATATGGCCAGGGAATCACAAAATTATTTAAATATAGTTATTTTGTTTTTTGACAGTACGGTGGTTAAATTATAAATAAATTATTATTATTATTATTATTATTATTATTATTATTATAAGAAGATGAAGAAGATGAAGAAGAAGATGAAAAAGATGAAGAAGAAGATAAATATGAAGAAGATGAAGATAAAGAAGATGGAGAAGATGAAGAAGTAGAAAAAGAGGAGGAAGAATATGAAGATAAAGATGAAGATGAAAAAGATGAAGAAGAAGATGAAGAAGAAGATGAAGAAAAAGACGATGAAGAAGATGAAGAATTTGAAGAAGATGAAGAAAAGAAGTTGAAGAAGAAGATGAAGAAAAGAAGAAGACGATGAAGAAGAAGATGAAGAATTTGAGGAAGAAGATGAAGAAAAGAAGACGAAGAAGAAGATGAAGAAAAGAAGATGAAGAAAAGAAGACGATGAAGAAGAAAATGAAGAATTTGAAGAAGACGATGAAGAAAAGAAGATTAAGAAGAAGATGGAGAAAAGAAGATGAAGAATAAGATGAAGAAAAGAAGAAGAGGAAGAAGAAAATGTGTGTGACCTTAGTCTTTTTATTTTATTTTACAATACATGATTAGTGGGAAGTTTCATGAAGCCATTTCTGACCTTGGTTGGGACCGGGAAAGAAATGTGTATACAACAGAAACTAAAGATTATAATAATAATAATAATAATAATAATAATAATAATAATAATAATAATAATAATGATAACAGTCGTAGTTTTAGTAGTAGAAGGAGGAGGAGGAGTTAAATACTACTACTACTACTACTACTACTAATAATAATAATAATAATAATAATAATAATAATAATAATAATAATTTGGAGTAAAGACCAGCAAGACCCGATTACGGAGATGGTATTTTAAAATACACACAGACAGAACAATCAAAGCTAATAGCCCAAATTTCGTAATCAGAGACCGGAAAGACAAAAATGTGCCTTTTTTATTGAAATGACAGTCCCTGCAGACTGCAATGTATCTTTGAAGATCGTAAGAAAACTATTAAAATACAAGCACCTTGAAATCGAAATCTCAAAAACGTGGCACATGAGGACATCCACAATTCCAGTTGTAGTTGTAGTTGGAGTCCTCGGATTGACTGGAAAAGATTCGAATAGAATCATTGAAGGGATTCCTGGTAGTCTATACCTTAAAGAAATACAAAAAATTTGTCCACACCTTACGAAGGGCTTTGTCTATGTAAAATATATGTGATTTTTTTTTCAAAAATGCTCAGTGGCAATGTGATGATGCCATTTCTGACCTTAGAAATGAGTATCCATCAGAAATCAAAGGAAATAAAAATAATAATAATACTTTGTGTTGACCCCAAATGCAGATTATATTGCGAATATTTAGAAGTAATTGACTATCTTCTCTCAGATTGCACGGTGTTAGCATCCAACGACTATAAAACTCGACATGATTGATCTGGCCTATATCTCCACTGGAAAATTTGGCACTTTATGTGAAGGAAACGGAAAAAGACGAAATGGCACGAACACCAGCCAGATCCGGTTACAGCCATAGGACCTGTAACAATTTTATGGGTCTTTACAACAGACACAGTCAAAGCAATCCAAGCTAACCGTCCAGACATTGTGACCAAAGACCCCCAAAATAGAATGTGCTTTCTTATTGACATGGTGGGGTTCAGATAAACTGTAATGTGGCTTTGAACATCTTAAATATAAAAAACATCAAAATACAATATTTTTTAGGAAATTTGAAAAATGTGGCACATGAAGAGACAAAAAATTAAAGTTATAGTTGGGCCCCTGTTTTTGAGTTGAAAAGATTCAGATAGACTCATTGAAAGGAATCTTGGCACCCCATGTCTTGAAAAAAGATAAATGGTCTTAAAAGCAAAACTTACAGGCAGCGAAATCATATCTCCAGGAAATTCAATCTCTTCATGAAATCCAAAAATGGTTCTAACAAGCACAGCCCATATCATGCAAAGAGCTTTGTTCGTTTAAGATTTTTTTTCTCTCAATAGCTCTCCTTTGTTTAAGTGGAACCGACAAAACCCCAATCTTTCATTTTTTTTTTCAGAGTCAATGCTTTTGATCCGGCATGTGATTATAAATCAAATGCAGCTCAAAAAGACATTTTTTTAATTTTGAAGGATGAAGCTGCAAATTATTTAAAGGAATAATAATAATAATAATAATAATGCTTTCCCTCCTTTCGTTAGTTTCTTAGTTTGCACGACCCTTACGCCTTGCTAATACCTCATAAATAAAGGTTTCGAAGATGTGTGAAGACAAAAGACAGATCAAAGATGCTACTTGTTTTCATTGTGAAAATGAGAGAAAGAAGGGGGAGAAGAAAGACGTATTTAACGTCTGTTTTAGTGAAATGGGAATAGTTGTTAATTTCAAATCTTTTTATTCGTACCCCTTACGTCTTAAAATAACAACCAGAATTGATATTTATGATTGTTATTGCAATGTTTCTGTAATGTTAAATATTTAACGATGTGCTCTAACTCTACAGATATTTTATTGTCTCAGAATTCACTATGAGCTTATTCAATCATTAACTGAAGAATTAAGATTCATCGGAAATTTTACGTGTTAAAATTAATAATAATAATAATAATAATAATAATAATAATAATGCCCTGGCGCTATACCATACATGGCTGTCATTCCTTCTGATCTTAACTGAAAGAATGTATTATCATATACATGTTTTATTTTGTTTTAGTTAAGATATGATGGAGTAAATACAGTACTGTTCGATAAAAGTGACTCACTTTATCCTTTGAATTTAGCTCAACTTTCGTTTCATCGGAGAAGAGAACATTCTTCCAGGCATCTACGGTGAAATTTTTGTAATAGTGAGCCTATTCAAGTCTCTTGGCTTTGTTGGCTTTGCATATTAGCGGCTTAAACCTTCGTGTACAAGATTTGTAGCCTTGTTCTAACAGCCACCAACGGGCTGTTGAAGATACAAGACTAACACCTTGCTCTTTGTTTAGACTGGCTCCAATTTCTTGGCTATTCTTCGCAACTTCTCTCTTGATTACCCTGCCAGTTCTATCATCAATCGTTTTCTTTCGTCCTCTTGTTTCCTTCCTTGGAGCAGGAGTGGCATCATTATGTTCCCTAAGCACTCGAGAGTCAGTTGATTGCGAGGTTATAGCAATTTCTGCAATTTCTCTCATAGACTTGCCTGCTTTTGAGATGGCAATAATAGATGCCTTAAGTGGTTCTGATGCGTGTTTGTACTCTTTCACCTGGTTAGTGACTTGAGTGGCTATTTCAAGCTGTTTTTATATTGTACGAAGCTTTCTGGAATATTCTGGAATATTTTAGATTTAATTTAAGCTGTTCTAGAATTCTCTAGAATATTTTTCTGAGTGTATTGTAAAATAGTTTTCAATATTTGTCAAAAGCTCTTTAAATTTACTAGTTTAATCATTAGAATGCGATATCTGAGTCACTTTTTTTTGCACAAAGTTTTTTTCCTGAATCTCATTTATATCCAAATGTATAATTATCAATAGAATACGTTAGGGTGAATAAACTTTTTCCTAGGTGGTTGGGAAGGGGTTTTTATATTAGTAAGATTAAAAATTATTTTAATCCCAAAAACAATAGACAAAAAATATTTTTAGTAAAAACATCAGGTGGGTCACTTTTAACAGTCGTTTGGCCATAACACATTGGCTTCCACACGACCCATCGGAGTGTCGTAATGGTATATCTGCAAGGCCCATGCGACTCTCCGGTGGGTCATTTTCCAATTTCTTTTCTATGAGGATTGTTAATAGTGGGATGCTATGATCGATTGTTTATACATCAGAACATCAATATTTTTTTGTCTTTTATTTCGTTTTTCTCTTTAGAATATCTACTGTTGTTTTTCGAGGTCAAATTTTAATTTTAATTTTTTTGTCACCTTTTAATTTTAATTTTTGTCATGTTTTAATTTTAATTTTTGTCATGTTTTAATTTTTACAGACACACAGCTGTACTATGCATTCGTGTGGGTCGTGCGGGACTCTGGGTTGTAAAATGGACTCACCGGTGGGTCGTGGGTAATAAATACTACCTATGATATCATTGCTTCATATATGAAACAATGTTAAAATAATGCCTCTTGTACCAACATTAATTAAGATATCGTGTTGGGTCCCGGGGACAACAAGGGAAATGATGTTTGGGAGACAACGTGTTACCCAATTGGGTATGTCCCCTAGGGGCTGAAGCACTCTGCATCTCTGTGCATATGCCGAAGTAAAGGCGGCAAGACATGGATGTGGAGAGAGTTGTTGTTGTTTTTTTGTTTTTTTGTTTCTAATTTTGAAGGATGCAAAGTTTGAAAAGCGAACTTGAAAGACCAATCTAGATACATGAGAAGCCCTGCAATCGGAGACAGTCTGGGTGATATAGGGTTACCCAACCTGAAGGTATTTTTAGCTGCAAGATTACATACTAGTTTTATCAAATCATTTAACTATTACGCGCATATGTGGCTGAGATGCATGTACCTTCTATACGCTTGTTAGATTAGACTTGATTCTTTTCACTAAGAACTTTCAGGCAAATATCATACATAATAGTGTAGATCCCAAATGCAGGTTCTTTGATAAATATCAGGAAACCATAGACAATCTAATCTCAGAATGTATGTATTTGCGCCAAATGAATATAAAAATCATCACGATAGAGTGGGGCAATATTTAAACTGGACAATCTTAAAACGCTTTGGAAAAGGTGTTAACAAACACTGGTATGAACATGACCCCGTACCCGTTGCAGAAATAGAAAACAACATAATCATCCTGTCTGTAAAAATGAGGGGGTACCATCTTTACAGACAGGAAGATTGAAGTAAATAGGCTTAGGCTTCTTATATTTCTACTCTGTTGAAATGCATCTCACTAATTCATTCACTCACTCACACAATAATAATAGTAGTAGTAGTAGTAGTAGTAGTAATAATAATAATAATAATAATAATAATAATAATGATAAAAAACTGGCAACTGTTTCCGAAAAAGGCTTCCAATCAGTTGTTAACTGGAGCAAGGAATGTCTTATAAACTCAAATGTGAGTAACATGATGGGGATTGAAAACATTTTGAAATTGTCCGTACATTGAATATGTAAGAGCAATTTATCAAAATGTCTAGTATAAATCTTATGGAACTCTCTTGGTATTTTGTTCAGCTTTCCTGTTTTAAACATTAGTAATTTGTATATATAATTAAATTTATGCGTTTTAAGGGATGAAAGGAATCCACGGGCATCCCAACAAGATGAATAAAATGATAGAATTCCTTAACTCTAACCCTGATTTCGATGTGAACCTTTGATTAGTGGGGCAAGATGTGGCTTGTAAATTTTAACGTCTCCAATCTAAAACTGCTTTCATCTAATCACCAGAGAACCTTTCTTGTCGGCCCTCAGCTTACCTGATGCTAAACGCGAGTAGAAAAAAACATTACGCTTTCTGGGGCTCACGCTTTTCCACTGACATGAAGTGATTATATCAAAGCAACTGCTCGGTCTTTTGCAAGGAATATTGCTTCACTGTGTCGAGGCAGACAGTTCTTCTCGTCAGTATCGTTCAAGCAGAGTTGTAAATCTACCATTCATCGGCGCATTGAATACTGTTGCCATATCTGATCAGGTGCTCCTGCTGCATACCTCGAGATTCTTAAAACAAGGGTTTGTGAAATTAACGATCCTGGCCTGGCATCTTGACTTCAGTCACATTCGAACCGTCGTGATATGCTATCCGCTGTCTTTTCTACAAATATTTTTATAGCAATTCTTCCGATGAGCTGTTCTCTTCGCTTTTATCAATTTAAGCTTTTCTACTAAATTGGCAACAAGGTCTCGCAGTTTTTGTGTTAAACTAGCTAAAAAAAAATGTAGATGAACGTGATTTAATAAGTGAAAAAAAGATGAAAAAGACGCAGAGTTTAACAATGTTCCGACAGTGTGTGTCTTCAAGTTATGTTTAAAAATTATATACATGTATAAAAATATAAAAAATACAAGTCTTTGTATAAACGTTGCTTGTCTTGAGAAAAATGGTTGTATTGGTAAGCAACTTTACAAAAAAATGAAACGCAACGAGATTTAATTGAATGCAACTCAAACGTGAGTAACATAATAGGGTTGGAAACATCTTGAAATTGTTCTTAAGTTGATTAGATAGTAAGAGCAATTAATCATAAAGTTTAGTATACATCTTATGGAACTCTCCTGTCATTTTGTTCATCCTTCCGGTTTGGAACATTAGTAATTTGTATGTATAATTATCTTTATGTGTTTTAAGCGATGAAAGGAATCCACCGACATTCCAACAAATTGGACAATATGATAAAATTCCATAAGATTTATACTAGACTTTTTGATTATTTCTTCTTATTGCCTAATCAAGTGACGGAAAATGTAAAAATGAGAACGAACCCCATGTTACTTATATTCCAGTTGCATTCCATTCACGCTGGCTGCGTTTCATCCGTTTTGTCGCGTTGATTGCCAGCACAACCGTTTTTCTCAACATAAGCGACGTTTTTACAAAGACTTGTTTTTTATATTTTTATGTTCGCAATTTTTAAATATAAATTGGAGACATACTGTCTAAATATTGTTAAACATTGTCTTTTTTTCTTTCTTTAAAATCGCGTTCTTCTCTAAGTTTTGCAAATAATTGGAAAAGTCACGACAATTATTTTCGTTCATTATTATTATTATTATTATTATTATTATTATCAGTAAGGTGCAATAATTAAAGAAATTACACACACACACAAACATATATATACATATATATATATATATATATATATATATATATATATATATATATACACATATATTAAGACATTTTTATGTTTATACATTCTTTTGAAAGATAAAAATAATTGTCCGACTTTGTCCATTTCATAATGTGTGACGTCATCTGTTTACATTTGGATACGCTTTGAGCAGATATGAATGTACGTGAGAGATTCATGGAAGATTGAAGTTTAAAGGCAGTAAATTCGACCTTGCTAATCGAACGCTCCTCCTTCGATTAAGAGTAGGTCAGGCTAAACGACGGTTCCGTATAGGTTACAGGTTCGATTCCTATCGGAGGACGAAGAATATTTTCTATGAAAATTTGTCGGACATTCAGGCCGGTAAATGTTATAAATACTGTTTATTATAAAACAGAGCATTTAATTAAATATTTGTATCTATAAAAAGAATGCATAAACATAAAAATGTCTTTAAATAATTGTCGGACTTTGTCCATTTCATAATGTGTGACGTCATTTGTTTACATTTGGATACACTTTGAGCAGATATGAATGTACGTGAGAGATTCATGGAAGATTGAAGTTTAAAGGCAGTAAATTCGATCTTGCCAACCGAACAATGCTCCGTGGCTCGATCGGTTAAGAGCACGTCAGGATAAACAGAAGTTCTATATAGGGTACAGATTCGATTCCTATCGGAGGACGAATATTTTCTATGAAAATTTGTCGGCATTCAGGCCGGTCACATGTTATAAATACCGTTTATTATAAAACAGAGCATTTACTTAATTTTTTGTATGTATAAAAAAATCTTAAAATATATATATATATATATATATATGGTTCATAAAGTTGCTTTACAATTTGAAAAATATATTACAAGGGCTCTATATACCCCGTAGTTATAAATGATTTTAATCCCATTGCATTTGCGTATTTCAGGTGTCATATTGATGAAAGATGTACATTTCAATGAACTTCTGACATTTTCAGACCGGTGTATTGGAAGGGATGATCCAATTCCATGGCTACCTCATTCACCAGATATCACTCTCCTGAACTTCTTTCTATGGCGTTATGTTAAAGATATCGTATATTAGACAAACATACGGGGCATCGCTAACCTAAAGCAAAAGGTCCCTGCTGGCATTACCACTGTTAATGAGGCTAAGCTACAGCGAACATGGCATGAAATCGAGTACCGTCTTGATGTGTTTCGTGCAACTAATCTTTCCCATGTAGAGGTGCATTAAATTAGTTAAAATCTTCAATATCTACTTATCATTTTCTAACACTTTTTCACATATTTGTCTGTTCATTTGCTTTTGTAATAATTATTTTAATTAGTAAAATAATTATTATAATATGTATATATATATATATATATATATATATATATATATATATATATTTCTCATCGATAGCAAGATTCGCATTTTCCTGCACAACGCAGTTTTCAGTTGTTGATAATAATAACAATTTTTGTTTTACTTTTGTAATAATTATTTTAATTAGTAAATATACTATATCGAAACACTATATTTATATATATATATATATATATATATATATATATATACGCACATTTCATTGAAAACGCGGAGCCACTCTACACCTTTCTAACCATAGCTCAATTAGATTTCATCTTAATATTCATGGGGAGCTACTGGACACTATTCCTATCATAGTTGTTGACAACACTAATATAAAAGCATCATCTTCATGCAAAAAAAGACTAAAAATAATGGAAGCCTTATAAATAAAAAAACAACACTTAATAATATTAAGTTTGAACATGGACATAATATCTTGACCGTGTTTTGAAAAATAAAAACATTTTATAAAACATAGATGCAAGAAATTATTTCTTATTTTAACAGTTAAAATGCAATCCTTGAAAATGGCTAAATGTATCGCCGAAAGCGCTTGGATAAAAAGAACATTCGGACAGTTTTTATATAATTTATCATCCGAAAAGAAAAAAATATTAGATCGCATGAGAAATTGTATTAAAAAAAACTAAATAAAAGCACCTTGTCTGTCGTTTTCAGTGAAATGTGCATGAAAGAGGGATTGCTGCCTAAATACACAAATATATATATATATATATATATATATATATATATATATATATATATATATATATATATATATATATATATATAAACAACAAGCTATATAAAATATAGACTGCCTTATCATTGTGATAAACCGATATATTTAACAAAATTTTTGTTATGTAACTTTCAGTTCAGGAACGGAAAACTGCGTTGTGCAGGAAAATCCGAATCGTTCTACCGATGAGAAACACACACACACACACACACACACACACATATATATATATATATATATATATATATATATATAATGAAACATTTGGCATTTATTGACCGAGCAGAGCGAGTACTGTTTTCGTTTAAAATTTATTAAATCTTTTTCTTAGAAAACTTGTTAGGAAATCAGATTTCTGAAATCTAATGGCTGTTAACGCTTTTTCCAACATTAGATGAGATTACCTTCCAAACCTTCCATTTAATGTGATAAGCAATGTGAGGATCTTGATTATGTCACTATTTTCTCTTCGAATTACACGCGCTATCTATTTTAGTTGTTGCTGCTGTTGGTAGTCCTCAAGTGATAAGGTTTCTATTATTTAGTACAGTTCTTTGTGTTTCTGTGGCGCCAGTTCACAGTGTTCAAATAAGGATGATCTTTGCCAAGACTCTCCAGCTTCACTCACTCAAGGCCTTTTTTCACCATTGATCTTAGGAAACGTTTGTTATACAGATGAATGTTTGGATATTTCTGAACGGGTTTGGGGCCATTCTTGACATCCATATCTGAAATATCTTGTATTTAGTAATTCTACATACTGTAGTTTTATGTTGGATTCAAAGTAGGTGTCAACATTTCTTTCATTCCAATCCCATATCATAGTTTCATATATATATATATATATATATATATATGTGTGTGTGTGTGTGTGTGTGTGTGTGTGTGTGTAAGTAAATGATCTGCTTATAACGAACAGTATTAACGACATTTACCGACTAGAAAATTTCTCGAACATTCAGGCCGGTAAATGTCGTTAATACTGTTTATTATAAACGGTGCATTTACTTAAATATTTGTATCTATAAAAAGAACGTACAACCACAAAAAAATGTCTTAAAATAATTGTCGGACTTTGTCCATTTCATAATGTGTGACGTCATTTGTTTACATTTGGCTACGCATCGAGTAGATATGAATGTACGAGAGAAAATCATGGAAAATTGTAGTTTAAAAAAAAGTAAAATCGCCCTTCCTTACCGAAACGCTCCTCTGTGGCTCAATCAGTAAAGCACGTCAAGCTATATGACTGTTCCCTATAGGATACAGGTTCGATTCCTGTCGGAGGACGCATATTTTCCATGAAAATTTCTCGGACATTCAGGCCGGTAAATGTCGTTATTAGTGTTTATTATAAACAGAGCCTTTACCTAAATGTTTGTATCTATAAAAAGAACACACACACACACACACAAACATATATATATATATATATATATATATATATATATATATATATATATATATATATATATATATATATATATATACGTATCAATAGATATATATGTATTAATAAGTATAAATAAATAAGCAATAGGTACGATCAATAAAAATATAAAAATGCAATGCTGTAAATATATTTCTCTGACGAAAGAAAATTTACTATAGCTGATACATATAAGTATAGTGAGATAGGTAGATATCAATAAGTAGATATAATAATATCTAGTTACTCGCCTCGACAGATCACACGGACAAGGAAAGGTCACCTTTGAAAATATGTTTATGTCTTTCTTTCTCTCTCTCTCTCTCTCTCTCTCTCTCTCTCTCTCTCTTCGTACGTTGTTGCGCATGCGCACTGCTACAGTTATGCGTGGCACATGGCGAATGCGTAAGTGTAATGAAATTATACTCATATTGCTGAGGGACTGACACAATTGCATTTTCCCAAATATTATCCCGTTTTTTTTTTCTCTTTCCACAAGATAAAACTTGATTCTTCTTTAAATTCAATTTACCTAGGAATAAGCGCCATTCTGATCAAATCGGCCTCTCCTTTGAATTTCTTTCTGGTACCAAAGTTCAATTTCTATTCGGTAAATTCTTGACGAAAAGACAATTAATTGCATTCGAAGAGAGGCCAAAAGCAGATTAGCTTTATTTATTGCGAGTTAAAACAAGAACTTCTTCAACTCTTTGATATTGTTAAGTTTAATACCGATAAAAAATAATATCAACAATAAAAAATAATAAAAGAAATAATGTTAATAACAATAACATCTCTTGAAGAATCTGGTAAAGTTGTAGAACATAATGCCAGTCATGCCACTTGCAACTGGAATATTCAGAACGCTACTGAAGAAAATAGGAAAATGGTTGATGGAAACTAAAACCAGCGGAAGATTTGCATCTGCAACGTTTCGGCCGTTGTACGGTCCGGCCTTCTTCAGGTGGTTGGAATGTCGAACTGAACCCTTTATTTTGCTCACTGGGGTAGACTGTTCTAGTTCCACGTGCCATGTTTAATGGATGTCAGTTACCAGTTATCTCCTGTTAATTCCCATCTGGATCCTTGAGGACACATGGCATAGTGCATAAAGGCGTTGGTTAGATTCCAACCACCTGAAGAAGGCCGGAGCGTACAACGGTCGAAATGTTATAATAAATATGTCGACAAAGATGAGGACAATAGTCCGAATAATATAAATAGAATCTCATCTTAGTATTCTAGTATTACTACTGATTAATGATTTCGAACTTCACTGGAACCCATATTTGTGATCTTGTGCCAGATCTTAAATCTTAATAAATAATTGGGTGACTTAATGGTTAGAGAGATAGTAGGGTTGAATACTACTACTGAGTATATGTCTATATTTCTAAGGTATTAAGTTCACTATTCACATTATTCGGACGATTGTCCTCATCTTTGTTGCCATATTTTTACAACGTTTCGGCCTTTCTGTATCTGTCTATATTTCTGAGATTAGGTATTATGTACACTATTTACAATATTCGGACTATTGTCCTCATCTTTGTCGCCGTATTTATTACGCTTCGGCCGTTGGTTGGAATGTCGAACTGAACCCTTTATTTCACTCAATAGAGTAGACTGTTCTAGTTCCACATGCCATGTTTAATGGATGTCAGTTATCAGTTATCTCGTGTTAATTCCCCTCTCCAAGTTTCCACTGCCTTAACTGGGTATTGAACTCACACTCTTTGGGTCTTGTTACTGGATCTTACCAACGCCTTTATCCACTGTGCCATTTGTCCTTGATAGAAACTAAGATGAGGCTTTGCTTACGGAAGAGACTGGTTGTTGCTTAATCTCTAAAATAAGCCAAAAATTACTACTGGTGTGAACACATAATAAATGAATGAATGAATGAATGAATAATAATAATAATAATAATAATAATAATAATAATAATAATTCAGACCGTCTATACATAACATACCCCTTAAAGAAGGTTGAAGAGGTCTTATTCGGCTAGAATTGTCATAATGACAACAATTATAGATTTACATATATGGAAACAACAAAGGACTGGATGATATAATTAGTCAAATAACGGGAAAACGGAAAGAAAAAATATTCAATCATAAAAGAAGTTTGTAAATACATACGAGATTTACACGTAGTTGATTATGTAGAAAACCAAAACAGAACCTAAGAACCAACTGTTGCAGCCAACATTATGAAAAAGCAAGTCAAGTATAAAGCTCTTGAACACATAAAACAATGCTAGCAAGACAAGCCTCTACATGGCCAATATCCAGAACGAGGCTAATAAAGCCGATGTTGATGAAGTTAACAATCATTGATGGTTACGAGCATCTGGATTAACGGCTGAAACTGAAGGCTTTATTCTTGCAGCGTAAGACCTGATTCTTTTCACTAAGAACTTTCAGGCAAATATCATACATGATAGTGTAGATCCAAAACGCAGGTTCTTTGATAAATATCAGGAACCAATAGACAATCTAATCTCAGATTTTTTTTTTGTATTTGCGCCAAACAAATCGTCACGATAGAGTGGGGAAATATTTAAACTGGACAATCTGAAAGCACTTTGGAAAAGGTGTTAACAAACACTAGTATGAACGTGATCCAGTACCGGTTACAGAAATAGAAAACATCACAGTAATCCTGTCTGTAAAAATGAGGGGTACCATCTTTACAGACAATAAGATTGAAGTAAATGGAGCGGACATAAAACTGAAAAGAAAAAAATAACTTGCCTAATAATTGATATGGCTCATCCGACTGTAACATAAAAACCAAGGATTTTGAAAAACTAGCGATGTATAAAAACCTGGAAATCGAAATAGAAAAAATGTGGAAATTGAAAACAAGAATAGTATCAGTCAGAGTAGGTGCTCTTGGAATGATTAAAAAGGAACACAACAACACATTGGAAAAATCCCTGGAAATTCTAGCTTAAGTGAAATACAAACATTGTTTTGATAAGTACAGCCCAAACACTAGGAAAAACTTTGTCCATGCAACGCTAGTGATGTTATGGGAGGTAGAAAAACATATGAAATGTAACAATAAAAACACACTACTACCTGCCTTAGGTCTTCACGTGGATTTGTGAGGAAGTTTGACCATAGCAGAAATCGAAATATAATGATAATAATAATAATAGTTAGCAAGTCATTGGCACATCGAACGAGCCGATATTCCGATATCCATCAATGTCGTGACGTATGTTAGTTTCTTCCGTTCTTTTCAGTCCTTTCAACATTGGGTTCTCTAACTTCATCCTCTTTTCCCGACAATGGCTTCTTTTATTTCATTTTTTAAACACATCTTCTTCTTCTTATCATTATTATTGTCCTTTGATTTCTGTTGTATACTCATTTCCTTCCGGATCCCAACCAGAGACCTAAGGTCAGAAATGGCATCATGACATCTCCCGCTGATCATATTTGTTTTAAAAAAAAGAGAACTAACGTAAGGCGACACAAATTTTATATCGATAAAGCTCCTTCGTAAGGCAAGAGCTATACTTGTGAATACAGTTTTTAGTATTTCTTTAAAGCATGGGCTACCAGGTATGCTTTCAAAGAGAAACCTTCTCGAATCAAATCGATGGTTCGAACAAAAACTGTCATTAGTGACATCCTCATATGCCATTATTATTATTATTATTATTATTATTATTATTATTATTATTATTATTATTATTGTTGTTGTTGCTGTTGTTGTTGTTAAACAAAATGAATACCGCAACTCTTCCAATATTTTTCAACATTTAGAGAAGAGCAAGATTAAAAAAAAAAATGAGAAAAGACACGGTGTTTGATAAACCTATCTTTTTAAAAAATAACTCCGCGGATCTAGTTTCCCCAATCTTTCCTCGACTGATTTTGATACGAGTTCAACTTCTACAATTATTATCGAGAGAATATTGAACCTTAGACCTCAAGTGGAATTCGTATATACGATCCATCGCTAAAGATACAGGTAAAATGATGGCCCCTCTGTGCTGCTTCAGTAAGTACCTGACTCGTGTTATCCAACAGATCAGGCCGAAAATAGAGTACTGGTGACTTATTTGGGCGGGAGCTCCGCAGAACTCACTTTCCAGTCTTGATAGAGTTCAAAACCGTCTCCGAGTCCTTATCGGAGAAGAATTATTTCCCCCGACCAATCTTCCACACACAGGCGGGATGTGGCGAGCCTCTCGCTGCTCTATTGATACTATCATAGAAAATGTTCTGATGAACTGCATCTCCTGGTTCCAACAGGTCTGACTTTCTCTGCTAGAACCCGCCATGCGACTTACATAGTAGCAAAGCATCCACATTTCCGCCGTATTCCATCGGCGAGAAGTAAGTTCTACTCAAAAAGCTTCTTTTCGCGATCCACTTCCCTGTGGAATAGACTCCCATGTTTCTCCGATCACTCAATCTTAACCTCTTCAAGTCTAGAGTCAACCGTTATCTTCCCCTTCTATCCATATAAACTACCTCTTATCGTAACCCTATACTACGAGCAGCCACTTGGTCTTGTACAGGGTAAACTTTACCGTAAAAAAAAATAGTCGGAACCGCCTTGGTGCACTCACTTGAGATGTGATTTACAATGTTCTTTCTTTGTAAAGACAAGATTGCTCCCAAGTATTTAAAACTGGACACTTCCGCCAGTGAATTACTGTTCAAGGTAATGTTGATATGGATTGCCACTGCCATGGCAGCGAAACATGAACATGAAACTAATGAATTTGTGCGGAAAAGTGTTGAAAGTTTTGTGGGCCATTAGGAACCCCTTCTCGCCACTGCCAAATTGGAGAGGCATGGTTTAGACACATTACATAGGGACGACAGCCCGCGCAAGAGCATCATGCAAGGCACTGTTGAAGATGGCGATAGGAGAGGAGGCCAACTCAAAATCTGGTTGGACTATGCCAAAATTGTTGATGGCTGCCGTTGATAGACTGTTGTGGAGGTGATTCAGTGTGGCCATTATATTCAGACCGCAGCTAATATTACTAAAGTCAAGGAAATTATGATTATCATGATGATGATGATGATTCTTTGTAAAATCAATATTTGTTATTTTTCTGTTTTATCGATCTTCGATTTGTCTCATTTCACTTTGATAGATTTATTATTTTTTTTAAATAATTTGAATACTTAATAAAACATTGTAACTTATGGAGTTAAGTATAGATTATCAGAGACTGTACGTTAAAATCCCCTTGGTGTTAATTAACTTTTACAGTATGTCGCCTGATATTAAAAAGGTTCTATCTACAATTTTCGTTTTTGCTTTTTTGTTTTCTAGTTGTAACCCGTGGCATTTTTTCTTGGCAGCATCCTACATTCCCAATTACCTCAATTACCCACGGGCAAATTAATACTATATAGTATGCAAAGACGTATTTTTGTCAGTTGATGAAGTAGTTATGTTTAGCTAAGCTCTGAAATCAACTATCAAATTGATAAAATACTAACAACAATATGCAATTTCATTGGCTCTGGCCTGGCATCTCGGGTTCAGTCTCCTTCACAACGTAGCTTCCAAATGTCTTTTCTGTAAATATCTTCATGCTAATTATTCTGATAAACTTTCCTCTATGGTACCCAGACTTTACAAATTTAAGTGCAATACTAGATTAATATTTTCCTCTCTCATTAGCCAGGTATTGAACACACAATTCTTTGGGTCAAGTCACTCGATTCAACTAACGCTTTTTATCCACTGGGCAATGTGTACTTCCTAGATTTATATTCACTGTGCCGTCAACGTACCTCCCAGCTGATGCGATTGTCTTATTCCTTCCCGGATGAAAAGCCAGGATTTCTAATGCATACTTTTAAGATTGGTTGTCCTTTTTTCCATTTTCAAGATTACTACAAAATAATCTTCTTATTTCCAGTAAGGCTTGTGTCATACTTAGGTGACACGTGTACAGGTTTACAAAATAGATTGTCTCTTTGCCATTTTCCTCGTCGGAATCCATCTTGCATATTTAAAATGTAACATTCGTCCGGGCATTGAATATTACTGCCATGTCTGGTCTGGAGCTCCTGCTGTACATCTCGAAAAAATTCAAGGAGCGGTTTGTAATATGCTCGATTCTAACCAGGCATGTCGACTTCAGTCACTTTCTCATCGACGTGACGTGGCTTCCCTCTGTCATTTCTAGAAATATTTTCATGGCAACTGTTCGGACGAGCTTTTTTCCCCGAGGTAGCCCAACTACATGAATGTAAGCGTGCTATTAGATTGCCATGTCGCTCTCACTGTTTTACTGTTGAAATAGCTACAAGAAACCACCATTTTTATTTTGACAGTTTATTTTCTCGTAATTCTCAGATGCGGAAATCCTTTCCGATTTTTTGCTTCCCTGATAACTACCACCTTGAAAATAAAATAAATTCATCGTCAATCGCCATCTTTTGTCTTCTTGAACCCTGTTCTCTTTTGGGGCTTTCCTTACTAAAGAATTCTAATTCTCTTTTTTTTTTTTCTATAATAAGCTTATGGTGACAGAAAACCGAATCGGGTAAATTGTCTTTTACTTATTTCCCCATCATTTATTAGGTTGGTGCAAAAATAATGACGTAATATTATTACGTCATTATTTTTGCACCAACCTAATATTTTATTCATTGTTTATTTTCTTAGTCTTCCATTTCAATAAGGTTTCATTATTCTTTTTATTTCTCCCGTATTTTTTTTCTTATCGTTTTCATATTTTCCAAAAATGATTTTCTATAGAGAGAGAAATGAAGGAAAAGCATAGGCGTATCAGAACACAACACAGTCATGTAAAGAAGAAATAACCAAGACATTCGAAACATCTATACATATGCGCACGTACAGGTGTAAACGCAGACGCACAGACATATGCATAAAAAGAAGCCAAAATTGATCTAACACCAATAAAAAGCGCATAAATATATTTTAACTTAATATAAAATTGGTATTAAATTTCTGTTCTCTCCCGACGAGTGGAGCCAATGATTACAAAATGGTTCGTCGATGAAACACTGAATTTGGGGTGGGGAATCAATCAGCTAAGTGACAAATTTGAAAGGAAATCACCATATTGATACATGTTTAAATGCAATCTAAGCTTTCGGCTTACATAAGCCATTATCAAAGATAACAATTACTTTTCAATATATCAACTAATACACGGAACAATAATGATAGTCTGTTTTTGTTGCATGAAAAATTTCAAAGCAACGACTAACATCGTGTATACGAGACGCGGAAGCGAAAATCGCCTCGCAGCTTGTGACGTTACACATGACGACGCGAGACTGAAAAGTATTAAGTATGGGAAGCCATTGTTATAAACCAATGGCTTCTGTTATCAATTTAAGAATGTTTGTGGAGATTTTGTAGTTTATTTTGTTCTGGTTAGATTTCAACTGTTTTATATATATAGCTTCAAGAATTTTTAGTCTTTGTTTATCGTGTTCATGTTTAAATATAGCTGTGTTTGCAACAAGGGTTTTCCGGAATTGTGTACTCGGCCAGGATTAGATTGGATTTAAACATGTATCAATATGGTGATTTCCTTCCGTCCTTCAATGATAATGTTATTAAGCTTATCAGACAATATGAAAGGAACTTACTTAAAATAAATACACAAAACTTGTCTATATTCTTTAATGAAAGATGCATTAATATATATATATATATATATATATATATATATATATATATATATATATATATATATATATATATACAATCACACATACATATATATATCACTGAAAACGACAGACAAGGTGCTTTTATGTAGTATTAACAGTATTACTCGCTTTAAAAACCTCGGATGACTCAATTTGTAGACACCTGAGGGCAAATTGGTACCCGAGGAAAAAATTGGAATTAAAAAAAGAAAGAACTAAAACCTCAGAACAAGGTGAAAAAAATCATCAAGTGCCTTAAGTCCTTAGTGCAAAGAAAAAAACAAGCGAGTATAAAAACAACGAAAACGTAGAGGGTTCAATACGCTAATTAGAGCGGTAATTTAGAAAAAATCCTAACGAGCCAGACAAACCTACCTAGGTATCACCTAAACGGATGTATCTCAGTTATCAGTTATCATATGTTAATTCCCCTCACCAAGTTCTCCATCGCCTTAACCAGGTATTGAACTCACATTGTTTGGGTCCTGTCACTGGATCTAACTAACGCTTTTATCCACTGTGCCATGTGTCCTTGAGGACACATGTAAAAGTGGAGATAACTGATATCGTTTAGACATGGCACGTGGAACTAGAATAGTCTACCCCAGTGAGAGAAATACATGGTTCAGTTCGATATTCCAACCACCTGAAGATGGCCGCAGTGTACAACGGCCGAAACGTTGTGATAAACATGGCGACAAAGATGAGGACAATAGTCGGAATAATGTAAATAATGTATGTAATACCTCATCTCAGAAATATAGCCATATATATATATATATATATATATATATATATATATATATATATTTCAACAAGATTTGATTTTTTTCTTTTTCTTTTTCTTTTCAATGTTCTTGTCAATGCCTCCATTTCTCTTGTCTTTCAACATTATACAGTGTAACCCGGATATAAGAGAGTTGTCGGAGTAGAAGTCTTTTATATCCGGGTTTGGTCTATTTTTGTTTAGGTAAGTATAGCTCTAATTTGGGACCAGAGAAAATCTCTCTTATATCCAGTTTTCTCTTATATCCGGATCTCTTATATCCGGGTTACACTGTATTACATATTTTCTTTCTTTCTTTCTTTCTTTGTGCATAGATTCTATCTCTCTCTCTCTCATTTCTTTATTTCATTTTCTCACTCTTTCTTTTTCCTTACAAAACCCCAATTTCCTGTTTCTTTTCGTCTCATATTATTTCGCCTGCTCGCAGAAATTTCTCATACCATTTCGCCTGGGTTTAACAACTCTCCATTTCAGCCGACGCTATGTTCCACGTCGTCATTCAAGGGACGTGTGAAAACTCGTTTCTTTTTCTATCCAATTAGAATATAAATAGAGACACTAAAGCCAACCATTTTTACACTGAATTCGACACCTTTTTCGCATGTAAATAAATAAACATGAATGCCTCTTTCTCACAACATCCGCACAGAAGTAAAAATAAAAAAAAAAATTCAAATGAAGTTATTGAATTACGAAAAAAAAAAATGGTCTTCTGTAGGACATACCGGAAATGAACAGCGTGATGTGCGCCAGCGCAGGCGCAATGGTGCATATGCTTATTTCCGTATTTTATTAATTATCGAGACATATTTGTTTAATATCATTTTGTTTTTTTTTTACTTTTTATATTAATAATTGCTGCTTTTATTTTGGTGAAATATTTCAACGCCTATGTACGGATTAATAGGGCAACAATAAATTTTTGAACAATAAATTATTGCTTTATTATATAACGTAATATCTGTCTATATCTCTGAGATGAGGTATTATGATTACTCGTTTTATTTATTCGTACTGTTATCCTCATCTTCACTGTCATATTCACAACGTTTCGTTCTTTGTACGCTCAGGCCTTCTTCAGGTAATCGAGCATCACTGGAAAATACGAAAGTTTAAGGAATCAACACATATGCTAGGCCACAAAAATCTTCTAAGCCAGCCAAGAATAGAAATGAATACAATATGGGAATCAGTAATAAGGAGTGCTAGAAAAAAAAAACAATGAATAACAAAAAAACATTGCAATATAAGCTCTGGTAAAAACAAGCAATAATAATACCAAAAAATATACAATATGAGCACTGCTAAAAATGATTGCTGAGATATTAGGATTATAAGTCCTAGAAATTTGTACACGGATGTCCTCAAGGACACATAGCCCAGTGGATAAAAGCGTTGTTTAAATCCAGTGACTAGACCCAACAATGTTGAACCAGATAACATGGAGAGGCATAGTACGTTGATCTAGAACAATCTACCCCTGTGGACGAAACAAAGTGTTCGGTTCGAAATTCTAGACCGGAGCGTACAACGAACGAAACGTTGTGAATATAGCAATGAAAATGAGGATAACAGTTCCAATAATATAACTAATACACGTAATATACTGCAATATATCCAGTAACTTTGACTAAGAAAAATAAAATTCATACATATTTTTTTCAAGACACATCTCTATGATCGACGTGGTCGAATGATGGCAAAATTCGTTTACTAGTCCCTTGATTTAAGTATATGTTATGATTAGGCTTAATGATTACACTTAATTAACCAATGAAGTTATATAGAGCAATTAGATTTGTTTGTTTGTTTGTTTGGGTTTTATGGCATATCAACCACTGTGGGTTATTTAATGCCAAATCCAGTTTATATGAATTTTAAATGCCTATTTTGTATAGAATAAAAAACGTATAGCTGGCAACATTATTGTTTCAAAAAAAACGTATAGCTGGCAATATTATTCCTTTTCTACAAAAAAAAACCTTAGAGCTGGCAACATTATTGTTTCAAAAACTTAGAGCTGGCAACATTATTGTTTCAAAAACTTAGAGCTGGCAACATTATTTTTCTGAAAACATTATCTGAGACCTTGCTGTTGGATGCAGTTTATCGCCATACCCGGGACGCGGATGTAGTTTACCGTCATACCCAGGACGCGGATGTAGTTTACCGTCATACCCAGGACGTAGAGCAATTAGAAAGCGGCAACATTACGCCCAGGAATTTTATCTCTATGACTTTATATGCGGTCGGGATTGATCAAACAAAACGATATTAAACCTTTGCCTGTCCTGCACATCATATTTGATGCCCACCGCATGTGATTTCCACGTTTGTGCGTCATATGTGGTGGACAAGAGCCATGATTTTAAAAGAGTCGTAAAACTAATGACGCTTAAGAAAAGAGTCTACAATTGAGCAGGACGCCTGGGGAAAGGTATAATCTAATATTTTTTTCATCATATATAACCACAGGATGCTTGCCTGTTTTCAGGTTTGTAACTACTGTAAGACAACTCAGCTTATTTGGTAAATAGTGTTGATATAGCGATTTTCCAAGTGCAGTTTAGATGTGGCACAAAGCCGAAAGTAAGTGGCACCCAGTGAGGATTAAACTCAATACTCAGTTGTAATTGTTCTAGCGTGACAAGCTATTCATAGATATTTCTCAAGACACATATCTATGAGACACGTGGCCGAATGATGGCAAAACGCGTTAACTAGTCCCTCGATTTAAGTATATGTCATGATTACTCTTAATTGACCAAAGAAGGTATTTAGAGCGATTAGAAGCAGCAACATTACGCTCAGGTCTTTCTCTCTGTGACTTTATATGCGGTCGGGATTGATCAAACAAAAACCTTTGCTTGTCCTGCGCATCATATTTGATGCACATGACATGGGATTTCCACGTTTGTGCATCATATGTGGTGGACACGAGTCATGATTTTATAAGAGCCGTAAAACTAAGTATGCTTAAGAAAAGAGTTTAATATTGAGCAGGACGTCTGGGGTAAGACCTAATCTATTATTTTCTACATCATATATAACCACAGGACGCTTGCCTGTTTTCAGATTTATAACTACTGCAAGACAACTTATTTGGTAAATAGAATGTGTTGATATAGCGAGTTTTCAAGTGTCATTTAGATGTAGTACAAGGCCTAAAGTAGGGGGCACCTAGTGAGGATCGAGCTCAATACTCAGTTGTAATTGTTCTAGCGAGGAGCCCTAGGGTGATTTTCTAAGTTTAGCTTAGATGTGGCACAAGGCCAAATGTGTGGAGCACCCAGTGAGGATCGAACTCACTATACAGCAGTAATTGATCTAGCAAGAGAATCTAACTATTACGCCAGGTCGAGGTGCCTGAGAATGTGTTGATATATAGTTTCACTTAATAAAAACCTGTGCATCACGTGTGAGACAGAGCGTTGTGTATATAACTCATGGTTTGTACGTTTTTTTATGTGAAACACTGTATATCAGCACGTTCCGTTTGCCAAATAAGCTGAGTTGATTTGCAATTGTTATAAGTCTGAAAATAAGCATTAACGTTTAGATGGTACACGCAAAAACGCCCTGGACATGCAAAAGGCTAAGAGGGATTTGTTCCCTTGTTGGATGACAGAAGAATAACACACGAGATGACAAAGACCATGACATCAGAACATTTCAGCAAAAATCCCCTGCGCTGAATCGTTTCTTTTTATGTGCCATGTCCTTTCAAAACTTAGGTGATGATGGCACTCCACCTCTCTCTATAACTTGCAGCTCTCAATACTTTCCTTCTCTCTGCCACCTCCTCCATACCACGTTCTGCCAACCACTTGTTTAGCCCACTAGCTATGCCATGCGTTGTTTTCCCATGTCTCTTTTTCCTTCTATTCGTCCTGTGATTATCAGATTCTCCAGGCCCTTCTTCTTCGTAATATGTCCCAGAAACTTCAGCTGCCGCTTCCTGATATTAAGTATAAGCCTCCTCCTCGTTTGCATCCTCTCTAAGACCTCATCGTTACTCACTCGCTTGGTCAATGGTATCCTTAGCATCCTTATGTAGAATCACATCTCTGTCGCCTCGAGTCTCTTCTTCGTCTTTGAGGAAATCGTCCAATATTCCCTGCCGTAAAGAATAACAGATGTCACGTAAAAGCTTAGTATTCTTTTCTTTATTACCAAAGAAATCCTTGTCTCAGAATACTCTGCCCAGCTTTTGGAACGTGGCTTTGTCAATCCCAAGATATTTAAACGATAGCAAGACCTCTGCTCAGGAGGTTTTGAGAGGCGTGGAACCACCTTTTAATTGCTGGTGTTCCCAAGTCCACCTTGACCAAGGGTGGTAGTACCTGTTAGGGTCCCAGCTATGAGCAAATAGCTAACCCCAAACTGGGGTCAAAACGCTATGAAATTGTAAAAATAGGTTTTAATATCAGAAATACTTTTCTTGTAATAATTTATTACCAGCAACGTACTTTTGAAAAAAAAAAAAATTATTACCGGCAACGCATTATTGCCAGCTGTGCATTTTCGAAAAATATTGCAGCAATAAAAATCTTGTCGGGCTTAAATAACTCATTGAGTTTGATATGTCGTAAAAAAAAAAAGAAAAAAAAACAGAATTTGGTTTTGAAAAAGCTATGGAACATGCCTGTTGCAGTAACTCCTGTACTAATAGATGTACTTGGTACATCACCTAACAAATTAACATAGGCTTGCGGTGAATTAAAATTGAGAACAAGATTGTAGATCTCTAGAGAAATACAATCGTTTACTCTGCAAGGATTGTCCGAAAAGTTTTTGTTGTTGGGGAGGTTTGTTGACACCAGAATTTCTATTGACTTCGTCAATGTTCGGCACAATAATAATAATAATAATAATAATAATAATAATAATAATAATAATGTTACATAGGAATAATTTGTCGCTGCCAGCAATGGAATTTGAACATAGACCACCAGAGAGCAAACAAAGAGCGATCCCATTTGTGATGGTAAAGGAAATATATATATGGGAATTAGCGTGGCGTCTAATTGAGCACTATTTCTACACTATCCTCTATTACTATACGGATCGCTATTCGGTGGTTACATTCGAGCGAGTATTATCGAGCAAGTACTATTCGAAGGCGTCGGACACCAGTATTGTTCAACGGCGTTACTATAGTTGTATCTGCGATTACAAAGGCTCTACTACAACGAGCATTACGAAAGTGACAACGAGTATTCGATGTTATTACAAAAGTGGCAACGAGGGTTCGTTGACAGCACAAATAATAATAATAATAATAATAATAATAATAATAATAATAATAATACGCGTGCTACCACAAAACAGACAATGTAATTGAAAACGACCAAGTGAAGACCGCCGACGAATCAGACATCACCGTCGTAAAAGAAAAGAACACAAAAACAAAACACTAATCAAAACAAAAAACAAAAAGAAAGAAAAAATGTCTCCCCATCGTTATGGCTGTTTCTGGTGACAATAATATGAATTATTTCAAAGAAACTGAAAAGCTTAAAAAGTACATTGAACTCCTGATTGAGGTTACCAGAACGGGCGACATTCTTGGGCACGATTGTCCTATTTATCATTGGGGTGTTGGGTTCTATAACATCAAGTCTAAAGAACTACAGTAAGAAAATCAGAATAAAGTCTTGTATCCCATTGTTTCACAAAAAAAAGACATTATTAGAGACGCTACTTGGTTTCAGTGAGAAAATGAATGAATGAAATAAAGAAAGAAAGGAGAAAAGATAGATGTGCTTAGCGTCTGTTTCAGTGAAAGGGGGGGTTTCAATTTCAAATCTTTTCAATTGTACCTACTTTGCAGATCTTCAAAGTCAGATTATAATCCGTAGGGACGGTCATGTCAATAAGAAAGCATATTTTGTTCTTGTGGTCTTTGATCACGATGTCTTGGCCATTATTATTATTGTTATTGTTATTGGAAAAGCCCGTGAAAATTTCACGGTTTTCTTATTTGAATTTTCCGATGAAGCTTAATTCTTCAATTATAAATTGAATAATCTCATCACATCATTAAATATTTTGAGCTTAACAACTTTAACAAAATCTTCCAATAACAATCATAAATATGAACTTCATCCAAAAATTCAAATAAATGAAAAAAAAACTATAAAAATAGAAGGATCTTGAAGTTGAAATTTCAAAAATGGGGTACATGAGGCCATCAATAATTCCAGTTGTAGATGGAGCACTCGGATTGATTGGAAAAATGTTCCGATAGACTCAATGAAGGGATTCCTTTTAACCAACGTCTTAAAGAAAAACAAAAAATGTACTCATAAGTACAAAATGGGCGTGATCTTTTTTTCTTTTTTTTTTGTTTTGTTTTGTTTTGTTTTGTTTTGTTTTTTTTACAAAATTGATCAGTGACCTTAGATTAGTTCTCTGGTTGGGACCCAGAAGGAAATATTTATACAAGAGATATCAAAGGAAGAAATAATAATAATAATAATAATAATAATAATAATAATAATAATAATAATAATAATAATAAATATTATTATTAGTAGTAGTAGTAGTAGTAGTAGTAGTAGTAGTAGTAGTAGTATTAGTATTAGTAGTAGTTGTAGCATTGTAGTTGTTGTATTAGTAGTATAGAATAAAGCTAAATTTGTCAACCCTAAGTAGATTGCTGTAGGAAAATTGATCAGTGGAAAATGTCATGAAAACATTTCTGACTTTAGTTTAGGTCTCTGTTTCGGACCCGGAAACAGTTATACAAGAGAAATCAAAGGAATGAATAATAATAATAATAATAATAATAATAATAATAATAATAATAATTATTATTATTATTATTATTATTATTATTATTGTAGTAGTAGTAGTAGTAGTAGTAGTAGTAGTAGTAGTAGTAGTAGTATAGAATGAGGCTAAGTAGATAGCTGTAGAAGCACTGTAATTACTTAAAATGGATTACTGTAATCTGACACTAGTTTTCGAAAGGTTTTTAATCAGAAATATTTGCAGGAAACCCCGATCAGTGTTAAAACATTTAGCGCAATTTATTCTATTTTCCTGGTAAACGTTTTTAATAAAAAGACATTTTGATAAAATTCAGCCGGCAGTTTCTCTAACTATTCGCTCAATGAATGACAAATAGTTCCTGCCTAGAAACGACCAATTTTATCATTGTCATTTCTCTTTTGAAAGATTTGGTTTTCCTGAGACTTGCACCAAGCTTTTCCCACCCTGAACTGATTACGGCTAAACGAAACTATTACGCATGCAAAGGCCGACTCATAAAAATTTTACTTAATTTAGGGTTTTAAATTCTACTTATACTCAAGTGTATAACGGTATCTGCTAACGACTACTTATTTACATCTGAGAATATGGCCTTGAGGTCTCTCCTCGATTTAATGGTACATAATTTGGAAAATGTTGACATTGTAAACCGTTCTCTTTATTGGTAGATAAACTACTGCTGATTATGATAAAACTACGATGTTTGAGAGAATATAATTGCTGTTATTCACCTTTATTATTACAGTATCAATCTCGTGGACTTGAATTACAGAATCCAAACCAAAGAATATAACGGAAGCAACATCGCGTGATGACGTCCAGGAGCAGTAACAGGTAAAATGGATAGCACTTGTAACACGAAGAAAGAATAATGACATTATCAAGATGCTGCCGTTCCACTCTACTCCAAACAGAAGTCAAGGAAGGAAACTTCCATCACTACTAGAAAGAACTATAACAGCGAGTGGACTTGAGAAATCAATTTTCCTGAGAAATGATTTTAAGATAATTGTAATAGTCATGATAATTGTTCGAATGAGATCTACGTTGTGGTACCTAGATGTAGCCGCAAATTCTATGCTAACAGTTTCTTCTCTCGCACTTCTTCCTTGTGGAAAACCTTTCCATGCAACAGTAATCTGCAAAAATTTAAATGCAATGTCAATCGCTATTTACTGATTGCTCTCTTCTCTTTATGCACATCCATTAATGTTTCTGTTCCTAATTTTTCTACACCGAGTAACCTTTGCGTCTTAGTGGAATTATCGCCTTGCTGAGGGGATTCCGATTATTAAAAAAAGGAGAAAGATTATATAAATTTCAATCGACAGCAAGTCTAACTTCTTGGTCCAAGAATTCTGTATGTTTCCTTATAAGGAAACAGCTAATATTACCATTTGCCATTATTAAATTTGTTTAGGTTGGTTTATTAGTAGCGTATTGTATTTGAGTAAACATTAGTCTACCATATGACTCAGCTTCACATATAAGGACACTTATTTACATTTATCGCAGTATTAACTAGATATACAAAAATAGAAAGTGGTGAAAGACAAGAATTTTTTTTCTTACGGGATTTATTTAACCTCGAAGCAATCCAAAAAGAATTGGATGCACCCCGAGGATTAATTATTAACAGCTACAATCTTAACAATAAAAGATATGCAGATGGCACGGTGTTGGTAGCAGACACGGAAAGGAAAACTAAAAAATCTCCTACTGATGGTAGCGAAGGAAAGCGAGAAGAAAGGACTAAGTACAAAATACAAGAAGACAGAATGCATGGTTACCAAGAAAAAGATGAGCCCAAAATACAAATTACAAATCGGGGATACTAAAACCAAACAAGTACAGGTATTTACATATGTGGGAATTGTTCTAACACAGGATGGAAAGTGCGACAGTGAGATCTGAAGACGTATAGAAAGGGCCAAAGATACATCCTAAAAGCTAAGCAGAGTATCAAGAGACAGAAAAACTTCGAATAAAAAAATGAGTACTGGACTGTTACGTGATATATGTCCTCCTCTATTCTGGACAATCTCCTCAAAGATAAAGAAGAGACTTGCTTCAAGTGAAATGTGCTTCTGTCGAAAGATGCTGAGGATACGATGGACCGAAAAATTGAGCAAAGATGAGGTTTTAGAGAAAATGGAAACAAAAAGGAAACATACTTAAAATCAGGAAGAGGCAGAGGAAATTTCTGGGCGCATAATGAGGAAAGAGTGCTTGGAAAACTTGATACTCACATGAGAGTTTGAGGAACAGAGAAAAACAGCGCGTAAAGCACCTGATGAGCTTAAGCAAATGGACGGTAGAACAGGGTTTGGGAGAAATAACAAAGAGACAAAACTTATTAAGAGCTACATGGAACAGGAAGATGTGGCGGGTCATGATCGCTTACGTCGTTAATGGACACGACACCACAACATTCTATATAAGTCTCCCTTATTTACATTTAATGATTCCCTAATATGGAGTTCTTCTTTATGTGCCGTGATCCCTCAGAGCGTTCATGGCTCTCCACGACTTCCTGTCTCTTGTGGCTCTTATTCAATCGTATCTTTGTTATTTCACTGTTCCGCCATCCATTTATTCGAGCTGACAAAGTAGGTTATGCGTTGTTTTCCTCTGTCTTTCATTCCTTCAATCTGTCCTATGAGTATCAGATTTTCCAAGCCCTCTTTCCTCATTACGTGCCCTCAACTGTCTCTTCCTGATGTTAAGCTTAAGTTTTCTTTGATTTTCCATTTTCTTTAAGACTTTGTTGTTGTTAACGTGTTTGGTCTACGGCATCCTCAACAACCTTCTGTACAACCAAATTCCTGTTGATTAAAGTCTCTTCTTCTTTGAGGTGATAGTCCAGCGCTGACTGCCATACAAGTGGATAGATATCACGTACTCTTTCCCTTGATTCTACCGATGTTATTCTATTTCTTAATAGACAAAGAAGTCGTAATCTATGGCGTCTGGTTAAGCATTAGCCTAAGAGAAACCACATCAATATCTATATGTCTTCTTTGTTTACATTTAATGTCACAGTAAGATGGTTTCAGGCTTCGTAACCGAAGTCCATAGCGTCTGGCTAAACATTGTTAGCCTACCAGATACCACAACATTTTATATAGGCTCTTTTTGAATGACCTTCGTAAAATAATACACTAAAATCAGTCACTCTGAATTTGTTTATTTACTATTTTAGTATCTGAAAAATACATTTAACGAAATTTATGCATCGCCATCTTGGCTCTCGGCTTTATATCTCACCACCGAGGAGCATTTGCAAGTATCAATTTTTAAGTGAGATTTCCATGTAACTTTTGAAAGCGTTTACGAATGGTGTATTGAACATATCACATAAAACACACCGATTCCGAACCGCTGAGCCGCGGTACACACTAGTGTGTACCGCGCATGCCATGAGATATTGTCACGGCATATATATATATATATATATATATATATATATATATATATATATATATATATATATATATATATTATAAATTAATTGATTTAAAATATGTTTTTTCGTTACACAGTTCTAACCATGTTTCAAAGATGGAAGCTAAAAGCTATGAATTTAATTTTGTAATTAAATTAAAGACATTAGTTCCATTTCATCCTCAAGCGAATTTTGGAGTAACTCTGTAAATTTACATTGAGCACTATTTTATAAAAATAAAAATATCTATAAGAACACCAGATTATATATTTTACTGTTCTTATATATATATATATATATATATATATATATATATATATATATATATATATATATATATATATAAGCAAATATATGGATATAGATCCGACAGTATGAAGAAAAATATACGGAAAAAACAAACAAAAATCCTTATATGCAATTATGCTGTTTTAATGTTAATATAATGTCAACGTCGGACGTTTCGGTCTAATAAACCATCTTTAGGACATATTCATAAAATATAATTAACATTATCAATTCAACATGACAATTATTAATGTTAATTATATTTTATGAATATGTCCTGAAGATGGTTTATTAGACCGAAACGTCCGACGTTGACATTATATTAACATTAAAACAGCATAATTGCATATAAGGATTTTTGTTTGTTTTTTCCGTATATTTTTCTTCATATATATATATATATATATATATATATATATATATATATATATATATGGGGTGGGGAGTATGTGTGTGTGTATGTGTGTGTGTGTTTGTAGAAGTAGTAATGTTACAGGGTTAGTATTTGAATAAAGGAATAAGTATTAAACTTTTTATACGACATTGACTAAAAAAAACCTCATCAGTTTTATGACAATTTTCTCTTTATTATTTATATGAATTAAGCCTCTCAACCCTAAAAAAACATCAAAGATAAGAAGTGAGAAATACTACGCTGAAATGAAGAAGAAATGAGGGTCTGCTTAACGTCCATTCGACCAAACATTGAAGAAATCACGAAAAAAAAAAAAAAAGAAAATCACGCATGAGTTTCACACTAAATAAGCTGTCCAAAATAGTTGAATAGAAACATTGAAATAAAGTAAGTTCATATTAATGTGTGTATTTTTTTAATTTACGGCTTTATTTCATAACATTTAAATGAATACCCTTTTAAAATTTTGCAAAGTGTACCGTGATATTTTCATTTGCTTCTAGGCGCGCCGTTGCTTAAAATGGTTGAGAAACACCCGATATAACATCTGTCGTTTTAAATGCCCGAAGAGAGTACTGAGAAATCCAAAGCAATATAAAGTCATTTTTTAGGAAATCTTTCGAAACCATCTTTGAATCGAGAAAGCCTTCGCATTCAGGAGAAATACTGTAAAGAGCTCCGTTAGGTAAGCAGGATTTGCAATATCAAAACATTTGTGGACCTTTTCTTCGATGGTTAATATAATTCGGTTTTAAATAACCAGCAAAGGGGTGATAAGCCGTAAAAATCAAATCAATCCCGTTCCGATTCTCTCTCGAACTCTTTTTGTCCCGCCTCGTCATCTACTCTAAGCTCAACCCTTACTCTATTATCCGTTTTCCTTATTAAAACTCCACCTCCCAAATCCCAGCCTTTAACGTTTTCGCTTCGTCTATTTCCGGTGGGAGACGGAAAGACAGGAGCCGGCCGAGGCCCTTATCGAATTTGCTGACGACGGTGGTTCCAGAATCGTCGACATGCGCGAACAGCGAGAAATGATTTCATTTTCGCAATAATTCTGTTGCAATGGCATCAAGTTTCCTCCCATATCAAATTATCCTCGATTGGAGGAGAGAACGTATTCGCTGCACTGAAAGTAGACATGCATTTATTTACAAAAAATTCATGGTTAGCATATAACGAGCAGTGTAACTATTATCGACCCGCTATGTGGAATGGGTGAAGTTAGTTCAAACTCTAGTCTATTGCGTTCATTTTCACACTATTTCTCTTAGGAAAAGCATGAAACAATTTCTTCTCTACCCTGCTGTGTGATAAATAGCAGAATAGACTGAGGTGTTTATATACATATATATATATATATATATATATATATATATATATATATATATATATATATATATATATATATATATATATATAACCTCTCTCTGGTAGAACATCTCTCAGGTGGTGTTTTTAATCAGAACTTATCGATTGATTCGTGCATAAACCCCAGAGTTGTAATGCTATTGAGATTAAAAAATTTATATATATTTTTGTAGGATGGGAAAATTATACCATCCTGCAACACGAGTTGGCCAATTTTGGTGTGTTTTATATATATATATATATATATATATATATATATTAATAAAAATGACAATAGGAAAACTGGTAACTGCTGACACGTTTCGTCCAATGTGGACTTTATCAAAGCAAAATACAAAAAAATTTCGTATTTTGCTTTGGACGAAACGCGTCAGCAATTACTAGTTTTCCTATTGGCATTTTTATTCAAAAATAGTGTCTTCTCTACTGGTTAAATCAGAGAAATTTTCATATATATATATATATATATATATATATATATATATATATATATATATATATATATATAGTCTACTTATTGCATAAATATAAACATATCCTGAAAAATTACATAATTATGATTTTTTTTAATGAAAATATTCACTTATGAATGTAAAATCTAACACTGTGTGCAGTTGGTAGAAACCCTTTAAAGATGGGCTAAATGTTTTTTTCTTATTGTGTAATTTCTTGACATTCCGGTTACTTCTGCCTAACCCTCATATCGATTATTTTTTTCATAGCAAAGAGTCGAAATCTGATTGGATAACGTTTCTGTCTACTTTCTCCTGGGAGACATCTTGCTAACGTGATTAATTGCTTTCTGAACATCTAACACCGAATGACGACCCTTAGATCGTCTCCATGATGGAACATTAAGATGCCTAGCGAGCAGTTAACAAGTCTTGATTATCGATCTGGCTAGGGGAGAGGTAACACGGCTACCTATCGGTTGTCAGTATAGAAAACGGTCGTAGCATTTCGCGTTCGAATCTCAGTAACATTTTCTTTCTATCTCTTTTTTTTTTTTTTTAGTACTAATCCCAGGAAGGTAACGTAACGAAAGTGAGAAATTGGTAAGACGAGATAAAATTCCGGATTGTTCTCTTGCGTACCCCTTAACACTACTACCACTGATGGAAGCAATGGATCCATCTCCCTCTCCTCACAGTTATAGGGCAAATGGCAGAATGGAAGGTTCCATCTCCTCTTGTATACTAACGAGTGTTAGAGAAAGAAAATTTCAAAGGGAAAGAATGGACATCTTTTCTAATAAGTCATACAAATAAAGGAAAGGCACTCGTGGACTGTCTTTTCTACAAATATTTTCGGGGTGCAGAATTATTTTCAACTCGGAATTAATTTCAACTTGGAATTAATTTCAACTTGGAATTAATTTCAACTCGGAACTAATTTCACTTGGGAAACGTGGGGAAATAGTGAGGAAATAGTGAGTCTCCACTGTGTCCGTTGTACCAGAAAAAAAGGATCTCTCCTAAGAAGTATTGAGCGGTTGTCCCAACTGGCGGAGTGGTTAGATTGTTCACATTCTGATTAGATTCGCATTCGAACCCTGCTTCGAATCTCACCATGTCAGGAAGGAGACTTCCTGATGTTATCGACGCTGGAGGGGTCGATTCCAGAAATTGGCACATTTGGAAAGTCCCTGAAAACCATACCACAGGTTGACCCAATCCTTGTGAGTGAAACTGGGTAAACGGAACCCTTGGGTGCCGTCGATAGCTGTGCTAGCACGAAGTCACAAGTCATAGTGGCCGAGGGATTGAGCGTGTTGGCCTTGATCAAATTGTTGATGACGCTAGATAACACTCTCTTTCCCAGAAACTGTAACGAAGGTCTCCTCAGTATAGTTGCAGTATAAACCACAGGTTGGCTCTGTGGATGTTGAATAAACACAAATGCGCATGACCACGCGTCTGGTTTGGTTATCCGCCCTAGTCGACAGGTATCCTCGAATACAAGTGTCCAGCTATACACCCGATAATGGAGTCTTGATTAGTGGACAGAATTAGGGTACCCCGAACCACTGTTACCTACGGGTGATCTGTGGCTAGGATCTAGCACATGGGATTACCAGAGTTACGGTTTTATATAGAGAGAGGCGTTTTTGATTGGATGATTAACATGAAGGGTAAGTAGAATGTGATTCATGTGTGTGTTTGTGTGTGTGCGCATGTATATAACTCAGTGACAGGAGACAAAATCGTTACTTACTAATTCAAGCCAAGCGCGTTGCCATGTTCCTTACCAGATCTAAACCGCTACTGCGTTTGCTTCCTTTTTTATGGAAGAGCGTAGACCGGAAGTTATCCGTGATTGCACTATACCTTGCCAAGAAAAGTCGCAGTGTGTGATTAAAAAAATTGAAGAAAATTGTAGCTGACGGATGTCACACGTCGATATCCGATCAGTATCACCTGGGATACTGTGGAGATGAGGTGTGGTGTTGAAAGACCCGAAACCCCTAATGAACAACGGCTAGAAAGCGCACTGATAATGTGTGCCAAAACATCCAACAGATGTATTTTACGAAAACTATCTAGTTTCTTTAAATGTAAGACAAACACGATAAAAATATCTGAATATCTTCGACAAATATGGCCATAATTGCTATCTCGATTTTTTTTTAATCATTTGACTCCAAGCAAGGCGATAAAGTCTCTAAGACGTTATGAAGAGTGAAAGAAACTGAGTAATCTTTATTGGAGAAAGGGAGGACAATGAAAAGGAAGACAATGTAAAAGAGGACAATAAAAGGGAGAAGCAATAAAAGACTAGGGTTTAAGGTGGCCGAAGGTGATTACTGACGTTGATTTTACATTTTTGAAGATCGTAGTTAACAGTAAAACAAGAAGTGGGAAGACAATTCCACAAGCAAGACGTTCGAAAGAAGAAACCATTAGAATAGATCTTGCGGTTGTATCTAGCAATTTCAGCAGTAATCTGACAGGTTGTAGCTGCCGATTTATTATTGTACTTAAAATTATGAAGCTCTTCAGAACAATTGCTATGAATATATTTATTGTATAACACAGCGAAGCTACAGTACTGTGCTGGAAAAGTGAGTAAATCCGAGTTGCCAGGTTAGAGCAGATAATGTTGCAAATTCTTTTGATTCTGTTCAAAATCTCTAGATACATAGCAAGTATCATTGTCAAGTGTGACATATCGGTGCTTGAAATGGAATTGATGAACCGAGTTCAAATTAGTTATTTCATTCACATCTGCACAAATACTCTTAGGAAAAACAGGAATCCATTTCTTCTCCTTACCCCGCTACCGGTTAAGTAGCATGGTGGACTTGGACCTCTAGCTGTGATATGTAACCAGAGAAAGAAGACTACTGAAGGCAACGGAAAAATCAGCATGGCTGATGCTAACCTCCAGGAAAGTGACTCATCGCACCTTCACGGGCTAACGTTCTCAGATAACATGAAGTGAAAAGACTATAATGAATCTACTGCTATTTCAGCTGCTTCACTGTGTCGTGCGAGACAATTTTCTCTCTATATCCATATCTATAACTCGTCCATGCTTAGAATATTGCTGCCGAATATGGCCCGGTGTTCCTGATATTTGCCAAGAACTCTTTGATAAAAGCCAAAGAAGAATCAGCAATATTATTGGTCTTAATCATGGTAATTGTTAGAGAGAGCGAAGATCATCTTGAATAAGTTGGAAAATGATCCTAGAATAATATATATATATATATATATATATATATATATATATATATATATATATATATATATATATATATAACCGTTATTTCGATCCTTCATGAGCTTCCGATCCTTAGTTATGATTAATTAATGTTTCTCTTCCTAATTTTTACACATCCATTAGTCACTTGCGCCTTAGTGGTTTTACTTCCTAGCATGGGGTGAAAATGATAAAAAAAAGACACAAAAACTCTCTATTCTGTTTCCAAAGAATGCGTGACAATTCCCAGAGAATTAAAAAAAGGGATCTGTGGAGAGCCATGATCCCCGACGTCCTGAAGAGATAAGCTATTAAAAATCCTGATATATATATATATATATATATATATATATATATATATATATATATATATATATATGTGTGTGTGTGTGTGTGTGTGTGTGTGTGTGTGTATATGTGTGTGTGTGTGTGTGTGTGTTTTGAACAATAAAAATTATTCAAAAATTAAAAGCCTCATATATTGGGTTGTATATTAATATTCTTTAGTTTTAATTATTTCATTTAGATTCCTCGACTAGTTTCGGCCGACATGGAAATCATCAAAATTTCTGCTTATAAGTAGCAGTGAACTACAGAAATGAATGACTTGATGGAGAAAATGAACTTTTGTCTGTAGTTTTCATTTGTTTTGTTTTTTTATTTTTTTAACATGAATTTTGATCAGGCCATGTGTTGGTCAAACAGACTCTTTTATGTTGTTATTTAAGATAAGAGCTGGATGGGTTTCTGCCTCCCTTGGCCATTTTGACATTTTTATTGATTCTTGGAAAGGTGGCGGGTGTCTCTGTTAAGTATGTGTGCTATTTGGTTCATAGGGAGTGAATGAGTATGATGTCTGTAAGTGTGTATATTAGTATGGGTGTGAGTATAAGTGTGAGGTGTCAACACCTCCGCAATTATATACATATGGATTTATTTTTAATCCAATTTATTACTTCAGTCGTAATTATAGTAGATTCCCGTCTTTGAAATAGATGGTTCACTTTTATTTTTACTTTATACAGTGTGTATTACATCTATCGGACTGACTATTAATATATCTCGAATACAAAGACCGATAAATGTAAAAAGTAAAAAAAAAATACAAATATATTTCATATGCGAATATCTACTATAACATTGGAAGTATATATACAGGGCATCCCTAAAGTCTGTACAGACAGGAAATCTATGACTATATTTTTTCCCTTCACAGATTAAAGATGGAAAGAAAGAAGAAAGAACTAACTTCTTTTTCTGGGGTATACTAAAGGAGAAGGTGTACTCAATGAAAATCACAGATGCAGCACACTTGATAAAACGCATAAAGGGTGAATGTGCTAAAATTGATGGCTATGTGGAGTTCACGTGAATCTTGCAAAGCGCATTTTTTCAAGCAAATAGGTTTCTCGTGCCCAATAACTGTTATCTCTCTTTTCAGTATTGATGGGGGAGTTTCCTTCCTTGGCTTTTGTTTGCTATAGTGTGGAATGTCAGCATTTTGATTATGTAATTATATTCTATTTGATGAAAAGATTATTAATACAGCAATACACTTTTGAAAAGAAATATTAGCAGCAATACATTTTTTTGAAAAAAAAAAAATTACCAGTAATAAAAATCTTGGCATTAAATAACCCACTGAGGTTGATATACCGTAA
This sequence comes from Acanthosepion lycidas, assembly GCA_963932145.1. NCBI lineage: Eukaryota > Metazoa > Mollusca > Cephalopoda > Sepiida > Sepiidae > Acanthosepion > Acanthosepion lycidas. The sequence goes on along the minus strand of OZ010592.1, from coordinate 25,466,983 downwards.
AACAAACCAAAGCAAACCAAAATCCGCAAATAATTGGTATGTAATGTTTCCCGGTAGATATAAAAATAGTTACAAGTGTTCAACCGGTGGCTGGTCATTACGTCATTATTCTCTACCACTGTTCAACAGGTGGCTGGTCATTACGTCATTTTTCTCTACCACCGGTAAAGCGGTGGTCAGGGCTCATATGGTTAACTATATTATTTTACTTGAACAGATTAAACATAGTTTTGTCGAAAGAAGAAACAAGTGACTTCTTTTTCTGAGGTATGCTAAAGGAGAAGGTGTACTCAATGAAAATAACAGATGCAACACCCTAAATATGAGGATATTAGTCTGATTTAAGATTTTTATACGCTTAGTTTAGCTTGATACAAGGAAACACATTTGGTGCACCGTGTTTTAGTCGATGGAGAGAATGCTGTGAGTCACGATTCGAACAGAATCACTCTCCTCTGAGTAAAAGTGAACCAAAGCGGCTGTTACACCTATTTGCAACAATGAACAAAATATATACCAGTTGTACGATATAAATAATGAAGAAAAATAACGTCTTGAAGATTTATTGTGACGTATAATGAGTTCCACTCTCCCAATGGAGCAGGCCGCATTTTTCACAGAAATTCTAAGCGATTTGGTTTCAGTTCGCGTCTCTACAGGTTTTCACTCGTTAAGCATCCATTTGCATACAGCATTGCCTTTACTCAATACTTTAAACCTATTTTTCTGTGTGTGCATATGCACATAATTTACATAATTTATATGCATATAATTTACACTGTTTTGCAGCGTTTAACGGTTATGATTGGTAAATTAACAAATAAATACCGACGATTTCAGCGAATGCATTGTTGAGGATAAAAGGGACAGCACAATATGTGGATTACATATGAGGTACGGTAAAGAATAATGTAGGTGTTTAATTTCAACTGTCTGGGTAGTAAGTTAACGGATAAATGTACTAAAAAATTGGAAATTACATTAGAAGCAAAGAAAAACATTAAAGTGCCATGTTACTAAGGTATGAAAAATAACATTAAATTAGACGAAAAATTACACTAAAGTATCAAAAACATCATTAAGAAGGACGTAAAAAGCAAGTTAAAGTACTACGGTATGGAAAATAACATTAAACAAGTCGAAAAAGTAAATTAAAGTACCACGGTATGGAAAATAACATTAAACAAGTCGAAAAAGTAAATTAAAGTACTTTGGTATGGAAAATAACATTAAACAAGTCGAAAAAGTAAATTAAAGTACTTCGGTATGGAAAATAACATTAAACAAGTCGAAAAAGTAAATTAAAGTACTTCGGTATGGAAAATAATATTAAACAAGTCGAAAAAGTAAATTAAAGTACTTCGGTATGGAAAATAACATTAAACAAGTCGAAAAAGTAAATTAAAGTACCTCGGTATGGAAAATAACATTAAACAAGTCGAAAAAGTAAATTAAAGTACCTCGGTATGGAAAATAACATTAAACAAGTCGAAAAAGTAAATTAAAGTACTACGGTATGGAAAATAACATTAAACAAGTCGAAAAAGTAAATTAAAGTACTTCGGTATGGAAAATAACATTAAACAAGTCGAAAAAGTAAATTAAAGTACCACGGTATGGAAAATAACATTAAACAAGTCGAAAAAGTAAATTAAAGTACTTCGGTATGGAAAATAACATTAAACAAGTCGAAAAAGTAAATTAAAGTACTTCGGTATGGAAAATAACATTAAACAATTCGAAAAAGTAAATTAAAGTACTTCGGTATGGAAAATAACATTAAACAATTCGAAAAAGTAAATTAAAGTACGTCGGTATGGAAAATAACATTAAACAAGTCGAAAAAGTAAATTAAAGTACCACGGTATGGAAAATAACATTAAACAAGTCGAAAAAGTAAATTAAAGTACCACGGTATGGAAAATAACATTAAACAAGTCGAAAAAGTAAATTAAAGTACTTCGGTATGGAAAATAACATTAAACAAGTCGAAAAAGTAAATTAAAGTACTTCGGTATGGAAAATAACATTAAACAAGTCGAAAAAGTAAATTAAAGTACTTCGGTATGGAAAATAACATTAAACAAGTCGAAAAAGTAAATTAAAGTACTTCGGTATGGAAAATAACATTAAAAAAGTCGAAAAATTAAGTTAAAGTAACACGGTATGGAAAATAACATTAAACAAGTCGAAAAAGTAAATTAAAGTACCACGGTATGGAGAATAACATTAAACAAGTCGAAAAAGTAAATTAAAGTACTTCGGTATGGAAAATAACATTAAACAAATCGAAAAAGTAAATTAAAGTACTTCGGTATGGAAAATAACATTAAACAAGTCGAAAAAGTAAATTAAAGTACTTCGGTATGGAAAATAACATTAAACAAGTCGAAAAAGTAAATTAAAGTACCACGGTATGGAAAATAACATTAAACAAGTCGAAAAAGTAAATTAAAGTACTTCGGTATGGAAAATAACATTAAACAAGTCGAAAAAGTAAATTAAAGTACTTCGGTATGGAAAATAACATTAAACAAGTCGAAAAAGTAAATTAAAGTACTTCGGTATGGAAAATAACATTAAACAAGTCGAAAAAGTAAATTAAAGTACTTCGGTATGGAAAATAACATTAAACAAGTCGAAAAATTAAGTTAAAGTAACACGGTATGGAAAATAACATTAAACAAGTCGAAAAAGTAAATTAAAGTACCATGGTATGGAAAATAACATTAAACAAGTCGAAAAAGTAAATTAAAGTACTTCGGTATGGAAAATAACATTAAACAAGTCGAAAAAGTAAATTGAAGTACTTCGGTATGGAAAATAACATTAAACAAGTCGAAAAAGTAAATTAAAGTACTTCGGTATGGAAAATAACATTAAACAAGTCGAAAATGTAAATTGAAGTACCACGGTATGGAAAATAACATTAAACAAGTCGAAAAATTAAATTAAAGTACCTCGGTAAGGAAAATAACATTAAAAAAGTCGAAAAATTAAGTTAAAGTACTTCGGTATGGAAAATAACATTAAACAAGTCGAAAAAGTAAATTAAAGTACCACGGTATGGAAAATAACATTAAACAAGTCGAAAAAGTAAATTAAAGTACTTCGGTTTGGAAAATAACATTAAACAAGTCGAAAAAGTAAATTAAAGTACCACGGTATGGAAAATAACATTAAACAAGTCGAAAAAGTAAATTAAAGTACTTCGGTATTGAAAATAACATTAAACAAGTCGAAAAAGTAAATTAAAGTACCACGCAATGGAAAATAACATTAAACAAGTCGAAAAAGTAAATTAAAGTACCTCGGTATGGAAAATAACATTAAACAAGTCGAAAAAGTAAATTAAAGTACTTCGGTATTGAAAATAACATTAAACATGACGAAAAAGTAAATTAGAGTACTTCGGTATGGAAAATAACATTAAACAAGTCGAAAAAGTAAATTAAAGTACCTCGGTATGGAAAATAACATTAAACAAGTCGAAAAAGTAAATTAAAGTACTACGGTATGGAAAATAACATTAAACAAGTCGAAAAAGTAAATTAAAGTACTTCTGTATGGAAAATAACATTAAACAAGTCGAAAAAGTAAATTAAATTACCACGGTATGGAAAATAACATTAAACAAGTCGAAAAAGTAAATTAAAGTACCTCGGTATGGAAAATAACATTAAACAAGTCGAAAAAGTAAATTAAAGTACTACGGTATGGAAAATAACATTAAACAAGTCGAAAAAGTAAATTAAAGTACTTCGGTATGGAAAATAACATTAAACAAGTCGAAAAAGTAAATTAAAGTACCACGGTATGGAAAATAACATTAAACAAGTCGAAAAAGTAAATTAAAGTACTTCGGTATGGAAAATAACATTAAACAAGTCGAAAAAGTAAATTAAAGTACTACGGTATGGAAAATAACATTAAACAAGTCGAAAAAGTAAATTAAAGTACTTCAGTATGGAAAATAACATTAAACAAGTCGAAAAAGTAAATTAAAGTACTTCGGTATGGAAAATAACATTAAACAAGTCGAAAAAGTAAATTAAAGTACTTCGGTATGGAAAATAACATTAAAATCGAAAAAGTACATTAACACATTATGGTATGGAAAAAAATAAAAAAATATTATACAAGACGGAAAATTGCACTAAATTACGAAAGTATCGAAAATAGCATTAAGAACGACGAAAACGTACATTAAAGTACTAAGGTATCGACAATAACATTAAACAAAATTAAAAAGTACTAAGATAAAGTACTAAGATATCGAGAATAACATAAAAGAAAAGAAATAAGTACATTAAATTAGTATGGTATCGAAAATAACATTAAAAACGAAAAAGTACATTAATATTCTAAGGCATAGAAAATTACATTAAACTAAACGAAAAAGAAACTAAATTAATAAATTATCAAAAATAACATTAAAAACAAGAAAGTACATTCAAATACTAAGGTATGGAAAATAACATTAAAAACGACGCAAAGTATATTAAAGTACTAATCTATGGAAAATAACAGGGAAAACAATTCTAGATTACAATGTCAGTACAGTAGCCTGTGTGTTTATTAGAAGTTCCTCATGTATTTTGATAACTCCCCTCAATATCTTTTAAACTCCTTAATATTTCTGATTACACATATGCAGCAACATCTTTTTTAAAATCGCTTTAATTTTGCCGGCTGATGGTCATTTCCACTGAGTTTATTTTATTCCCTGTAGGTATCTCTGAATCTAATAGCTATTTACTTAGAATATATTTGTCAAAGTTCCACAAATCTAAGTCACACAGTGAAGATCGAACTCACTCAGTAGTAATGGTCATTCAGGCTAGCTTGTTAATCATTTTAATAAAGTGGATGTCCCCACTGAAAAACACCAGACTTTGATGTTCATTATTTACCATTTTCTTACTACGCAGTAATAATGACCAACCATATTAGCAACGTTAAGTTGTTCCATGTCATTGCTGTACGTCAAGTTGCCCATGTTGCTCTACGTCAAGTTGTCCATGTTACTGTACGTCAAGTTGTCCATGTTGCTCTTCGTCAATTTGTCCATGTTGCCCTATGTCAAGTTGTCCATGTTGCTGTACGTCAATTTGTCCATGCTGCTCTACGTCAAGTTGTCCATGTTGCTCTTCGTCAATTTGTCCATGTTGCCCTATGTCAAGTTGTCCATGTTGCTGTACGTCAATTTGTCCATGCTGTTCTACGTCAAGTTGTCCATGTTGCTCTTCGTCAATTTGTCCATGTTGCCCTATGTCAAGTTGTCCATGCTGCTCTACGTCAATTTGTCCATGCTGCGCTACGTCAAGTTGTCCATGTTGCTCTTCGTCAAGTTGTCCATGTTGCCCTATGTCAAGTTGACCATGTTGCTGTACGTCAAGTTGTCCATACCGCCTTACGTCAATTTGTCCATGTTGCCCTATGTCAAGTTGTCCATGTTGCTGTACGTCAATTTGTCCATACCGCCTTACGTCAATTTGTCCATGTTGCCTTATGTCAAGTTGTCCATGTTGCTGTACGTCAATTTGTCCATACCGCCTTACGCCATTTTGTCCATGTTGCCTTATGTCAAGTTGTCCATGTTGCTGTACGTCAAGTTGTCCATACCGCCTTACGTCAATTTGTCCATGTTGCCCTATGTCAAGTTGCCCATGTTGCTGTACGTCAAGTTGTCCATACCGCCTTACGTCAATTTGTCCATGCTGCTCTACGTCAAGTTGTCCATGTTGCTGTAATAGACTATTTTGACCTTCAAGTGATTTCTGTATTTATTTATTTGTTTAACGGCATACCAACTACTTATGGATCATTTAATGCCAAAATTTAATTTTCTTGGCAATTTGAAGTAATAAAAATATATGTTATTCTGCTTTCACAAGTGAATACATGGTAGATGATACTCAGCTTTTGTGCATATACATATTTGTGTAGACGTAATTATTAGAGGCGATAGTGTGTGTTTTATGTCGTAGTTTTGTTGAAGTGATATTTTGGAATACATTTTGATTTAAGAAATTGTAGGATATTAAATGTCTTAATGTCATGAAATTAGTTGTTTCATGATGGTTCATTGATTTTGTTTAGCGGCATATCAACCTGTTATTGAATGCCGAAATGTAAATAATCTGAGCCATTTTATGGCTTCAACGAAATATATTTTGAACAGAGTTGTATGTCTTTAAATACAGAAAAAATGTTACTCTTTTTAGCATAAACTAGCTGCCATAGCCAGCTGGTTGATCAGAAAAAAAGCGTTCAATTAGAATGGAACAAAGACAGAATCATGTTTAGATATAACAGGGTCTATTTTCAATTACTTCAAAGTACTTTCATTAAACAAAACATTTTGAATTAATGCAGTTACTGATATAACAGAAGTCGTCTGTATTTATTCAATTGAAGTTAGCCGAGGACATGAAGGGGTAAAAGAGGCAACATGAAAACCCATTTGAGATCACAATTATTTTGTAGCTCTTGAAATTCAATTTGTCAGCGTACTACCAGGGATGTAAAAGAGGATACAATTATAAAACAATTGTTAAGTTTGATGAAAATTGATTGAAAGATGAAAAAAATAAGAAAGAAACCATTAAAAATCGCCATTTTTTGCTATTTACACGGGATTTCACTATATGGGTGGACTCAATTATCAAGTTAAGTGACTGTTAAATAATCAACTTATTGTTGGCTACAATTCGGTAATGTTTGTATTAGACTGCATGAAAATTGACGGAGTTTTTAGTTTAAAATTTGTGTTCAAATCGATTTTTCATTTTTCGCTAAACACAGTGGCGTAGAAATAAAAATGAGATAGCGTTGAGCTCTCCATGATGTAAGTAACCTACATACCGAGTTTGAACGAAATCGGAGGAAAATAGTTGAATTTATCGATTTTTGAACGGCTTTATCGATTATTGATATTTTTTAAATTACCGATTTTTTTACGCTAAGAGCTTATCTCTTACATTGTACAATTTACGTGCCAAGTTTGGTCAAAATCGGTTGGATGGATCTCGAGTGAAAAGGTATCACACAGACAGACATCCTCTGTTTAAATATATAGATAGTTATTATTGGCTTATTTTTATATAAGTATTGCTTTAATATTTTATATAAAAATGTATTTTTATACATTCATAGTGTTTTGTATTTGTTTTGCGGTTCACTTTTTGCCAAAAGATGGGATCCTTAACAAGTGCTACCCCGATTCAGTGTGAGCATTGGAACAAAAGCAATTAAGAGGTGGTTCCATGCTACTCAAAACCTCCAATTTTCCGATCATAGGCCAACCTTTAAATGAAAGCGGGTAACTGCAATATTTGCATTGGTCCTGATCATGTAGGCCACCCCTCAAGATTTTCCCAGATTAATATCCCAAACAGCAAAAAAATCGGATGTTTCTCTAAGGCCATAGTTTGGTTTGATTTGGTTTGGTTTGTCTTACAGGACATCAATCTCAATGGGTTATTTAATGCAGACAAGATTTTTATTGCTGGTAACATATTTTTTTCAAAGATTTATTGCTGGTAATAATTTTTCAATGTATTGCTGGTAAGAAGTCTATACTATATCTACTTTCTTAGTGTTTTGGCTTCTTTTAGTGGGTTAACTATTTGCTCATAGCTGGGACCCTGACAAGTGCTACCACCGCGCGTCAAGGTCGATCTGGGGACACCAGCAATTAACAGGTGGTTCCACGATCCTCAAAACCTTCTGATTAGAAACGTTGCCGTTGGATGTAGTTTATCATCTTACCCAGGACGCGAATGTAAGGCCTTAGAATAACCGACAAATTATATAAGTGCCGAATATTCGTTTAATAAATTCAAAGGACGTTCAAACGGATTGATCAAATATTAACTGGATAATAGTGTCTAATCGTCATTCAATGGAAACTTGCCCGTCCGACCAAACGTTCCTTCCGGGTCGGATGTATTCTTTTTACATCAAAGCCAACGGTTGGATTGAATAGACATTTTTTTCTTTTTTTACATCGATCCAACAAAGGGATGTGTTTTTAAAGAAAAATAAAGCAAGTGATTTTTATTTATTTATCTAGACATTCTTATTTTCATCTATTATTATCTATTTTTCTATTTGTTGAAAGAGATATTTGATTGATTTATTATTGGTTGCTTCGATTATTCTTTGGGTTAAGCGATTATAAATCGATTGTTGTTTAAAAACTATCGTCTAGTGAGCTTATTTTCTTTCAAATATTTGTACATTATTAAGAATGATTATATATGTACGGAATTGACAAGAATCACTAATAGACAATAAAAAGAGTAGAAATAACAGTGAAAATATTGGGTTGGTGCAAAAATAATGACGTAATAATGTCGTTTTTTGACGTTACGTCAAAAAACGACATTATTACGTCATTATTTTTGCACCAACCTAATAGTAGGGAATGAACGATATATATATATATATATATATATATATATATATATATATATATATATATTTTCTGTGTATTTAGGGATCAATTTTTCATTGATGCATGTTTCATTAAATAATATGGGCAAGTTTTGTCCATTTATTTTAAGTAAGTTCCTTTCATATCGCCTGATAAGCTTAATAACATTATCATTGAAGGACAAAAGAAAATCACCATATTGATACATGTTTAAATCCAATCTAAGCTTTCGGCTTACATAAGCCATTATTCAAAGATGACAATTACTTTTCATTATATCAACCAATACACAGAACAATAATGATTGTTGCATGAAAAATTTCAAAGCAACGACTAACTAGTGTATACGAGACGCGGAAGCGAAAATGGCGTCGCAGCGCGTGACGTCACACATGGCCACACGAGAGTGAAAACGAGAAGTATTAAATATGGGAAGCCGTTGTTATAAGCCAATGGCTTCTGTTATCAATTATTGGCATTTAAGAATGTTTGTGGAGATTTCGTACTTGATTTTTTTCAGGTTAGGTTTTGATAATGGCTTATTAAGATAAAAATAAATAAATAAATATATAAGATAAGAAATAAAAAATAGAAATAAAAATAAAAAATAAAACAAGCCAAATAATCTAACCCAAATAAATAAATGAACAAATAAACGACTTCCGGCAAAATAACCGCCAAAATAGACTACGCATAATGCACAACTGATCCGTATATATAAATAGCCGAGAAAAATAACAGCACTCGTGAACTGACGATTGCGTTGAGGCAGTCTACTCGCAGTCAACTGACTATTTGCGACTTCTGTCGAACTCGTTGTTTTGGCAGAGAGGAACCTTAACGAAGCTTTGCCGAAGGGCAAAGTTTCGTCCGGGGAGGTAGAGAGATCCCGAACCCGCTTATGCGAGTTCTAAGGGAATATTTTTGGCCGAGCCTAAACAGAGCATTTACTTAAATACTTGTATCTATAAAAAGAACGTTAAACATAAAAATGTCTTTAATAAATAAATTGTCGGACTTTGTCCATTTCTTAATGTATGACGTCATTTGTTTACATTTCATACGCCATGAGCAGTTATGAATGTACGAGATTCATGGAAGATTGAAGTTTATAAGCAGTAAGTTCGCCCTTGCCAACCGAGCGATCCTTTGTGGCCGAGCGGTTAGACACGTCAAGCTAAATGACAAATAGGATGCAGGTTCAAATCCTGTCAAAGGACGAATATTTTCTATGAAAATTTCTCGGACATTCAGGCCGGTAAATGTTATTTAATACTGTTTATTATAAACAGAGCATTTACTTAAATACTTGTATCTATAAAAAGAACGTTAAACATAAAAATGTCTTTAATATATATATATATATATATATATATATATATATATATATATATATATATATATATATATATATATATAATGGAATACCAAACACTACTACATATGGTATGAGAAACTGAGGGGTGGAGCGTTTTGATTAAAATATTACAGTACATAAAGATACAGTGTTTCTATAAAACTAAACATGGATTCCGATTAGAGTTAACTGTAATGAAAACTGAAAAAAAAATCAGCATTTTATTTGTAACGCTGCTGCAACGGAATAATCATGCTACAGGCAGCCATATTGCTTTCTGAAATTTCCCATTTGTTCCACGTCATGTTAGCACCTCAAAACTTTCGGATTTTGGGAATTTAATTTCGGATCACACGCAAAAGGGATAGAGTCAAATGGTTATAGTATTCTGATATCAAAACAAGAAAAAACAAACATATGAGGGATAAAACCGCAAGAATTGTCTATTTTTATTGGTTAGGACGAAATCCCAGCATGCATCTGTATGATTAGTGTTTAAATGTTGGGAAGGGACGTTTGTAGGGGTCAGTGTCCCGAAACTGTAACGAATATCTTGTTATTATTTATCATTTAAATATATTATAAAGTTGTGAATTCCGAGATGAAATCCGGTCTCCAATGAATGACAAACGCAGGAATGAAATATAACAATTAAATGTATTTACACAATAATACAATTGGTAATACGGTTAGTAAATCCAGAAACGCGGTTAGTAATATATATATACAGTCTGGTAATTCAGTCTCGAAGTAGGACTTCTTTAGAGTCTACGTGCTTGTAACTGTGACTTCTACAAGCGGTTACCTCACACTATTACTCTACCTCCAACTCAATCACAATCACTGTCTCTCTACTCTGACTGACTCTGGGTATTTAACGGCAGCAGTACAAGTATACACTGGTCAATTCCACTTGTATGAAAAAGGTGTGGATCCCATAACAATAATAATTATTATATTTTCAAGAATTCGTTTACTTCGACTACAAGTGTAAAAAAAATGTTTGGATTTCAGAAGGGATTGTAGTCCTTTGATTGTAGTGGTTCATCCACTTTTTTTTTCCATCCGACATCCAACTCTCAACCGTAGCTCCAAATAGCTGTTTTACTTGCAAGAGCGACCACATACCGGCAAACCGATTCGAGTGGCGGTCAAACGAGGTGACGGTAGCCGACAAGTTCAAACTATCGATAATTTCAGGTCTGACAGCGCTATTGCATGCGAAAACGGATTCACGGTAGAATAAGTGAATGAGATCTGCGACAGATCCAACAGCGATAAAGCCGCTGTCAGCAAGTGTCCTGGAGTGCATCAGAACATAGAAGTGACACGTAGAAGTCCTGCTCATCTACTGCTGCCTGGAAGTCTCCAGTTGTAATGGTTATTCGTGCCATTTTATAAAGTTGCGGAGCACTGGCTGATATTTTCAAGAAGCCACTTCTATTGTGAGATTCGAGCCAGGTTCTCTTGGACAGAAAGCAAACGTTCAAATCACTCAGGCACACGCCCATAAACCCGTCAATGCTAGCACGAAATCACTATTCGTAATCGAGGGTTTGAGCATGCTGGCCTTGTTAAAAAATTCGATCACGCCAGACAGTACGCTCTCTCTCAGAAACTGTAACTAGGGTACTGTCAGCTTGGGTGCAGTACAAACAACAGTGGAATTCTGTGAGTAAGCGTCTGTAATAGGGATTTGCTGCCCACCCACCTCTGGTAGATAGATCAGCTCGGATAAGAGTAGTAGCCGATCACTGATAATATATATATATATATATATATATATATATATATATATATATATATATATTTATGTATGTATGTATGTATTATTGAATATGACAGACACGGTGCTTTTATTTATTT
>OZ010592.1:25427820-25450320 GCA_963932145.1 Acanthosepion lycidas | reverse complement strand
ATAACTGACACCCATTAAACATGGCACGTGGAACTAGAACAGTCTACCCCAGTGAGCGAAATAAAGGGTTCAGTTCGACATTCCAACAAGCTGAAGAAGGCTGGAGCGTAAAACAGCCGAAACCTTGTAACAAATATGGCGACAAAGATGAGGACAATAGTCCGAATAATGTAAATATTGATTCGATTTATATGTGACAGCTGATGGACTGTTAAGGTAACATCTTGTCTTCTACATTTACCTCACGTTTTGCTGGTTATGGCTCGCTCATTTTCTTCAGCCAACACTCTACTGGCCTTGAAATCCACGTTCCACACACAAAAAATTACGTTTGACTTAAAACATACCTGATCAAGGCTTCTGACGGCCTCATTTACCAGATTTGTTGCGTTGACCTCCAAAGTTAATGCTGACCCCTGCATAGATTTGCAAAATCAAATTATATGTCGTTTCATATGTGTTCATTCTGGACGTGGACGATTATGGTTCTCCACAACCTCCTATCCCTAGCAGCCCTTACTAAACCCAGTTCCACTATTCATTTACACAAGCACGTCAGATCATTGGCTTCGGTCTCTTTTTCTGTGAGGTAGAGTTGCCCATTAGTTTTAATCAAAATGGAGAATTTATAACATTTAACGAAAACATTATATGATACTTATCTAAGTTTAGCCCAAATATATACGCCCAAAAGATCGTATATGTATGTCTACTGAGCTCACAAGTGAAAAATAAATGTCGCTAAACATCTTTGAAGGACATTCAGTAAAAACATCACATCCGGTTCATTGGCGAATTATTTGCCTCACAGCTAGTCTCTAAATAGTACAGATGTTCGAATGTACATGTAAGTATATCTGCTTAGTGTTTGTGTCACCTCAGAACATTGGTGATCATGGCTCTCCACAACTTCCTTCTCTTTAGCTCTTAATAAATTTTATCATTTTGTTATTTCTTCTATGCCTTTTTCCGCCATCCATTTACTCAAATCCACGAAGAAAGTTAAGAGTGGTTTTACTCTGTCTACATTTACGTACTTAAAAATAATACTTTTATAAAAGGCATTCATTTTTCTTTTCTTCTGCATTCTACACTCTATTCTTTAAAATATTATTATTGACATCCTTATATGTATCAAAAAATATGATATTGGTCCCCAAAAAACACGACTGCAATTGTGTAGCGATTTTGACGTGTTTCGGTGTAATATCTTCATATATATATATATATATATATATATATATATATATATATATATATATTAGGTTGTTGCAAAAATAATGACGTAATAATGTCGTTTTTTGACGTTAAAAAATACGTCACAAAACGACATTATTACGTCATTATTTTTGCACCAACCTAATATATATATATATATATGAAGAAAAATATACGGGAAAAAACAAACAAAAATCCTTATATGCAATAATGCTGTTTTAATGTTAATATGTCGACGTCGGACGTTTCGGCCAATAAACCATCTTCAGGACATATTCAATATAAAATATAAATATATAAATAACATTATCAAACTTAACTTTTTGTTTGTTTTTTCCCGTATATTTTTCTTCATACTGTCGGATTCTATATCCATATATTTGCTTACATATATATATATATATATATATATATATATATATATATATATATATATATTAAAATCCTTTTTATTCCTCTCTTAGTTTTAAATTAATATTTCATTTTTTTATATATTCCCAATTTAAAGTCATACGTTTAATATCTGGGTTTAATTTTATAAAACGTCTTCCCTTTAGGACAAATACCTTCCACCGTCCCCTGACACTCCCTCGTACCTTTTGTCTGACTGAAACATTGAAATGGATAAATTCTGTATTAGTTTTTCGATCGTATTTTTTTAAGATTTCACATTTAAATTTCTATTTCTATTTCCGACAGGAACTCAGTCTATACTGAGGTTGATATGACAGACGAATTATATTTTCGTCTGTCGAAATAAGCTTCTTCCTCATATGAAGTGAATTTCGATTTTATTTGGTATTAATATTTACTCCGTAATAATCAATAGACTCTGCTCTTTTTGCGGATCACTTTTAATATTTTATATTACTAGGATCCACTTGGATTATATAGCAATGGATTTGTTACATTTACTCTCTCTCTCTCTCTCTCTCTCTCTTACTCTCTCTCTCTCCCTATATATATATATATATATATATATATATATATATATATATATATATATATATAAGAAAAACAGACCACTTTAAGGCTCCATTGTAATAGTTTATTTCACCAGAGACGTTTTATGGTGAAATAAACTATTACAATGGAGCCTTAAAGTGGTCTGTTTTTCTTTAAATTATTAGCTCTGAATTTACATTGAGCTCTCAGGATTTCATCCTCCTTGGGTCTACCCATACGTATTACCAAGTTTTTCGTAACTTAACTACATTATATATATATATATATATATATATATATATATATATATATATATATAGATAGATAGATAGATAGATAGATAGATAGATAGATTGATTGATTGATAGATTGGTATACGTGTGTGTGCGTTTAGGTATTAATAATTTCAACTGAACAGTTTACCAGAAGTGTATTATTATTTTGTCTGTGTTCTCTACTCAAGTCAAAGATGCATTACTCTATAGAGAATATTCAGTAGCTGTTGTAACGAAACGTGAAGTCATTGTTAAAACGTTAAATATTTACATACGATAATACTTAATACCGAAATGCTCGCATCATTCTGACGTTGTTTTTTTTTTTTTTTTTTCTTTCTTTCCTTAGGAGAAATTGCAGAAGCTCACCTACCGTTCCGCTTAAATGGAACTTCATATTTCTGCACCGACGAAAAACCATGAAATCCGACTGTCAAAAGAAAAGCAAAAAAACAAATTAAGTCAAAGACGAATTTACAAAAAGGAATACAAGAGTTAACAACATGCTGCGTATGTGGCGCGCATGCGTAAACATATTTATCTAATATGGCGGAAGGTGATAATAAGAAGAATATGTTTTTTTACGTTATTACTAAACTTGGCTAGGCATGTGACATATTCATTGTAAGTTACAATATCTAAATAGCAAGTACTCGATAGAACATTCGCATATTCGGAGAATTATATGATAAAAATAATACTATGTCTCCTCATTTAACGACATGGAGTGGGCACGTCGTAATGGTTTGCAAGCTTGTCTTGCTAGAACAATTACGACTGAGTAGAGAGTTCGATCCTCAATGGATGCCCCATACTTTCGGCCTCGTGACGCATCTAAGCTACGCTTAGAAAATCAATTTAATGACATGGATTTACTACCGGCTATAATATCTCATCCTGTAGATGATAAAGCTAATACTAACATTTCTTATTTAACGCCTTAAGGATTTACGAACTGCTATAAAATCTCATCAAATAAATAGATAATACTAAGTCTCCTCATTTAATGACTTATAGATTTACGACCGGCTATAATATCTCATCAAGTACATGATAAAGATAACACTAACACTCCTCATTTTACAACTTAACGATTTACGACCTGCTATAAAATTTCATCAAATAAACTGATAATGCTAACTCCTCATTTAACGACTTATGGATTTACGACCGATTGTAATATAGATTGAAATAAATAATTAAGCTAATACTAACAGACTCCTCACTTAACAAGTTTTGGATTTACGACTGGCTATAATATCTCATCAAATAGATGTTAAAGCTAATATTAGCACTCCTCATTTAACGACATGCAGATTTATGACCTATAAAATCTCATCAAATAAACGTATAATGCTATAACTCCTTATTTAACGACTTGCGGATTTACGACCTGCTATAATATCGCATCAATTAAATGATAAAAATAATACTATCACACTCCTTACTTAAAAACTTTTGGATTTACGACCGGCTATAATATCTCATTAAATAAAAATCTCTCCAACCAATCGGTATGTATCATTGTACAAAACTTTACTCGTTTCTTTTCTATTTCTTAAAAAATTAATCAAGATAAATAAATTGTAAAATAAATAAAATTTTTACTAGTTTACATTATCCCAACCAAAATACTGTACAGGCCTCTGATCAGGAGGTTTTGAGAATCGTGGAACCACCTCTTAATTGCTGGCGTTTCCAGGTCCACCTTGACCCGGAGTTGTAGCACCTGTTAGGGTTCCAGCTATGGGCAAATAATTGACACCCAGACTTGTGTAAAAATAGGTTTTAATACCAGAAATACTTACCAGCAATAATTTTAAAAAAAAATTGTCGGCATTAAATAATCCATTGAAGTTGATATGCGGTAAACCAAACCAAACCAAACCAAACCAAGCCAAAATACTGTACAGAATATTGAATTAATATTCAAATTCCTATATTACCTTTACTCTACAGTACACAGATTACTATATAGACATTTTGAAATAAATTAAGTGTTAGAAATTTTGCAAAAGGGACATTAAGTATATTTGTAGCTGGTTGACACAAACCCATTATTTTATGGCTGACATACCGGTCAGCTTCTTCTCGCTTTGCGACAAGTTCGTATAGCGACCAGGTAGTTAGAACCTCATCGGGTCGTTAAGAAAGGAATGGATATACTAAGCGTCTTTATTTTGAAAGTTTCGCTTTTCCTGGTTATCTTCCAGTATTAATAAAATACATTCACGTCACGTCTCCCGACATCCACTACTATTGTAGCAGTAGCGTATCTAGGGCAGCAGTGATGTGTCTAGGGCAAGCTAACTTGATGGTGCTGTTTCCTCTTTCAACTATAGTTTTTAGGAGTTTCCCTTCCCCTTGAACTGTTACTACTTAGAATCAAGAAAGCCCAGTCAGTCAGTCCTGTAATTTAACCCATAGCTGTAGGGAAAGATGGTTTATTACCTTTCCGAATCGTATTTGTCTGAAAGTGAACATAACGAAAACAATCAAAATTCGAACACACATCACTGATTTCTCCTTCCGATTAGCTAACTACAACACTTGTCGACTATTTTAACTGTATTATTATAGATTTACGTTTTAACTAATTTCAACTCAGAATCTAATTCTTACAACGTCGATGCAGTTAAAGCAAACACAATCATTCAAGCACTTAGTGGGAATCATGTTTTATCTTTACTCGTGAAGATTTTGTTCTTGTAACAAGTTTATTCAATGTGAAAATAAAGATGAAATCACTGCTTGTTATATTTTCTTCAATAAAGTCTCTCCATCACAGTTAAAATGTTTAAGTACGATGAGATTTTTTTTATTACCCCTGGTATATCTGACGCGCAAACAATATTTGGTGGACTTGCGTGAGTCCAAGGGAAATATCTCTATCTATAAAAAGCAGGATGTGTGTGTGTGTAACGAATGCATAGCCGCAATTTTTGACGGGATTTGCACCAAAATTTACATGCACATGCTCCAAGTTAGCGGGAAGGCCAAGACCGACTTTGCATTTCCCAACTCCCATCGATGGTGGAAATAATCGATTTTTCCATGCTTCTACGGCAATTTTCATGTAGTTTACGGCCATTTTCTACTGGCCAGAGTGAGAGCCTATAGCTGGCTGCCACGAATAGGCAGGAAGATTCTATTGGCCAGCGTGAGAGCCAACAGCTGACTGACACGAATGTTAACTAGCATGCTAGCATGCAAAAAAATCGATAGCTGCATTCGTCACAAGTGGGAAAAATTTAAATCTGCATGACACTTCACTCCAATTGGCTCATTCGCTTGCTTAAACTCAACGTTGATTCTGATTCCGCAGAACTGGGTTGGGTGTGAAAATGTATTTGTTTTTAACATTCTTTTTTCATCCGTTTTTCCAGTTACGAGTCCTTTTTTAAAGCTGATCATTTTGTGTTCATTTTGTTTAGTTCTTTTTTCGTAACAGATTTAATGTTTAGTATAGAGCTTAGAAAAAATTTGCAGTGCGAGATAGGCAAGAAGTAAGGCATGTAGCAACATCAGCATGTCAAAGGTCAAATATTTTAAGTCAAGTGATAGCGATTGGTGTATGAGTTGTACGATTTTTGATCAAGCAGGGTCAACGCCGGGTCATGCTGCTAGTAAGACATATAATTTTAACAAAGAAATATTAACAAATATATTGATATGATATTTTACAAAAGGAAAATTGAGAAATGAAATTAATTGTGAAGATTTCAAAGCAAACTTCACTGTCTGTAGTTGAGGTCCTTACATTTTTTCGGGAGCGAAAATAATACGTATTTTCGCAATAAAATTCATCGAGAAATAGATGGACTCTTTCAAATCTTGCGCCGCATGTGATTATCACCAGGGGGCGGTAATCCAAAATATTTCCCGCACATCACAACTAAATATGCAAGTTCATCAATATGTCTTAAGTACAATGAAGAAAATTAATATTTCCACTTAATAATTTGACCAGGGTATATTCAAGAAAAGCATGTAAGGTCTAAAACAATCTATCAATACATGGTGGGGTGCATAACCCTTATTCAGAGGGAAATGAAAATTTGCG
The DNA here is from genome assembly GCA_963932145.1 of Acanthosepion lycidas. Classification (NCBI taxonomy): domain Eukaryota; kingdom Metazoa; phylum Mollusca; class Cephalopoda; order Sepiida; family Sepiidae; genus Acanthosepion; species Acanthosepion lycidas. The sequence continues at coordinate 25,443,819 of OZ010592.1, read as the reverse complement.
AGCCAAGCTAAAATTTGCTCATTGTCTGTTGCGTTTTCTTTTACTCTTGGGGAAGGTATGAGTCGATTTCTTCAGCCTTCAGTTGTAGTTTCAATACTAGGATAAATGTAACCTTCCTATGCCTTTTCTATAATTACTTTCATGTCAATTGTTCTAATGAACTTTTCGCCATATTACCTAGACTTTATGAATTTAAGTGCAGTACAAGACTGGCAACATCGATTTACAGTTGAAATGGCTAGATGCAACCGTAAGTTCTATGCTAAAAGGTTTTTTTTTCAGTCTTCTGATGATCTTTCCTCTTTGGAACGTAGACTTTATGAATTTAAGCACAGTTCTAGATAGGCAACAAATTATCAGCAATTTAAATTTTGAATTGGCTAGATTGGTTCAATGCTAACAGTTTCTTCATTCGCACTTCTCGCTTGTGGAACACTCTTCCGGCTTCTTGCTTTCTAGCGAGCTTTGATCTTCAAATTTTGAAATGCAGTTTCAATCGTTATCTGCTGTCTTCTTGATTACTCCGATTGTATTGTTCTCGTTTCTTAATAAGGTTTCTCTGCTCTTCTTATTCTTCCACATTCAGTAACCCTTAGTGTGTTAGTGTATTGATAGCTTCGATTTGGGCGAATTGATTTTTAAAAAATGGGGCTATTAGCCTTGGTTGACAACTAGTCTATAGGAATCAAAAACCGTGAAGAAAGCAACAGGAAATCAATAAACTGTCACTCCCAAGGGATCATTCACAAATAAGAAAGAAAACGAATCTATGAAGTGCTATGACCGCCTACATCCTTACTATTGATAGATTTTGTTTTTTACGGATTATCAACCTTTTGCTGTTACTCAAATTGGACGTATTTTTGTAAGAATATTTTTGGGGGAGTGAATATTGTATAAAAATCTTTTTTTCAGATAAAAAAATGATTATTTCAGATACTTTTTAACCCATAGATAAGGGAAGAAGACGTCGATTCATAACTTTCAAATAATATTTACGGTTAAGAGAATATAACGTACTTCACTGGAATTTGAACACAGCTCTAGCGATTATTCATTCCGTACCGCTATCTATTATCCACTTGCACATACTTCCTGAGAGGACGTTGTACTAAAATGTAAATAAAAACCTGAGTCATATTATGCTGGTCTTCAGCGTTATCAATCGAAGGAAATCCTTTATTCTTTCTGCTAGTTTTAATAATAAAAAAATAGAGAGGCGCCAATACGTTGCTCTTACGATGTACAGAAATCGTTTTTTCCGGCCAAATTAATAAACCCGTTGAAAATACACCGTTCTTTATTGTGACTAATATAATAATTTAAGTATTCCTGCTTCCCCTTTTGATCTTCTATGTGCTGTGTTCATTCAGGATATGTGCGGTCAATCCTTGAAGGAACACTTCTATGAAAAAAGAAGATAAAGTTCTTAGGGAAAAGGAGGAAGATAGCGAGGCGACAAAAGCTCCCAAAAGAAGTACGAGGCAAAAAAAAACGGGATAAAACTTTTTCAGTACAGGGAGATAAGTTGACTCATTTACATCAGACGTTTCAAAGACTATAAATAGCTACAGCTATTATCCCTGAGACAGTTGAGTGCATACTACTATCCATGAGTCAGTAACACTATACTAAGTAATAGTAATCTAAAAATATTTTTTTTGAAATCTGTGGATAGGCATGATCGCCCACACTCTGAAGAGAAAGAGCATACAAATTGTATGTCGGTGTTCAGTGTGATTAATGGAGAGAAATCGTTTGTTATTTCCTAATTATTCTTTTCATAAACATATTGACAATATGATCGTTTTTTGTTTTATTAACTCTTTAAAAATGAGCGTCATCAATTGACATTTCTTTGGTGCTCAATGAATATCAACAATGGATGATTTAAAAGTTTTACGATCCGGGCTTCACTTATTCATTTATGACTCTAGTCTTAAATGCTAATTGGCAAATCTAGGATTCACGAGGTTACTGTTTACACAGAGTCGGGAGGTTACGTCATTTCGCCTGCAAAAAGCTGGAAAAACAATCGAAAAATAGGCTACGCCTGCATGCATACTTCTTGAAAAGAAAAGAGGCGAAAAAAGGAGAGAAATTGGTAAAAAGAAAGGACAATTCTATTTTGGATGTAATTCACCAAGGAGAGTCATACTGTTAAGAAATATTCAACTTAAGAACCGTATATTTCCCTTTATCAACTGCTTCGTCACCGAGACTCGTTAGTCCAGTGAGTATGACGTTTGCGTCGCATCGTAACGGTTCGGTTTCAAATTCTCGGTAGTGGATGCCCACTGCTGATGGGTCTCAAATAGGAAGAAACGGCCGTCCAGTAATTCTGCATTCTGTTGAGGATTCTTCGAGACTCGATGAATTACTTAATCATGATTATTCAAATCCCCCTAATATATCAATCACTTCTATATCCTTGCTTGAACCAGCTTCTAATAACTTGGATGGAGCAGCTTAGGGATAGAAAACGTGACTTGTGGGGGTGGGGGCACAATCCATTGGGCTAAGTAAACTTGGATGAGTTACACGACGGAATTTGTGAAGATCAGCAAGTCCAGTTAGTTACTTCTTCGAGACCCGTTGGTGCAGTGGGTATGATTCTTACGTCGTACCGTAACGGTCCTGGATCGATTCTCGCTAATGGATGAGCACTGCTGATGAGTCCCAAATAGAACGAAACGGCCGTCTAGTGCTTTCTGCATCCTGTTGAGGATTCTTCTAGACTCGATGAATTACTTAATTATGATTTCTTTTATTGCATATTTTATATCATTTTGTTAGTTTTTTTTTTTTCATGCAATAAGAGCACAAAGATGCATAAAACGTTTTAAATTTGATTTTTTTTTTTTTTTACACGTTTGGGATGCATGATCGTGCAATTTATTTCTGATTTGTAAGGGTGGAATATCATTAGTCAGTGTAATTAATGAAGTGAAACCCTCTTCTTCCTCTTAAGTTTAACTTCAAATACTTCAATAAATTTGTGACGTACGGAGGCGGTTAATAATTAAGTATAGCTCAAAACTTCAATGTTAAGATAAAAAAAAGTATTTAATTACAACCAGAAATAAATACTTAACAAAAACAATGAAGTAAAAGTCAACCATTTCAGTGAATAGCTTGTTAGTAGCGCGGTTCGGCTTAACTTCCGGTAAATCCTAAATCAAAACCCAAATCATCGATGTACAATAATTCACACTAATTCGACTGGATAGTTCCACTCAGTAGTCATAGAATAATCGCTGCAGTCAGTAGCCTGACACCGCTACTTATACACCTCGCGGAAAAATATATTCATGAGTCCAGAGTCTCACGCTCAAACCTAGGTGTCGGTAGTTACTCATTTTTTTCCTATTTGAGAAATAGTTTCTACTTACTGACATAAATCGCTTGCGAAAATAGACTTTAGAAATTTATACTTATGAAACAAAAATACTAGAAAAGTTTAAAATATAAAGATGTCCTCAAGAGACATTTGGTTACAGGTAAATTTAGTTTCCTTGAAGATATTAATTTTAAAAATAAGTTCAGTAGCAAATTATTCCGTTTGTACTCTTCAGTATTATTCTTAGCGTATATGTGGGAAAAAATCAATAATTTCTGCGGTCAAATAAACCAAACTCATCTTCATTTCCAAAATCAGAACAGAAGCTATTATAGTTCACTGTCAAGGTAAATTTACGTCTTCAATACAGATTTATATGTAGCGGGGAGTGAAATTAAAAACAAAATGGCGATTATATTTATACATCGAGAGGAAACGCTAAAGATATACGGACGTTAGATTTTAAATTTAAATTTTGAATATCGAAGTTAAGCAGAGTATTAAGAAACAGAAAATTTTCGTTAGAAACAAAGACAAGAATACTGAACTTTTATATAATACCTGTCCTTCTATATGGCAGCGAATGCTGGAAAATCTCCTCAAAGATGAAGAAGAGAATCGAAGTAACAGAAACGTGTTTCTACAGAAGAATGCAGAGGATACACTGTGAGCAACGACGAAGTTTTAGTGAAAATGTTAATAAAAAAAGAAACTTATACATAACATCAGGAAGAGAGAATTACAATTTACAGGGCACATAATGATTAAAGAAGGCTTGGAAAATCTGATACTCACAAGACAGATTGAAGGCGAGAGGGACAGCGGAAAACAACGCGTAACTTACTTGGTGAGCTTGAGTAAATAGATGGCGGTGCAAAGTATAGGAGAAATAAGAAAATAATAATATTTATTAAGAGCTACAAAGGATAGAAGGTTGTGGAGAGTCATGATCCCCTACGTCCTGCAGGGACACGACACATAAAGAAGAAAAACATCCGACGCGTCTAGACGAAAGGTTAAGTCGGTGATCAAATCCAGATAAAATCCACGATGTCCATTACTGCCGTTCAGTGGGATCTCAGTACAACTGTGATATATGTTGCTACACAATCATCTTATTACTCCCATACTATAGAGAGTATATTAATAATTGAAGAGGTTGGGTCAAGTGCTTGTGCATATGGTCTTTTTAGACAGTTGACATGCAAGTGACGAGAACTATTTTCTAACTAACTGGGGATTGGGTTGAATGCCTTTTATAAAATCAATATTTTTAAGTGTGAAAATGTAGCTTCATACAGGGTTCGAACTCGATTTGTCGTTAACAAATTGTTATATAGGAATTAAGTGTCGATGACGACACTTGAGTCTGAACGCAGATCGCCAGTGAGCAAACACAGGCGATCCCATTACTGAATTAAGTAGACCACGTGACCATAAAAGAAACGCATATATGTAGGAAGTAGCTAACGATTAACGATCTCTTTTTCTAGTCTATCCTCTATTACTATTCGTATCGCTATTCTCTAACCCATTAACTATACTATTTCTCTATTCAGATCACTATACAGATATTATTATTCGAGCGAGTATTATCGGGCAAGTACTATTAGTGCGAGATTATTCCAAGGCGCCTGACATCAGTATTGTTCAACGGTGTTTCTATAGTTGTATCTGCGATTACAAAGTCACTACAACAACGAGCATTACGAAACTGACAACGAGTATCCATTACAATCACTAAAATGGCAACGAGTGTTCGTTGACATCACATAAGAAATCTACCCTTTCTATTCTTTTTATTTTAAATTCCACAAAGTACAAATATAGTTCTGTTCTTCATATCTTTCCATTTTTTGATTCTACCAGGAACAAATTCTTGTCTTTAACAGGCGAAAATTATCTTTTATTCCTTCTACAATAGATCCTATCAAGAAAATATATTCATTTTTTTTCCTTTTTTGATCCATAGAAATGTATTTTTGTTCATGAAAATAATCATACTACAGAATTTCTAGACATTGATTTTACCTAAAAATATCGTTTCATAATAAAAAAAAGTGTCAAGAACCCTGTTCTATGAGAAGCAAAATCTTTTTCCAATTCTTGATGCCATTAGAAAATAAAATATTTCTTTTCTATTTTAAATTCTAAGAGAAGCAAAATTAATGCTTTTCTTCATGCTTTCAATTCTTTGAGAAATAAAATTAATATGTCTATTTTTATTCAAAACAATGAAAAGCAAAACGAATTCTACATTTTTTATATTTTAAATTCTATAAGACTTAATACACTGTCTTTTCATTTTCTATTTTAAATTCTATGAGAAGCAAAATGGATTCTGCTTTTTCTATTTTGAATTCTATTGAAATCTGAATTAATTATTTCTTTTCTTTTTATTCTAAATTCTAAGAGAAATGAAATAATTCCTTTCTTTCCTTTTCATTCTTAGTTCTATTGGAAGGAAAATGAAATATGTTCTTTCTATTTTAAATTCTAAGTGAAGCAAAATGAATTCTGTTCTTGATATTTTTCTATTCCAAATTCTAAGGGAAGTAATGTGGATCCAATTTTGATTCTATTTTATTCTTAAGAAAGAAAATGAATTCTTTAATTTTGGGGACTTTCTCCTCAGATTCTATGAGAATCAAAAAGAGGTTGGCGGCAAAAATATTGTGATACAATTTATAGTCCAGGTGTTTCACCCAAAAACATCTATTTTCATTCGATCAGGAAAAACTGCTGAAAATAACTTATTGTTGCGTCACCAACAACACAGAGATAACAAAACTTTTGCTAAAAGATATGACTAATATATATATATATATATATATATATATATGTGTGTGTGTGTGTGTGTGTGTGTGTGTGTGTATATATATATATATATATAGTCATCCACACACATATGTATGTGTATGTGTGTTTGCGCACTTCCTGTGCACATACATATAATTTAGACAGAATATCTTCCCATAACGTGCAAAGGCTTTTCAAAATTGTCTTACAACCCCCAAACAAATACACGCACAACCACACACACACACACACACACACACACACACACACACACATATATATATATATATATATATATATATATATATATATATATATATATATATAAAAGATGTGTACAATCAGTTTCCACACTTTACACGCACTATTCCGGATTATAAATAGGTAATCATAAAGAGAATTAATTGGTAGAGTTAATGCAATTAATGGCGAAATCTCTTCGCTAACAAATTTAATAAAGTGTTAACCTACTAGCCATTCGTTAAATGACGAGATCGTTACATTTAAAATTGTAAGAGAAACTTGATGTTCCGGTGCTACTAGTATTTTCGAAATTTATCACATTTTCAACATCAGCTTTTAATATTTTTTTCATTTCAGGTAACTCCAAGACGAAATAAATGTTTTGTAGGCCAAAAGATCTTTTTAAATAGAAATTTAAGGAAGGAATTTTAAGCATAGATGTTTTACTAAGAGCAAAAAAAGATAGAAAGGATAGAAAGGGTAGAAGCATGATCGCCTATGTCCCCAAAGGACACGGCGCATAAAAGAAGAAGAAGAAGAAATAAGTTTAGAATTTTTTAATTAACAGAATTAACCTCTTGGCCACCCAATAGAAATAATGATATATTATTCTTCTCCTTGCTTCGGAGTCCCTTTAAAACGTAAGCGATCGTGGCCCTCCACAAACTCCTATCCTTTGTGACCCACTGCAGGTTTTTTCTGTTTTTTTCTAAGCATCTTTCCTCCACTGTTCCACAATCGATTCACACAAGCTCGTCAGATAGTTGTCTGTCTGTCTTCCCCTACCTATTTCGCCCCGAAGATAACCTGTGTGTATCAAATTCGCCAAGCCCTCTTTCCTCATTATGTGTCCAAGAAATTCCAGCTGTCTCTTTCTGATTCTGAGCATAAGTGTTCCTTTTGTTGCCATTGTCACGACAGAGTTCCTCGCTTCTTCCAAGGAATTCTAAGTATCTTTATGTAGAACCACATTTCACTTTTCTCTTTATCCCTGGGGAGATTGTCCAACATTCACTGCATGATAAGAGAATGGTTATCGCACAGAAATCCAACCCGCATTTCTTTGTTGTTAACGATTTTTTTTTCTCTGCGCTTTGCTTAGGTTATGGAATACATCGTTCGCTTAGCCAATGGTAATTCTAATGGTAATATTAACCATTTCCATACACGGAAATATTTGGCATTCTTAGACGGAACAACTAGTGCTGTTTTCAGTTGAAATTTATAAAATCTTTCTCGTAAAACACTGTTTTATGAAAACGGTTTTAAATTTCAATAGCTTTTATCGTTTTTCCGGTATTGATGGCGGGGTCCTTCCTAACCTTTTATTTGAAGTAGTGTTGAATGTCAACATCTTGATTATTTCATTATTTTCTCTTCGAATTGCATGTGTTATGCATTGTAGATTTTGCTAGTTTTGATAGTCCTCAAGTGATGTGATTTCTGCTATTTGGTATCGTTCTTTGGGATTCTGTTGCACCAGTCCACAATGTTCGATGAAAGATGAAGTTTAACAAAACACCCAGGCTTCATATACTCAAAGATTTTTTAACTATTGATCTTAGAAAACAGCTGTATATAGATGATAGTTTAGATATTTCTGAACAGGTTTGGTGCTATGTATGACATCCATATGAAAGTCTTGATGGTTATGTCCAAAATGTGTTACAAAGACTCAAATACATTTTCCTTCCTAACTTTCTGCTTGAAGTGGTGTAGAATGTCAACATCTTGATTATGTTATTATTTTCTCTTCAAGTTACAGTTGGTAGCCATTTTAGTTGTTGCTACTAATGGTAGTCCTCAAATGATATGGTTTCGGCTATTTGTTAAAGTTCTTTGTGATTCTTTATCGCCACTTCATGTTCAAAGATGGATGTTCTTTACCAAGAAAATATGTTGCTCAAGTCCAATAGCTGTTATCGTTCTTTCTAGTATTGATTGCGGTTTCCTTCCTTGCCTTTTGTTTGAAGTAGTGTGGAACGACAACATATTGATTATGCCATTGTTTTCTCTTTGAGTTACATCTGCTATCCAAGTCATTGCTAATAGTCCTCAACTGAGGTAATTTCTGTGATTTAGTACAGTTCTTTGGTTATGATTCTGTACCGCAAACCAGAATATTCAAAGAAGGATGGCAAGAACTCCAGACTTTACATGCTCAAAGCCTTTTTTAACCATTGATCTTAGAAATCAGTTGTACATAACTGACAGTTTAGATATTTCTGGACGGGTTTGGCACTATGCATGGCATCCATATGAAACTCCCAATCTGACGAAGCTATTTAAGAAAATCACACGAGTTTTCAGGTTTTCGGATTTCGGTGGCACATATTCCATTCTCTATTAAAAGACTTCTCAGATATTTAAACTTCCGTAGTCGCTAGATGTTGACATTAAAAATTCGTAAACTGGTGGAAAAACTCAGAAGTACTTTACTTATAAATATTCCTAATTTACATATAATTTTCTTATCTCAGTCAAAAATCTTAGGGGAAAATATTCTTGTCTGTAGATAATTAAATCAAAGAATATTACTTTTTTTAATATATTAAATATAAGCAAAATAATGTTCCGCAAAAAAAAAAAGACGTCAAGGATTTTTTTATTTAGCATTCTTATAGAAAGTTTTACTAATTAACCTGTTGCTGTAGATAAAAGGTGGATTCATACCTTTCCAAAGTGAATTTACGCGAAAAAGAATATAAGGAACCCAAGTGGAATTTGAACTCGACTATCCGATTAACAATTCCGAACCATTATCTTGTACACCCAAGATTACATCATCTGGTGTTTCCTAAGTAGTCACTCATCTAGATGCTGACCGGTCTTGTGGTTGCTTACTTTCGGTAGTGTGGCTGTAAGCCGTTTAGAAGTGGGGTCTTTTCATAATATCGATAAAGTGTAAATCGTTCACTGATCTTTTACGCTTTTATTTAAAAATGCAATGTTTTCAACTGCCTTGATATATATATATATATATATATATATATATATATATATATATATATATATATATATATATATATATATATATAATGCCGCTCTTCACATATTCCATGGTGGAAATTATGCCAGTTTATTTAGCCATTGGACTGTGCTCCCACGTGACACGACACTATCCACTTGCCTCTCCATCCAGAGTATTTTTTGAGATAATCATAATTAAGTAATTCATGAAGTCAAGAAGAAACCCCAACAGAATGCAGAAAGCATTGGATGGCCGTTTCGTCCTATATTTGGGACTCATCTGCATTGCGCATCTACTACCGAGAATTGAAACCCGGACAGTTACGCTATGAGGCAAACGTCATACCAACTGTACCAAATTAACGTTCCTGCAAGCAAGAGATATCGGTAATTTTTTTATTTAGCATTTTTATAGAAATTTTCACTAATGAACTTATAGCTGAAGGGAGAAAAGGTGAATTCAACGTTTTCGAAGGGTATTTGCACGAAAATGAATATAATGAAACCAACTAGAATTTGAACTCGGCACTCCGATTAACAATAGAGAGCCATTATCCATTACACCACTCGCACTTCAAACCTTAAAGCACTTGGTATTTCCCAAGCGGTTGCCGATCTAGGTGCTGATCAGGCTCAACTTTGCTTAACTTTGGTGATGTGGTTATAGGCTTTCTAGAAGTGGGGTCTTGTTCATAATATCGATAAAGTGTAAATCTTTCACTGATCTTTTACGTCTTTATTTAAAAATGCCCTGTTTTGAAACTGCCTTTATATCATTGATATCCGTCTCTTTGTGTTCTTGCTAGTACTTTCGTTAAGACTTTCTCGTAGCTTACTCTACTCCCTCCGGGAAATTCTCCACAGAAACATATTTCTGTTGTCACTAGATTTCTCTTCATCTTTGAGGAGATTGTCACTGCCTTATAAGAGGATGGATATCACATAGCTAACCAGCTCTCTTCTCTGTGCTTATAGAGAATCCCATGGAAACTCAAATAGCTATGTATGATACCCAGCAACGAGCGGTAAAAGGAAATAAAATCGGCCAGGCGAACTATGAGAAAATTATAAGATCTGAGGAGGTACCATTGTTTAAAATAGATTAGATTTACGTTAAGATTAATATAGTCGCTGAATCATTTTGAACAGATATGATAAAGTTACATCATACTGAAAAGCTGAAGGGTTTAAAAAGTCATAACTTGTTCGATTCAATCTTTTTTTCTTTTTTTAAAGGTTATAGAGCATCCCCTGGTGATTCAAATGTCTAGGTACTGATCAGGATCGACATTGCTTAACTTTGGTGATGTGGCTATAAGCCTTCTAGAAGTGAAGTCCTTGTATTAATATCGATAAAATCTAAATCTTTTAGGCTATTTAAAAATGGCATGTTTTGAAACTGCTTGATATCTGTCTCTTTGTGTTCTTGCTAGTATTTTTGTTAAGCCCTCCTCGCCGCTTACTCCACCCCCTCTGAAAAATTCTAGACAGAACCATATTTCTGTTGCCTGAAGATTTCTCTTCATCTTTGAGGAGACTGTCACTGCTTTATGAGAGGATGGATATCACATAGCTAACCAGATCCCTTCTCTGTGCTTATAATAGAGAATCCCATGGAGACTCAAATGGCTATGTATGATACCCAGCAACTGTTTCTATTCCAGTGAAAGATCAATTATTCAAACACAGAGAAAATACTTGTAACATTTTAATGTTAGAGTATCTCCTAGCGATAACATTATTCGGAACCTAATCACCCAGTTTGAACGTAGTGGATCAGTCGGTGATCTTCCGGAAAGAGGTCCTAAGCGCACTGTGCTCACTGAGTCGGTGGTGGAAGCTGTACGGTAGAGTGTGTTTGAGTATCAATCAGTTTCTATCCATCGTCGCTTGGTTCAACCAGGCATCACCAAAGCATCTCTTCAGAAGAAAGAAACAGCGCTTCTGAAATCCATTAATTTTATTTCCAAATATAATAATAACAAAATTAAAAAAAAACAACATGTATTTGTAAAAGTTTTTATTGTTTTATATCATTCACAGTTTTATTGGAAACCCTGTACAAATTCCTGAAGGAATCTGCCAACCTTTCATAGAAAACAAGTCAGGTAGATCGCTCGCTACTTTCTTTTATCTAACTTGCTTTCAAAAATACCCTGTGAACATTAGGTTTTCCCAGCCTTCCTTCTTTATTACGTGTCCAAGAAATTTTAGCTGTTATTTTGCTACCATTTTCTTTAAGATTTCCTCGTCGCTTACTCTACTCCCTCCAGGGAATTCTCAACAAAACCAGATTTGTCGTTGCATCCAGTTTTCTCTTCATCTGTGAGTAGAATGTCACTGCCATATGAGAAGATGGATATCACATAGCTATCCAACATTCTTCTTTGTGTTTCCAAAGAAATCTTTCTGTTTCTCAGCACTTTCGGATTTCGTTGCCACATTTTCCATTCTCTATTAAAAGACTTCTCAGATATTTAAACTTCCGTAGTCGCTTGATATTGACATTTCCAATTCGTAAATTGGTGGAAAAACTCAGAAGTACTTTACTTATAAATATTCCCAATTTACATATAATTTTCCTATCTCAGTCATCCTCTCATAAAATACCTTCAGGGAAACTAGTCTTGGTTGTAGATAATAAAATAAAGGAACATTAATTTTCTTATATATTAAATAAAAGCAAAGTAATGTCCCAGCAAACAAGAGGCGTCTGGGACACTTTTTTTGGTAAATCGATGTTTCCTCTCGCGTAATCGATTCGTTTCAAAGTTATTGTCAATAATTCTGGAGCTGAGTTTTAATTTGAAAATTATGCGATTAATATTTATCACCGAATTAAGTGCATTGACAAGGAAGTAGTAAACAATGATATTATGCTATAGGCTTGAAAAATAGAACATGTAAATAAACTATTTCAAATAACTCAATAATTCTCCCATATCTCTCTCTTTCTCTATTTCTTCCAAATCTCTCTCTCACTGTCTCTGCCTCTGTCTCTCTGTCTTTCTGTCTCTCTCTTTATTTATTCCAAATCTCTCTCCCTCACTCTCTCTGCCTATGTCTCTCTGTCTGTCTCTCTCTCTCTTTATTTCTTCCAAATCTCTCTCTTACTCTCTCTGTCTGTCTGTCTCTCTATGTCTATATTTCTTCCAAATCTCTCTCTCTCTGCCTATGTCTCTCTATCTCTTGATTTCTTCCAAATCTCTCTCCCTCACTCTCTCTGCCTCTGTATCTCTGTCTCTCTTTATTTCTTTCAAATCTTTTTGTTTGATTTCTTCAAATATTCCAGCCGGTAGACAAAAATAAATAATTATACTGGTGAACAAAATAAAGGGACTTTTTACTGAAATATGGCTATCCACTAACAATAACGTTTAGGTAATAGAATCTGTTGGATTAATAAATAAAAAGTCCATCACTTCTATAGAAATTGCTTTGTTTACGTTAAGATACGTATCAAGAGCAAATATGTATATTTCCATAGTCAGGACAAATTCGTACGCAAAAGCAATATTCAACATTGCTTGATCATCGCCGCACAGTGTGTCTGACTGGTCAATAACACGTCGAATATATATATATATATATATATATATATATATATATATATATATATATATATATATATATATTGTGACGAGTATTAAAAGCAGATAAGCTAAACACGCATATACGCACATATGAAGGTTAATTTCCGCCTAGCAACAGAATAAAGATTACGTGAAGTCATATGACATTTTGGGAAGGCAGGTCAAAAAGGTCGACTGACCCAATTACCCGTAAAGGAAAACGTTTAGACAGAAGCTAGACAGGGGACGGAAATAAGTTAGAATTCGCGCCCAAAACCTAAGACACGTGACAGTCAAAGATTCACTCGAGGATCAGTTGTTCTCTGGACTTTGAAAAGGCAAGACCGAAGCCGAGGCGCTAGTGGTCCACGAACGGAAAGATAAGACGCATTTGATAGTGATGACTTATCCAGTTCGATCCAGGCAACTCCGGACAGAAGTATAAAGAAATATTCCTGTTTGAGAATCCCAATTTGAAGACGCAGATAAAGATATATGCTGGTGATTCAACCTGCGTAAAGAAAGTGTACATCCCTGTTGCAAATCGAGCCGTCTACGGAAGAAAGGAAGGAAAGAAAAAGACGAAACAAAGAGAGAAAGAAAGTGTACATCCCTGTTGCAAATCGAGCCGTCTACAGAAGAAAGGAAAGAAAAAGACGAAACAAAGAGAGAAAGAAAGTGTATACCGCTATAACAGACTAGCAGTGTGTGAAATTGTGTTTGTGCCGAGAAAAGGAGAGAAAGGAGATTGATATAAAAACTGAATACAAAAGATAAATAATAACATTTTGGACCCGTAGTAGAAAAGATATACACACACACATGAATATTATGTTTCTTTTCGCAAACACCTTTCCAGATGTCAAACAATAAGTGTAACTCCTCTCCCATCTCTTTTGTATATGTGTGTTGGCTTCTGCATTCAATTCATAGTAATTCATACTTGTATTTTGTTGTTCGGGTTCAGTTGAATCCATTTGGTGTTCAGCGAATTTGATATCCCAAAATAAGTTCGAGATCTGATCGTCGGATGTTTTAACTCATACTTATCTGTTCGTTTATTTTTTATATATATATATATTTGTATATAGTAAAATTATTTATCAAAAATCGCTAAGCCTTATAGTTCATCCTTGTTTTGTGGATCAGTACTCGTGTTGAAAACGAAGCGGACCTGGGAAAGATTACTGTTCGATTATCCCAATCGAATAGTGGTCTTAAAAATATGTTTTGTTTACCAATTGTCCACACACACGATCTGAGAGAGATAGCTTGTATCTCTCCACAGGTGTGAGAGTGTATATATATCTCCTAGTCGGCGTATGATCGCCCTTTTACCCATCCGTCGACTGGGGCATATGACAATATATATATATATATATATATATATATATATATATATATATATATATATATATATAGAGAGAGAGAGAGAGAGAGAGAGACAATATTACTGGACAATATATATATATATATATAAATTTCCAAGACGACAGAATCCAGGTAGAACACAATGTCCAGGACAGAGTAAGAATTATACATCTGCTGAATTGCTTCGTGATTACGATTCCAATGTAAGAAATTATAAGAATGGAATATTAGGGTTTGAGCCTTTTATACTATATATATATATATATATATATATATATATATATATATATATATATATATATATATATATGTATATATATATATATATATATATATATATATATATATATAGAGAGAGAGAGAGTGGAAATTGAAGTCAACACTCAGAGGCGACATATTGTTTTACTCTAAACGCAAATGTCCGACTACAGCTATGTATTGACTTCAGTATCGCCTTTTATATTTACAAACATAGTATAGCATACCTTAAAACTATATATTTCTTCATATATATATATATATATATATATATATATATATATCTGTTGTTAATACTGTTTATATAGTATATATATATATGTTGTTAATACTGTATATATATATATATATATATATATATATATATATATATATATATATATATATATGTTGTTATATATATATATATATATATATATATATATATATATATATATGTTGTTAATACTGTTTATTATAAATTATTAAATATTTGGAACTATAAAAATAACATATAAACAAAAAGTATGTATATATATATATATATATATATATATATATATATATATATATATATATATATATATATATATGCGGTTAATTATAAGCAGAGCATTTATTTAAATATTTGTATCTCTAAAAGTAACTTATAAACATAAAAATGTCTTAAAATAATTGTCGGACTTTGTCCATTTCATAATTTGTGAGGTCATTTGTTTATATTAGGATACGCCATGAGCAGTTATGAATGTACGTGAGAGAATCATGGAATATTGTAGTTTAAAGACAGTAAAATCGACCTTTCTAACCGAATGCTCCTCTGTGGCCCAATCGGTTATGGCACGTCAGGCTATATGACGGTTCCGTATAGGATACAGTTTTGATTCCTGTCGGTGGACGAATATTTTCTATGAAAATTTCTCGGACATTCAGCCCGGTAAATGTTGTTTAATACTGTTTATGATAAACAGAGCATTTACTTAAATGTTTGTATCTATAAAAAGAATGTATAAACAGAAAATATATTAAAATAATAGTCGGACTAATGTATATATGGGGAGAACTCAACGCCTAGACATGAGAATTAAACAGCATATTCCCACCAACATCAGGAATCACACCTTATCTTTGAATGGATGTGTCCCAAATTCCTATGGTTCCGCCATATGTGAGCACCTCTTAAATAACAGGGTTTTCTGCTAATTTCAATGCTGATTGGTTCACTGTTCTGTCCCGGTCGCACTCATTATTTCATCTCAAGGTGCTGGAGGCACTTTATATCGTGTCCTGCAAGCCTTCCCTGTGTAAACAGCGTGAATGTTTGTTGGTCCTCGCTGTTATTTGTCTCTAGCTCCTTATGTTCAATATATATATATATGTGTGTGTGTGTGTGTGTATATATGCATGTGTGTGTGTGTGTTTGTTTGTATATATATATATATATAGAGAGAGAGAGAGAGAGAGAAA
>OZ010592.1:25395320-25422820 GCA_963932145.1 Acanthosepion lycidas | reverse complement strand
GGCATGATGCAGAAAAAGTGGCGTGACTGAAAAGTGACGCCGATGTCGAAAAATCAGAAACGACGAATAAAACTGAAGGATGGTTTATGGGCTTCACTAGTGAGAGAACAGCCACTAAATCAGTTACTTAAGTGACATACGTGATCTTTTGGCCGATCACTTCTCTTTTGATTCATGACGGGCTAGACAGATTTTCCCGCAGTAGGTTGCAATTTCTTTCTGCGGTAGACTGGTTACCAAACAAGACTATTGGACGCAGTCTCTCCTGCTATTCAACCCATAGCTGGAGAAGAGTTGGTTTCCTATATTTTTCAAGTGTATTTGCGCGTAAGCGAATGTAACGACCCGAAAGGAATTCGAACTCTGCACTCCAATTTCTAATTTCGGGTCGATATCCATTACACCGGGCGCTATTAGACTCTGAAAATGGGGAAAGCAAACAGTGTCAATTAGCGCTCACCGTGCTAGACTGACCATCTGACAAAATAGTTCCTCTTTTACGTATGGATCTTGAATTCTCTTCAGGAATTAAATTCTCGAGGGTAATAGTACGAAGTACATGGTTGGAATTTGAACTCAGGTAAATGTACGGGTTGGGTTTTTTTTTATTTATTTTTTTTTTAGCGTTTCACCCCAAGCAACGCAGGAAGCCACTTGCACACAAGAAGTTACAGAGAGTTGGAGCTAGAGCAAATAGGAGTGATAGAGGAAAGGATGAAGAGAAGGATAGGGGATAGATCAGGGCATCTGGAGACGTCGATTGACATTACATTTGAATAGTTGGAGATTATAGCTATCAGGGAAACAGGAAGAGGGGAGGGAGTTTCACAGGCGAGAGGTCCGAGACATGAAGCTATTGGAGTAGAAGAAACGGCTACATTTAACAGTCTCGACAGTGATAGGGTGTGAGCGAGATGCCAGCCTAGTTGAACGCTTAAATTCTTGAAGTTTGGGAACCAGCGAAAGCAGCTCCTCGGAGGAGCTACTATGAAAGTATTTGTAAAAAAGACAGAGGGAAGCATCGGCAAGTCTGTGAGAGAGCGACTGTAGACGAGATGCCAGATCAGGGCCAATTACATTGCAAATCCATCTTTAGATCTTATCAAGAACCTTGCTATAAACATAAGGGGGACCAGACCATATATGGCAGCAATACTCCAAGCAAGGGCGAATGGTTGATTTGTATTTTTGAAGGATTGAATACGGCGAGAAAAAATTCCTGGCGCGGCACAGGGAGCTAACTTTCTTTGCGGCGGACGAAGCTATTGACTCAATGTATTTGTTCCATCTCAGGTCAGCAGTTAATGTGAGGCCGAGTAGTCGCAAAGAGGAACTCTCGAGAAGTTGAGCGTCAGACATTCTAATGGTGGGCAGGGATCAGCGCAGGGGCACGAAATATAGTCATGATGAAGTTTCTCAATAATAATAATAATAATAATAATAATAATAATACATCGATGCAGACGGAGGTTGAATGTATTCAAAATTATATTAATTATGAACTACATGATCTTGTTGATGGTCCATCCTGGGTATGAAGATAAACTACGTCCGCGTCCTGGGTAAGGCGATAAACTACGTCCAACAGCAAGGCCTCTGATTCAAAGGTTTTGAGGAGCTTGTAACCACCTCTTCATTGCTGGTGTTCCCAAGTCCACCCTGACTCGGGGTCGTAGTACCTGTTAGGGTCCCAGCTATGGGCAAATAGTTAACCCCCAAACAGGGGTCAAAACATTATGAAAGTATAAAAATAAATTTTAATACCAGAAAATTTTTTTTTAAACAAAATTATTGCCAGCAAAACGTTTTTGAAGAAAAAAACATTACCATACCAAAAATAGATTTATGAAGGAAAAAAATATTACCAGCAACAAAAATGTTGTTGGCATTAAATAACCCATTGAGGTTGATATGCCGTAACACAAAACAAAGCAAAGCAAAGCAAAATCTTGTTGATGGTGGCATAGTAAATTCTAGACAAGGGCTACAGACGGTTTTTCAATTTAGAGTTATCCTTTTTGAACTGGTTGCCAACTCCACGGTTAGAGAGGTTAGTCTACCCTTATATTTAACATATAGCCCGAATAAAATAAAATAAAATTATGTAGAAGTTAATAAATTGAATTAAATTAATTCAAAATTTCTAATCGCTTAAAATTCCCAATAAATCCTGTTTGAAAGAAAGAAGTAACGAGGAGAAATAATAAAAATTAAAACGAGGCTCTTTTCCGATTTTTTACTTCTTCATCTTCTGCAGCCCAGCTAATGGGCGTTCAGCAGCGATTTCCTGCGTTCTGAAGAACCAGACTCGAAGAAAAAGTCATAATTCTTGCAGTCCGTCAGCTTATTGGTTTGTCTTATTCATGTTCGCTAACTAATCAACAGCTCCACGTTAGGTGTCTCTTCGTTGTTAATATAAACACTCCGACTGAAATAATTGCTGTTTCACACACTTTAAAAATCCAGCTAATTAACCAACTTCGAAAATCAGAATGATTCAAATTATGCAACGGTCGCTTTTTCCCTACCTTGGTATATATAAAATATTTTCAAAGAGGTTACTTCCTTCTTAAGTGAATTCTTAGGGTTTCTTTCTTTCTCAGTCTTCATATCTATCTATCTATCTATCTATCTATCTATCTATCTATCTATCTATCTATCTAAATGAATTTCTCAGTCTTCGTATATATGTGTCTATATGAATTTTACAGTATCTATCTATCTATCTATCTATCTATCTATCTATCACAGTTTGGTCATATCTATCTATCTATCTATCTATCTATCTATCTGTCTATCTATCTATCTATCACAGTTTGGTCATATCTATCTATCTATCTGTCTATCTATCTATCTATCACAGTTTGGTCATATCTATCTATCTATCTATCTATCTATCTATCACAGTTTGATCATATCTATCTATCTATCTATCTATCACAGTTTGATCATATCTATCTATCTATCACAGTTTGATCATATCTATCAATCTATCTATCTATCACAGTTTGATCATATCTATCTATCTATCTATCTATCACAGTTTGATCATATCTATTTATCTATCTATCACAGTTTGATCATATCTATCTATCTATCTATCACAGTTTGATCATATCTATCTATCTATCTATCTATCTATCTATCTATCACAGTTTGATCATATCTATCTATCTATCTATCTATCTATCACAGTTTGATCATATCTATCTATCTATCTATCTATCTATCACAGTTTGATCATATCTATCTATCTATCTATCACAGTTTGGTCATATCTATCTATCTATCTATCTATCACAGTTTGGTCATATCTATCTATCTATCACAGTTTGGTCATATCTATCTATCTATCTATCTAACTTTCACAGTCGGATCATATCTAGCTAGCTAGCTAGTTGACTTTCACACTCTGTTCATATCTATCTATCTATCTATCTATCTATCTATCTATCTATCTATCTATCACAGTTTGGTCATATCTATCTATCTATCTATCTATCTATCTATCTATCTATCACAGTTTGGTCATATCTATCTATCTATCTATCTATCTATCTATCTATCTCAGTCTGTTCGTTCATATCTATCAGTCTAGTACTTTCCCCCTATTACAAATCTGTCAGCTTTCCATATGTTTATAAGAAAATCATTTTCGCGTCCTTCATCAATGCATTGTCTGTTGGGATACGAAGAATCGCCTTCCGGACAAGTCATATTTCTACGGCTTCCTATTTAGTGAAGCAGCTACGAAGTTTTGTGTTCGGCTTTCAAGAATCGTTTACATTGCTCCTGGCAAATTCGGACGTAGTCATAATTTCTCTTCCGCTCACACTCTCTCCCCTCTCTCCCAAAACATCAGTGTGTGTGTGTCTGTGTGTGTCTGTGTAGGAAATGAAGTTGAACAGATTGTCAGTGGCAAATAGAAATGGATGAAAGATATTTGAACGGAAACGCCAACGCTGAGACAAAATTAAATCTGAAGAAAAATACAAATCATTGTAGCCGGTCTTCTATCGTCGTAGAAAATTGATACGTACACAGGCACATACAAACATAAACACACACACAGACACACTGACCTATAAATGTAACCAGTGTAACAGCAAAATTGTCCAAATCGTGTTGTTAACTCTCCATTTTGCAAAATGTTTAATATCTAAAGAAAAAACCCCACTAAACTGAGTTTATTTTTTCCAAGTTTTCAGATAACACCTTCAGCCATCTTGACACCATTTGTCGAAAGAATCACTTGAAAACCCTTTGAGTTAGTCAGCTAGACAGATGAACAGATTAATATCGTTTTGTGCCACACCTACTGTCTTCCCAAATGAGCAATGGTGAGAGGAAAATGATCATTTAGACCTTCAGTAATGGTACCGACATACATACTCTGGCCTCCATCTTAAATGGTACGTTCACAACCCATCAAGAGAACGGTGAATAAGTTTAAAAAAGACGTAACATTAGAGAGGAAAACTGGATCAACAAGTCACAACTGGAAGAGGTATGATCATTTAAACTTAGAGCTAAAGAGATCAATTAGAAAAGATCCAACTCAATCCATAAGACGTTAGGCACGTGTTTGCACTCTATTGCAATCTATTTCAATGATGAACATGTCATTTTCGTTTATGATCGATTTCAACACAATTCTTCTGCTCAGCTTGGAGAGTAATTATACATACTTAATGCGCAATGTAGAGTCTAATAGTGTTATAAAAAAACCTCGGAGAATTCCAGTAAGATATCTTTAATCATTTGTAAGAAGCAACGGTTAAAAGCTTAATTTAACAAATGGACAATTTTGCTTTTACACGATTTGGATAATTTTGCTGATACAGCTAGTATGTAGCAAACCAGTTTTATTAGACAATACCATCAAAGTCTGTGTGAATTCATTCAGCTTAATCGTTGACCTCCACTTTAAATGACTTGAAATTGGTTCCAGCAAGCTAAGCAACGCCGGAATTAGCTAAAAACAACGTAAACCAAATAACACCCAATTCCTTATAACGACTGCATTTATCGGTCGAGTGTATTTGGATTGATGCAATAAATGAAGTTTGGAAATTAATCCTCGCATAAACATACCCCTCCCCAGTCTTTTGAAATGAAACGTGAGTTTATCCTCTGTTTCTTGTTTTGGATTCGTTTTCCCGTCTCTTCCAAATTCTACTTCAATTCTTCTAACACCTCCGCCTAAACTCTGAAATCCATACTAATATTAGGTTACCAGTTCCTTCTAAAGTCTTTTCCTTCTCTTTCACTTTCAATAGCCCTTTGCGTCTTAGGTGCGTTATCGCTTTGCTTGCGCTGAATGGATTAAAAAAAAAACAGATTATTCGGGAGTTAGAAAAACTAAAACACGGAAATGTGCTTGTCAAACTCTCTGCCGGAAGGCAGATAGGAACCCAGATGAGGTTATGCCAAAGGGCAGAGTCTCGCCCAGGCTGATAGACAGCTACCAGAATCCGTTATTACGGGGTTTACGGGGAATTTTTGCCCGAGCCTACGGGCTCGGATAACCCACTATAAATTTGGCCTCGTTCCGTATCCGATTGCGTGGGGCGGTTAGTGAATATATCACTATACGGATTACTATTCCGATCACTATTCGGTGGTTACTATTCAAGCGAATATTATTAGTGCGAGTGCTATTCGAAGGCATCTGACACCAGTATTGTTCAACGGCGTTACTATAGTTGTATCTGCGATTACAAAGACTCTACTACAACGAGCATTACGAAAGTGACAACGAGTATTCGTTTGCATTACAAAAGTGACAACGATGGTTCATTGACATCACACAATTTTATAATGATCAAGATAAGAACAATACTCTGAAATAATTAATGTTCAACCAGATCAGAAACTGACAGTTAAGAGGTCAATCTACGCCATTTCTTCAGTATTTGTCATTAAGACATTTCACTCAGTTTAATCCTGGGAACTGTTACTTTTTAAAAGAGACTTTCGTGAGGATACATCCCCAATCACTACAATGTTAGCCTCTTCAAGTCTCAGAGTCAACCGTTATCTATTCTACATATCCTCATAATCTGCTCTTCTTACTTCTATACTGTAACCTCATTTCAGTAATCATCTACCTTGAGTGGCTGATGAGACGTATATTCTTTAAATAATTGTAGAAAGCAGTATCTCTTAGAGCATAGGATTATATCTAGTATCACTGGTTTTGTTATGACTTTGGTATGAAGCGTGTGAGCAACGATGAGGTTTTGGAGAGAACACAACAAACAAGGAAGAAATTTATTCTTAACATCGAGAAGAAGCAGATGAAATTTCTGGGACACATAATGAGAAAACAGGGCCTGATACTCACCGGTCGAATAGAGGAAAAGAGAGACAAGGGAAAGCAATGTAATTACATACCTGGCGGGCCTAAGCAAGAGGATAACAGAACGTGGTCTGAGGGAGATGGCAGAGGGCCAAAACTTATTAACAGCTAAAAAAGACAGGGGTAAGTAGAGAGCCATGATAGCCTACGTCCTGAAGAGACACGGCACATAAAAATAAAAAGATGGAATAGGTACTAATAAAATAACAATGGAAATAAATTTTTTAAATTACTGAGCCGAGAACAGTCATTAAAAAAAAAAAAATTAACGTAACACTTGTCAAAAATGGATGCTGCCATTCTGAGCTGGAAGAAGCTGTATAGACGTCATATGCCCAGAAAACCGGAAGTAAAACTACTAATAATATTATGTTCTCAGAGTGTTTTTTTCCCTTAGTCATGTCTGTAGCAGGTGATAAGTAAAGACGTGAGCTTTCTTCAGGTGAGAGTATTAGTTAGGGACATACATAAAAAAAGGCATTCAAAATTGTCCATTTTGATGCAGTCGATTATAAAACTTCATGTTCTCTTCCTATAATAAGCTTTTTGCATTGCATGTGAAACAGGATAAATAAATAAAATAAAATAAAATAAAATAAAAAAACTTATGCTCACCATGACAAAGTTTGGTACATATTGATTACATTTTTATTAATAAAGTGCAGAGTTGGACATATATATATATATATATATATATATATATATATATATATATATATATATATATGGGTCCAACTCTGCACTTTATTAATATATATATATATATATATATATATATATATATATATATATATATATATATATATATATATATATGGACATTTCATTGAATACGACAGACAAGTTGTTTTTATTTAGTTTTTTATACAATTTCTCATGCGATCTAATTTTTTTTTTCTCTTCGGATGATAAATTGTATAAAAACTGTCTGGAAACTATTCGTAACATACTTGTTGACAATACAAATATAATAGCATCATCTACATGCAAAAATGGCTGAAAATAATGGAAGCCATACTAATATGAATAAAAAAATAACAACACTTAATAATATTAACTATGGGCATGGACACAATATCTTGACCGTTTTTTGAAAAAATTAAAACATAATATAAATACATACATACAACAAACTATTTCTTATTTACCTGTTAAAATATTTAATCCTTGAAAATGGCTAAATGTATAGCCGAAAGCGCTTGCATAAAAAGAACATTCGGGCAGTTTTTATATAATTTATCATCTGAAAAGAAAACAAATATTAGGTCGCATGAAAAATTGTATACAAAAATAAATAAAAGCACCTTGTCTGTCGTATTCAATGAAATGTCCATGAAAGAAGGTTTGCTGCTTAAATACACACACACACACACACACATATATATGCACACACACACACACACATATATATATATATATATATATATATATACGTGTGTGTGTTCGCGTGTATATATATATATATATATATATATATATATATATATATATATATATAATGGCTGGGTATTAATTTCTGAGTCTGCCTGTCTGTTATAGTACCTACTAGCTATTCCCACGCCTACTTGGTTTCACCCTGCCACTGACATGAGTTGGAATATATACATTGAATCAATACCTTCATCTAGCGCAAGGAAAGTTGGCTCTCTGTGTCGTGCCAGAAAGTTTTTCTCGTCCGAGACCATCCTTCAAATCTATAAATCAACCATCCATCCTTGTATGGGATATTGCTGCTATGTATGGTCTGGTGCTCACGCTGTACGTCCCGAGGTCCTCGACAAAATCTAGAGACGAATATGCAAAATGATAGGTCCTGATCTGGCATCTAGTCAGCAATCTCTATCCCACAGACGTGCCGTGGCTTCCCTCTGTCTCTTCTATAAGTATTTTCACGGCAACTGTTCTGACGAACTACTTTCGCTGGTTACCAGACTGCATGAATTTAAGCGAGCTACTACGCTGCCATCTAGGTCCCACCCTTTCACTGTCAAAACGGTTAAATATAACCATCTCTTTTACTCAAACAGCTTCTTCTGTCGCACTTCCCGTCTGTGGAACTCCCTTCCATTTAATTGCTTCCCCGATGACTATAAGCTTCAAAAATTCAAGTGTAATGTCAGTCGATATCTGACACGCTGAGATTGTTCCCCGTCCTTCTCTGTATCTTTTCCTCAAACATGTTTCTTTACCCTTGTTCCCAATCTTCTGTAACCTAGTGACACTCCGACCTTGCTTGGGTGAATTGCTAAAAAAAAAAACGTGAAAGCAGTGAAAAAAGACGACTGCTTTCATTAAATTTTAATGGCCTTTTTTCTGTTTCGCTTATCTGATACGGTTCCAGTTTTAATACTTAACTTCCATGAATTGTTTGAATAAATAATTCACTTGTTATTGCCATTATGGGTGATATGTACTCCCTAAATATACTAAACACACAATATTATAAAAACGTACAAACACTCAAATACACTACTTATCTATATTTATAATCTATTTTAATCAAGCCTTTTCACAACGTTTTGTGTACAATTAAAATTGAATTTCTGAAGAGTTTTGGGACAATACTTAAGAAGAAAAAAACTTACCTTGGAGCACTGTCTTCAATTTTCTAATGGTTAAATACTATTACTGACTGTTTATGTAGACATGAAATAAAATTTCTGCTATGCCATCTCCAATGTTAACCATTTTTAAAATGATTTTGAAACACCAAAACGTCCATTTAAACGAATGAATCGGATGGTATTGAATACCTGAGAAAACAAATCACTAAAGTTTATTAGAACTTCCTATGAATCTAGAGAATCTGGATTTTTTTTTAAAGAAATATCTTTATGTGCTGTCATTTCGGAACATGGGCGATCATGGCTCTTCACATCTTCTTATTTTTGCCTATTGCCTTTTTATTTTCCCTCCCACTCTCTGCTCTGCCGTCTATTTTACACAAGTTCGATAGATTATTCACTGTTTCCTTCTGCCCTTCTTCCAGTCACTATGACCTGTGAGTGTCAAGTTTTCCAGGCCTTCTTTTCTCATCATGTCTCTATCCAAAATAGTGATGTTCGGTATTTAATAACTACTTAGTGGAAGATGAAAGCGTAATGTATACACACAGGATAATAAAAGACGATAAGTTGGATTATCATTGAAGTATAAAATAATGTTATGGATATTATCGCATTGTTTATATTAGATTGAATATTGGAAGTGTAATGACAGTGAAACGAAAGTAAGAATGAATAAATAACAATATAAAAATAATTTTAATATTACACATTATAATATTAAGACAAAGAGGTAAAGTTTTTTATTGACAACGGGTTTCACTTTCGCTAGGTAAGCGTCTTCTGGTCATAATTTTGCGCGTGCGCATGTGTGTCTTTGTGTGTTACATTAAAACCGTTAATGTCTGTTTTTTAGGGTGGCGTCTGCCGGTTGCTATAAAAGAACAAAAATGAAAGCGGCCATTTCCCACTTTTTTGTGTATTAAAATAATCCAACCGGAAGACGTCTCCTTAGTAAATAGGCTTTAACGGCTTTAATAAAAAGCAAAACAAAAAAATCATTTTATTCTTTCATTCCAACCGGAGGACGCCAACCTCGCCAACATATATATATATATATATATATATATATATATATATATATATATATATATATATATATATATATATATACTCAATATCCACGTGGTGAGGTTGTGACACAAGGTCGGTTTAATGTTGGGAGACCTAGCGTGTAAACCCGGGCAAGGGTCAAATATTCCCTGAGTAGCTACAACCGTCGGTTGCTCTGGCCTCAGTAGAAGCACCGATCTCTCTCTCTCTCTTTCTATCTCTCTCTCTCTCTCTCTCTCTCTCGCAATGAGAGGGCGCGGATTCGGGCAGCTGTTACCCAGGGCTGGGCACCACTTGGTATAATTTTTCTCAGTTGCGCCTTTGTCTTTTGACGGTGCCGGGCATGAGCGCACTTTGTCCAAAGAAAGAGACGTAACTGAGAGATGATAAATAAACCCGTTACAAACTACTCGAGAGAGTAATTTATACACACACACACACACACACACACGTGTGTGTGTGTGTGTGTGCAATAAGGTCAACACCAAGCAGCGACAACGAAATCTTTCGGTTTGAAAAGTGCGTTCAAGGAAGAAAGAAACTGTCGCCGCTTGATCGTGACCTCAGCGTCCGCCTTTTTATTTACATACGCTCTATCTCTAAGATCGAGCAATTTACTCATAAATATAGCATAACTTTTTGCACACGCACACACACATACAAATATATATATATATATATGTATATATATATACACACACACATATATATATATATATATATATATATATATATATATATATATATATGTAGTAATCAATTGGTACATAACCCAAGTGAATCCTATTAGCACAATATAAAATATTAAATATCAAAACTGATCCACACATAGAGCTCAATGTTTTTTTAATAAACAGAGCAATATATTTCATACAATTTGAATTCAGATACCATTATTAAATGATAATTTTCACCTTGGAAAATGAAATTTACGGGATTTTTCAAACAATCAAGGGATGATAAACTTTATCATCCATTGACTGAAAAATTCTTGCAATATATATATATATATATATATATATATATATATATATATATATATATATATATATATATATATATATACATAGTTTTAAGATATATTATGTTTATGGGTATAAGCACTCAATATCCTTGAGGACATCTGTGTATGAATTGAACTCACACTTTTTTGGTCTTGTCACTGGTTCTAACCAACGCCTTTATCCACTGTGCCATGTGTCCTTGAGGACATCTGTGTATGAAGACAGTTTTATAATACCCAGAAATTCATACACAGATGTCCTCAAGGACACATCGCACAGTGGATAAAGGCGTTGGTTAGAACCAGTGACAGGACCCAAAGTCTGTGAGTTCCTTACCGTGTTAAGCAGGCGAACTAACAGGCGATAACTGACATCCATTAAACATGGCGCTAGAACAGTATACCCCTGTTCAGTTCGCAGATAACATACGGTTACATCTAGTAATTTCAACCATAAAATGATGAGACCTAGCTGCCAATCAAGCACTACGCTTAAATTCCTGACATCTAGGTAACAAAGAGGAAAGCTCATCAGTTACAATTACCATGAAAATATTTATAGAAAAGACACAGGGAAGCTACGTTACATCGATGGGAAAGTGATTCAAGCCGAGATCAGGATCAACAACATTGCAGATTATTCATTGTATTTTTTAAAAGAATCTCTAAATACACAGCAGAAGCACTGGATCAGAGATGTTACCAATATTCAATGCTCTGTAAAGCCTAGCGTTTTCCTTATATAGAAATATTCGGTTGGTGCAAAAATAATGTTACTATGAGAGAAAACTACGTTATTTTTGCACCAACCATATATATTGCACCAGACATATAGCGAAAATATAAGTATACAAGAATGAACGAAAGAGGAAAAAGACAAGGACTGATATATAATTGTATTTTCACCAATCGTTAGCTTTTAGCTATTTACATAATAAAATAAATAAATAAATAATATGATTTCACGGAATTCTGGCGGTCAATACTGCGGGAAACATTCTGTAAGCATTCCTAAAAGATCTACAGTGCAAACCTGCAATTTAATTGGATACATTATTAAAGCTACACATTAACATACATAACATGTATCTTACCGTATTTCCAGTTTTCTCTACTTATAAAAAACTATATATATATATATATATATATATATATATATATATATATATATATCATGAAAAAATTAACTCTCATCGAAACCTTAACACTCATCGAAAACATGGTTATAAATTATAAATTAATTTCAACGGGTAAGATTTTAACAGCGATCTCATCATTTATATTAAAAAGAGCTATCATTTCCATTTACTGGTTTGATATATATATATATATATATATATATATATATATATATATATATATATATATATATATATATATATATATATATATATATACATTATTAAATGGACAAAATCCGACAATTATTTTAAGACATTTTATGTTTAACATTCAGGCCGGTAAATGTTGTTTAATACTGTAAATATTTGTATCTATATAAAGAATGTTAAACATAAAAATGTCTTTATATATATATCTATATATCTATATATATATATATATATATATGACGATCTGTTTTCCACTATATATATATATATATATATATATATATATATATATATATATATATATATACATATACATACATATATACATATATATATATATATATATATATATACATACATATATACATATATATATATATATATATATATATACATACATATATACATATATATATATATACATACATATATACATATATATATATGTATATACATACATATATACATATATATATATATATATATATATATATCGCTTTCCTATAAGTACATACATATAAAATTGCATCTATATACATATATATAGACACATTTTACACACACACACACACACATATACCTATATTTACACACACATACACACACACACACACACACACACACACACACACATATATATATATATATATATGTATATATATATATATATATATATATATTGGTGTGGGGAGTACCCAGCCAAAGTTTGTAAAAGTATTGTTGATACAAACTTTTATATATACATGTGCATGTGTGAAATTGTTTATTAATATTTTTAAATTTATATCTTAAATTTGATAAACAGAAATTGTTCATATCATTAAACAGACCACGTTCACATACATACCTACACATATATACACATATGTGTGTGTGTGTGTACGTGCGTGTGCGTCTGTGTGTATCTATCAGGAACATGCCGTCAGTAATTACTCAAGGTATGTAGCTTATGACCTTTATGTAGCAATGCCGCCAAAACATTTTATGCACAATAATAAGAGTATCCTAACTAAATTTGTTGGATTAGATGCACATTATGCCATAGAAAGAAAATATAGCAGCTGATCTATTTGATTCAGCAGGTTAACCGCTGCCTAGTTTGTCGTCGCGTCCATTCTGTATATATATATATATATATATATATATATATATATATATATATATATATATATATATACTATAGCTCACTTTAACTCAATTTAATTCTAATAATTATATTGAAGTTTTCGGCTCTTGTTTCTGAAACATGAGACTTCTTATGTAGCGTGTTGGAATCATATTTTTAAATAAATAATTATATATATATATATATATATATATATGTGTGTGTGTGTGTGTGTGTATGTGTGTGTGTGTGTGTGTATGTATTATGAGTCCGACAAAATTTTATTTTCTGTTTATACGTTACTTTAAAAACATACAATTTACAGTCTTTTTTTGTTTCTTGTCTTTTAAATAAACAGTATTACTTCCATTTACGAGCCTTATTGTTCGAGAAATTTCTTAAAAAATATGTGCTTTTCCGAGAAGAATCGAACCTGTAAGCCCAATGGGAGCCATCATTTGATCTGATGCACTGTTAACCATATAGCCACAAAGTGTCTGGTTACAAACAGTAATTTGAACTTTGCTAACCATACACAAGATGCAAGCAGCAGGGGTCGTGTGATGCTTAGCATCCTTTTTTTTTGTTTTGCTAGATCAGTTACGACTGAGTAGTGAGTTCGATTGACTGAGTGTCTCATACTTTCGGCCTTGTGCCAATTTTAAGCCGCGCTTAGAAAATCACTATATGTAAGCAGCAGAAATAATTTAGTTATTTAAAATAAGATTAAAATTTTCTTATGCTGTAGAAAACAAACCAGGAGTTTTAAATATGAAAAATCTAAAATATAACAAATTTTATGATTGCTAATGGTAATCTTAGCTATTTCCTTATGAGGAAACATCCAACATTCAATGAGAGAGCAGCCAATGTAATGGAAGCAAAATTAGAAAAATCACAAATTGAAATATCATCCAAATGAATTCCCGTTTATGAGGTTGTTCGAAAAGCAATATCTGATTTTAGAATCGACTTTTATCCATGAATTTATCTATTTAAATAGTGTTTAAGTCAGTGAAAATAGAAACCCTGAATATCTATACATTTCAGTAATCAAGATACTTATGCTTTTACGATAAAACTCTGAAGGTTTGAACGTTAAGAAATTCTTGAATGCAGTCTCTGCATATTCTTTACAACGAAATGTCTTTTGGCTTTAAAAAATTGTTAAGATGTTGGAAAAGTTGTAGACAGTAGACGAAAATAAAAAGAGGGAATATGGTGAATATGGCAAAGTCTCGTATCCGAAGGCGGTGAGCTTCTGTAAAGCCATATTAGCTATTTCCTTATAAGGAAACATTCAACATCCAATGAGCAGTGCCGGTTTCATTTTGCTTAACTGGATATATATTTCATCAATTTGCTAGCAGTAAACTTCGGCAGTAATGCTCTGGTTTGGTTTGTTTTACGGCATATCAACACCTCAATGGGTTTCTGTTTATATTTCTGAGATGAGGTATAATGTACACTATTTACATTATTCGGACTATTGTCCACATCTTTGTCGCCACATTTATTATAACGTTTCGGCCGTTGTACGCTCCGGCCTTCTTCAGGTGTTTGGAATGTCGAACTGAACCCTTTATTTCGCTCACTGGGGTAGACTGTTCTAGTTCCACGTGCCATGTTTAATGGATGTCAGTTATCAGTTATCTCCTCTCCAAGTTCTCCACTGCCTTAACCGGGTATTGAACTCACATTCTATGGGTCCTGTCACTGGATCTAACTAACACCTTTATCCACAGGGCCATGTGTCCTTGAGTGGATAAAGGCGTTGTACCTCAATAGGTTATTTAATGCCGACAAGATTTTTATTGCTGGTAATATTTTTTTTTACAAAACGTATAATATTTTTTTCCTAACATGCTTTCTCGTATTTTTTTTTCAAAACTGAATTGCTAGTATTCTAAAAATGTATTCTAGTAATTTTTTTTTTTTTTTTCAAAATGTATTGCTTTTAATATTTTTTTCAAAAATGTATTGCTGGTAATAATCTTTTTTTCCCAAATAATTTAATAATTTTTTCAAATTCTATTGCTGGTATTAAAACGTATTTTTATGCTTTCATAGTGCTTTGACTCTTTGCTGGTTAACTATTTGCCCATAGCTAGACCTCTGACGATATTCAGTCACCCCCCCCCCACGAGGGTGTCATGTGGCACAAGGCCTTTTTAACGTGGGCACTCCGAGCCCGTGGGCTCGGCCAAAAATATGCCCATTGAACTTGTATAAACGGGTTCAGGGCCGGTCTACCTCCCCGAAGGAGACCCCTTCTGACAAGTGCCACAACCCCGGGTCAGAGTGGACCTGGAAACAGTAGCAATTAACAGCTGGTTCCATACTCCTCAAAACGTTCTGACCAAGGGCATTGCTGCCGGATGTAATTTATCGTCTTACCCAGGACGCCCTAATATTTCGACATTACAGAACAAAATGGAATTCTGAATGTTCCGCTATCATGATGGTTGGGGTTACTCTCAAGAAGGTTCCTAAACTTGAACATATATTGGAACTCATAAATAGTTTTAGCTTAGTTCAGTATAAAAAAAAGATATGTGTTTACTTTTTCGCGTGGGTACAAGTTCGGTCATAATGCTTCTCAAATCCCGCCAAACCTAAACATAGTATGGGATGAAGGATTCACTTGTGATCGAACAGTACGATGCTGATTTCTGAAGTTCCGCAGTGGGGATACGAGTCTTGAAGATCAAGGTGATAGAGGACGTTCATCTGCAAATCATAAATCTACTAAAGATAATGAAAAAATGCTTGGGTCCTTTCACCTCCTGGCGTGCTATACTCTATCTTCCAGTCAGTTATTGTGCCATGCGTGATACACACTTAGGCGATCATGTATCTTTCGATACATGACTGACAAGGCAGATTTTTTTTCCTGCAGTAGATTGCCATTTCTTTCTGCAGTGAGACCAGTTGCCATCTAAGGCTATAGAACCCGGTTTGTTCTGATATTTATAGCTGAGAGGAGAAGATAGGATTCATTCCTTTCCCAAGAGTCAGTCAGATAAGTGCCATGCGTGA
This sequence comes from Acanthosepion lycidas, assembly GCA_963932145.1. NCBI lineage: Eukaryota > Metazoa > Mollusca > Cephalopoda > Sepiida > Sepiidae > Acanthosepion > Acanthosepion lycidas. The sequence goes on along the minus strand of OZ010592.1, from coordinate 25,406,364 downwards.
TACACGCTTAGGCGATCATGTATCTTTCGAAACATGACTGACAAGGCAGATTTTTTTTCTGCAGTAGATTGCCATTTCTTTCTGCGGTGGGACCAGTTGCCATCCAAGGCTATAGAACCCGGTCTGTCGTGCTATTTACCCATAGCTGGGAGGAGAAGAATAGAATTCATACCTTTCCCAAGAGTCAGTCAATTATGTGCCGTGGGTGATACACACTTAGGCGATCATGTATCTTTCGATATGACTGACAAAGCAGATATTTTTCCCGCAGTAGGTTGCCATTTCTTTCTGCGGTAGACCAGTTGCCATCCAAGGCTATAGAACCCAGTCTGTCCTGATATTTACCCATAGCTGTTGGGAGAGGAGAAGAAGAGGATTCATACCTTCCCAAGAGTATTAGCACGTAAATGAATGTAATGGATTCGACTGAAATTCGATCTCGGCTTTCTAATTCCTCAATCCGAACCGCTATCCATTACTCCACCGTGCCTCCACTCTATCTTTTCAAAAGCCATATCAGACCAAATATGGAGTTTTGCTGTCATGTCTGTTCTGGAGCTACCTAAACATCTTGCTTATCTTGTTAGGGTTCAAAAGCGTCTACGCGGCCTTTTGGGTGATGAATTATTTTCCCCCCTTACAGTTCCTTTCTAACAGATGAAACGTGGTCAGCCTCTCGGTGCTCTATTGCTACGTCCATGGAAAGTGTTGCGACAAACTACATTCTTTAGTTTCACCAATTCTTATCTTCACTGCTAAGACCTGCCATCCCACGAACATTGTAGCTAACCACCTACATTCTCTTCGTATTGGTGAGATATCAGTTCCCTTCGTATAACATTGGGGAGATGCAAGTATCGCTATTTCCATGGTAAGTGTTCTGACGAGATGGATTCCTTGGTTCCACCAGCTATGTCCTTTTCAGCTGGGACCCGACATGACACTTACACAAGAATAAATCATTCCCTTCGTGTTCCATTAGTAAGGAGGAAGTTCCAACCAAACAGTTTCTTCTCAAGAACGGCTTCTTTGAGGAACAGAACCTCGGCGGGATGTTTCGGAGATCACTTCAATCTTGAGCTCTTTACTTCTAGTGTTAGCATTTATCTTTCCTACATAGCATAATGAACAGCACTTTTTGATTTTTCTCACGCTCAAACAACACTACACATCAACCCTCTATATTGAGCGACTCTTAGGCCTTGTATGGTGTGAACATTAGTATAAAGAAAAATTAGCAAACATGGGCCTTCGTGCCTGCCAAAAAACGGTGTTTCAAAAGGACGCTTTTTCATTTGTCACCGCTATTACTTTAACTCCGTTCACTCCCTCGGCAATATTTATTTAAAAGATTATAAAATATTATTTACATCCGTTGATCTTAAGAAGCGCTCTTTAGAATAGCAGTAGAAGTTTATTCTTTGTTTAGGATAGGGTTTCCAATTCATTTGGCACTCTACTTGAAATCTATATTTCTGGTATCTCCGCCTAAACTTGGAACTTTATTTACTATTTATTGTTTAATTATTTCTACCCAACACTTACACACACAATAGGAGAAGAAAGGTTCGCCTGTCGTCAGGTTCACACTCCTCACCACTCTTTTGAACAGGAGTAGAGGCTTTTCCGGTTCCATGTCAATCGCCTTCACTCCCAATAGCGGTATTATCGCCTTGTTTGGGGTGAATTGATTAAAATAGGACAAAATAAAAACACGACTTATGCCTTATTTTGCAAAATTAAATTAAATGTATTTTATTCATTGCTACGTTGATTATCTGAAGCCTAAAATAATGCGTGGTGGTAGCACCTGTTAGGGTCCTAGCTATGGGTAAATAGTGAACTCCGAAGCAAAAACAAAACACTATGAAAAAATAAAAATACTTTTTTATAGTAAAATTACCGGCAATATATTTTTATATAAAATATGACCAAAGAAACATTTTTATAGCAAAATTACTAACAATATATTTTTAAAGGAGAATTAACAAAAATATATTTTATAGCAAAATAAACAGCAATACATTTTAACTGTAGTTGAAGCCATGAAACTGTGTTCAAAATATTTAGATTTCAACCAAACCAAACTTAAATAATGCTGGCAATATTTTTGTTTGTACCCATTACAACATTATGGACTGGCACTACAGAATCGCAAACAACGGCCAAATAACAAAAATCATATCAATTGGGACTACCAACAGCAGTAAGAACTAAAATGGATAGAACATGCAACGCGAAGAGAAAATAATGACATAATATGTTAACATTCCATATCACTTCAAATAGAAAGTTAGGAAGGAAACCTCCATCAATACAGGAAAGAAATATAACAGCTACTAGACTCGAGAAAGTACTGGCTGCTCGGTCAGTGAATGTAAAATGTTCCCTTGCAAGGAAGCGACTAACGTTATCATTACCAGTACCATATAAAAATATTATGATTTATCTTCGGTAAATAAAATTCAATTTATTAACGTATATGCTGCTAGCTTGTATATTTAAAACATTAATTAATGTCAGCTATGCCTTTGTTAGATTTACTACTAGAAAACTGCTATATAAATCTAATTATACTTTTATATTTAAAAATCATATAAAATTTGTTAAACTAATCAAAATCAAACTAATTAAATTTGTTAAACTAATCAAAATCAAACTAATTAAATTTTATCTATCCCACGAATTTTAGCTGACTATAGTCAGCTAAAATTCGTGGGATAGATAAAATTTAAAACGCAGAGGACATATCAGGGGAAACACTGTAATCAACTTGAGTTCCAGTAACTAGAAGGCAGTACAAGGACAAAGAGGGTATGGTAAAATAACAAAAGTTGTGGATCCCCAACGTCCAGAAAAGTCATGCCATATAAAAGAGGAACAACAGAGAGAAAGGCCAATGTGTGTCTTCGACAATGACATTTATATTTTTTCTTAGTGAAAAATCATGCGCCATTGTCGTTATTGTCAAAAGTCAAATGTACAAAACAAGAAAAAATAGAACCCCCTGAGAAACTTTGTTATTTCCATGAAATGGACAGACATTTTGCCCTATGCATTATGCAATATGCAACGAAGCGTAACCGGGTGTCGTGTGGCAATAAACTTGTTAATGTGATCCCATTCAGTCAATTGCGAACTAAAAAAAAAAAAAAGGTTACACCAGTAGTTTTTTTTTTCTGTGTCTTCTGAAACTGTCTACCAAGCTCTTCAAAATAACGGGGAAGCTCGTGCCGTGGCACTAGACATCTCCAAAGCGTTTGATAGGGTTTGGCATGCCGGCCTTCTTCGCAAGCTCCAGGGTTATGGCATAACGGGTCGATTATTTGACCAAATACAATCATTCCTGTCAAACCGTGAATTGAAGGTCGTTCTCAACGGATACTCCTCCAGTTCCTATCCCACGAACGCAGGTGTTCCTCAAGGCCCCATCCTAGGCCCCACTATATTCCTTATCTACATAAATGACCTTCCTGACGCCGTAAATTCCCAAGTTGGGATCTACGCGGATGACACCACAATTTACTCCTGACTCAAAAACAAATCTAGTGTCGCTGACGAAACTAACCTGGCCGTGCGTCTCGAAAAGGACCTCCAATCGGTTGTTAACTGGGGCAAGAATTGGCTGGTCAACTTTAATGGTTCAAAAACAAAACTGCTGTCTATTAATCACCACAGAGATCCTTCCCTGCCCTCCATTAGAATGTCTGACGCTTAACTTCTCGAGAGCACCTCTCTGCGGATGCTCGGTCTCCCGTTCACTGCTGACCTGAGATGGAACAATTACATTGAGTCAATTGCTTCATCCACCGCAAGGAAAGTTGGCTCCCTGTGCTGCGCCAGGAAATTTTTCTCCTCGGAATCGATCCTTCAGATCTACAAATCAACAATTCGCCCTTGCATGGAGTATTGCTGCCATATATTGTCTGGAGCCCCTTCTGTTTACCTCGGGTTTCTTGATAAGCTCTCTCTGTCTTTTTTACAAATACTTTCATGGTAATTGCTCCGAGGAGCTACATTCGCTGGTTCCCAGACTTCATGAATTCAAGCGCCCTACGAGGCTGGCATCTCGCTCTCATCTTTTCACTGTCGAAACTACTAAATGTAGCCGTCTCTTGTACTCCAATAGCTTCATGTCTCGCACCTCTTGCTTGTGGAACTCCCTTCCCTATTCCAGTTTTCCTGAGAGCTATAATCTCCAACTATTCAAATGTAATGTCAATCGACATCTCCAGTTGCCTTGATCTATCCACTATCCTTCTCCTCATCCTTTCCTCTGTCACTCCTATCTGATCTTGCTCCAAATCTTCTGTAACCTCTTGCGTCCTAGTGGCTTTCCGCCTTGCTTGCGGTGAAACGCTTAAAAAAAATAAAAATAAAAATAACACCGTAGTTCGCAGACGGAAGGGAAAGACTGAAAGGAAAAAGAACAACAAATATACTTTATTCCCGGAAAGATTTTTATATCATTAATACATACACAAAGGGAGATAACTGAGACCTCCGTAAGAACTAGGACAATCTACCCCGATGAACGGAATAAAGGTTTCAGTTCAAAATCCCAATCACCTAAGAAAGCCGGAGCGTACGACAGCTAAAATGTCGTGAATATGGCAAAAAAAGAGAATTGGAGAGTTCTCTTAAAAAAGAGATAACGAATACTGAGATATATTAAGCGCAATGTCAATCCTTATCTAATAGTTTTTCTCATCTTCTCTGAGACTCAGTAACCTTTTGCGTCCTAGTGGCTTTATTGCCTTGTCTGTGGGGAAATGATTAACAGAGAAAAAAATCTAGATGAAATTTTTAGGTTCCTCATTGTTCTTTTCAAATCCGTTTTCTTTTATATTCCCTCGGTAATGGAAATCATGAAATCCTCGATTCGTCCATTTTGTGTCACCCCTATTTGCCTCTGCCCCTCCCCTCTTCCTCTTTCTCTCTCTTACAAATTATGAATCACTTTTCTTTGTTCTTCTTATTTTTTTCACCTTTATTCGTGCAGATCATCTTCTGCGATTAATTTTCATAATATCAATTTTCAATTCTTTCGTCTTCAAATTTCCTATTCTTTCGCAGTACCGTAATGATAACTAATATCTGAGACTGTAACGAAAAAATAATATTTAAACAGATTTGAAAAAAATATTCTTTAATAAGTGACACCCTGAAGAACTCGTTGGAAATATGAAATTCAAAGAAGATAAATCGTGGGGTCACAATTTTAAATCTCCAGACGAACATTTTAAAATGGAATTTTACCGATTAATTTGAAAGGTGACAGGCTAACTATTAGACAAGACAGTAAAGGAAAGCAAGAAAAAAGGAATAACTATTAACTGTAAGAAGGCTGAGACATCCCAGTTTGTGAACTGCGCATTAAAAATAGCAAAATAAAGCAGGTAAATGCATTATTTAAATTAATCGGACTGTTATCCTCATCTTCATTACCATATTCACAATGTTTCGGACTCTATATCTCTGAGATGAGGTATTATGATTATTTCCATTATTTAGATTAATCGGACTGTTGTCTTCATCTTCATTGCCAATATTCACAAAGTTTGAGCCTCTATATCTCTGAGATGAGGTATTATGATTACTTGTATTATTTACATTAATCGGACTGTTATCCTCATCTTCATTGCCATATTCACAACGCTTCGGACTCTGTATCTCTCAGATGAGGTATTATGATTACTTACATCATTTACATTAATCGAACTGTTATCCTCATCTTCATTGCCATATTCACAACTTTTCGGCAGTTGTATACTCCGGCCTTCTTCAGGTGATTGGTATTTCGAACCACACCCTTTATTTTGTCTACCGGGGTAGGTTTTTCTAGTTCCACGTGTCAAGCCTCTTCAGGATGTCTCAGTTATTTCTCATTAACTTTAACTCAACTCACCATGTTTTTCTTACACCACTGCTGTGGTCTGATATTGAACTCACAACTCTTTGGGTCTAGTCACTGGATCTAATCAACGTCTTTATCCACATGGCCCAGTGGAAAAAACTTCGAGAGTTGAATTAAAGGGAAATAACTGAGACATTCGGAAGAGGAATGGTACGTGGAACTAGTACAGTCTACCCCGCGTATTGAGCGCTGAAGTACTCCAGTGCCAGGACCCAAAGGGAAGTGAGTTCAATACCTGACTACTGCAGTGGTGAACAGAAACGTGGAGAAACGAGTTAAAGGGTGATAACAGAGACATACAGAAGATGCATGGCACGTGGAACAAGAACAGCATACGCCAGTGGACGAAATAAAGGGTTCTGCTCGAAGAAGGCCGGAGCTGAAACGTCGTGAATGTGGCATTAAAGATGAGGACAAAAGTCCGAACAATGTAAATAATGTAAATAATTACAATACTTCATCTCAGAAATATAGCTTGATCCTGAAGAAGACCGGATCGTAAAACGGCCGAAACTTCGTGAATATGGCTATAAAGATGAGGACAACAGTCCGAACAATGTAAATAATGTAAATTATTACAATGCCTCAAAAATATAGACAGATATTGTTAAATGACTATATCAGTTGGTTGATTTGGTAAGAGGAGATAGGTTTACTAAATTAGTAGGGTCAAGTGGAGGTCAATAATTAGAAACTAACACGGACGTAATAGAAAGAAGGTGATTTTATATGAGGAGATATTTTAATCCGAGCACAGTTGATTTTAAATATATCTCACTAGCTTTATATGTGTTATAAAAATGTTTTTCAATATCCAGCAATTCGACCTAGAAATACCATCTCGAAACGGCACTGAGTCGATATCACAATGACTGATTATACTCTTCCCCTTACCAGCTTTGAGGCAAGGCAGTGACAATGAAAAATGAAACGACCTGATAGAGACAACAAGCAAAACATTAACTATGAGGCAGAATATTCATATCTTAATTTTTTGGCAAAACATGGCACCCATTTTTTCTCTTTACTCCTCCCTTCGGTAATGTTTATTGTTTTAAAAAGCGATGAATAGAAACTTAAACATATCAAAATGAATTTATACAATTTATCTTGAGAATTGACAACAAATTAATAAAAATTATTTATTTATTAGACTGTTTATTTTCACTATTTATTTATTAAATTATTTATTTGATTAGTTGGCAAAATATCAGCTAAGGGTCAATTGATTAGAACTTTGTAAAATGTTAGCTAATCGGGATTTCCTTATAGTTTGTTTAGATATTTTAATAATATAAATGTTTATCGTCGTTGACGGAATTCGTTGCCGAGTATTGGGGTGCTCTTTGATATTTTCTTCTGTTTGAAATGAGTCCTATGATAGATCGAAATAGATGCTCGAATCCACATGTTAGGGAAGAAGTGCTCAGAGGATTGAGAGTTCTGGCTTTTCTTTCGGCTCTTCTATTTGTCTTCTAGTATTTCCGAAAATATTTTTTCGTGGACATCTCTTCTCCATTTGGTTCTTTCTGCAGCTCCCATCTCCAAATTCAGTGTTTTTCAGATTATCCTTGAATCAAGGACGTGGCGCTCAACGTAGCCTATTGCCAGATGCGAGATCTGAGAAGAGGATTTGTTTATAAATTTATGAATAAATAACAAATTTTGCGTTTATTTCTTTATGAATTGGTAAATGATAAATATTGCATTGCGTTAATTTCAATTGTAATAGTTTTTAGAATGTTGTAAATAGAAAATTATTCTTCTAAATAAACAATGTTTAATATTTGTGTTCTAAATTCTCAAGTCGAGGTACGAAAGAAAAAATCTCATTAGAACCATTACTATAAAAATATAGGAAAGTGTTGTAATGGAATGTCCCACACTCCCTATTGCCTATTTGGACTGACTATATGAGAAACTATATATAGTGAGCGCATATCTGGGGACTTGTTTCTGAAATTAGTTGGAAATTCGTCTCCACCTGTGCTGGTCGAATTCTCTACCTTCGGGCAGAGAGGAACCCGGACGAGGCTTCGCCGAAGAGCAGAATCCTCGCCTGGGGTTGTAGAGAGCTACCCAACCCCGTGTATACGGGGTCTACGAGGAATTTTTCCAGAGCCTACGGGCTCGGTTTTGCTCCGCATTAAAAAACGGCCTTAGGCCACATCCTGACCCGCGGTGAGGTAAGGTAAATGCCTTTGGGCATGAGAAGAACCCAGACGAGGCTAGGTCGAAGGGCAGAGTCTCGTCTGGGGTGGTAGAGTGCTACTCGACCCCGTTTTTTACGGGGTCTACGGGGAAATTTTGCTCGAGCCTTCGGGCTTGGTTTTGCCCTGCATTAAAACCGGCCTTTTGCCACATCCTCCTTCGCGGGGAGTTGAGGTAAATATCTTTGTTTTGGGAAGTGGAAATTTGTCTCCAGCTGTGCTGGTGAAACACTCTGCCTCCGGGGGCTATGTCGAAGGATAGTGTCTCTTCTCGGGAAACAGCTCCCCAACCCCGTTTTATACGGGGAATTTTTGGCCAAGCCTACGGGCTCGGATACTCCACGTTAAATTCGGCCTTGTACCACATCCTTGTGCGTGGAGCGGTTAGTAGATACCCTTGCTTCGGGAATTACTAGCATGTCACCCGATTCCTTGTCTTTCAGTAGTGTATTTTCTTTTACAATAAGCCTCTCTTCTTTTATCTACGTGCGTGTTACTGTTCCTTCACTCGAGTACCACCCTTATCTGTTTGTAACCTCTTTAAGAATAACAGACCGACACATGCAAGCTACATCACTGAGGTAGTAAAATGAAGACGAGATGTCAGGTCATGACCGATAACATTGCTGATTCTTCTTTGGATTTTATTAAGAATCTCAAAATAAGTAGTAGAAGCACCAGTCCAGAAAATTACTAACATTTATTTCAATTTGTGTACATAGCAATCATCATATTACAATCAGTGTAAATACTATTATCATCCAAGAGCCACTAAAAGTAGCATGTTACTTAATTAAATTGTTTTATGGATTTAAGAGGAGGAGGTAAAAATCTTAGATTATGATGATATATAGGATATATAATGTTTTGCCTTGCACTTGAAAATGTTATGATTGTAGTTATTTCTGGATTATGTTCCACAATGGCGCGACTCTTGTGAAAAGTTGTTCGAACAGAACATCTTTCTTATCAATGTAACACGAAAATGTTGATCACTTCAACAAAAACAAACTCCTGAGCAACAAACAGTATAGGTTTCTGTATTCTCATTCCACTGCTGATGTACTGTTATAACACACAGAATCGCTACGGTAGTCGATAATAATTTAATCACGAGAGCTATAACTTTAGATATCACAAAGGCCTTTGACAATGTGTGGCATAGACGTGTATTACATTAATTGTCCAGCGATGGTATCTCTGGAACAGTCCACGTAATTATCGAGTCCTTCGTATTAAATATGTCCTTCAAGTTCGTTTTTAATGTTCAGTATTCTAAAGACCTTGAGATCTATTCATATATATGTGTGTGTGTGTGTGTGAATCGGTCTTTGAAACTTTTTATATGAATATTAAAGCCCCCGAAAAACATTACTTCTGTATAGTGCAACCGGTCAATAAAAATGCATGGGTTTTAAACTTTTGAAAAAAGTTCCCTGAGTATAGTGCGCTCCTTTATTTTTTGGCGTCTGATCATAAGAAATGGCCCAATATTCGAGTATATACCGTAATTGCACCGGTATCATCCAGTTCTTGGAAATAGTTCATCAATTTGCGCAGATTGCAAGATACACTTATATTTCAAAATAAATTTTGCGTTCAGTTAATATGGCCATCAAGAAGAGGAAAAAATTCAAGATGTGAGTTTAGAATGGAAATGTCAACATCAAGAAAAAGTACAGATTAAATTTATGTGAAGTGTTTTAAACAGGGGATGGGAAATGCAAAACTGAAATCTGAACAGGCATTGTACGAGAGAAAGAGACATTCCAGGCGCCAAGCAAAGTGCTGAGAAACAGAAAAAATATTCGTTAGAAATAATGTAAAAAGTGCTGGATTGGCATGTAATATCCGTCATTTTTTGTGGCAGTGAAACTGTCTATATCTCTGAGATGAAGTATTATCATTACTTACAGAATTTAAATCATTCGAACTCTTATCGTCATCTTCATTGCTATATTTACAACTTTTCGGCCAATATATCTCTGAAATGAGGTATTACGATTAATTACAGATTTATATTATTCGAACTCTTATCCTCATCTTCATTGCCATATTCCCAACATTTCGCCCCCTATATCTCTGAGATGAGGTATTATGATTACTTACATTATTTATATTATTCGAACTCTTATCCTCATCTTCATTGCCATATTCACAACTTTTCGCTCTCTATATCTCTGAGATGAGGTATTATGATTACTTACAGTATTTAAATTCGAACTCTTATCTTCATCAACATTGCCATATTCACAACATTTCACCCCCTATACCTCTGAGATGAGGTATTATGATTACTTACAGTATTTACATTATTCGAACTCTTATCCTCATCTTCATTGCCATATTCACAACTTTTCGCTCTCTATATCTCTGAGATGAGGTATTATGATTACTTACAGTATTTATATTATTCGAACTCTTCTCCTCATCTTCATTGCCATATTCACAACATTTCGCCCCTTATATCTCTGATATGAGGTATTATGATTACTTACATTATTTACATTATTCGAACTCTTATCCTCATCTTCATTGCCATATTCACAATTTTTCGGCCTCTATATCTCCGATTTGAGGTATTATGATTACTTGCATTATTTACATTATCCTTATCTTCATTGCCATATGCACCGCGTTTCAGCTGTTGCACGCTCCGGTCTTCTTCATGTGATTGGAATTTCGAACCGATCATTTTATTTCGCCTACCGGTCCATGGCTCATGGAACTAGATCAATCTACCCCGGACGAAACCATTAATGGCAGTGAATGTTGGACAATCTCTGAGGTAACTGGACGCAACAGACCTATCGTTCTACATAGGAATACTAAAAATTCAATGGACGGAGCGTGTAAGTAACGAGGAAGCCTTAATGAAAATGGCAATAAAATGAACATTTACGCTCAGAATCAGGAA
>OZ010592.1:25370320-25387820 GCA_963932145.1 Acanthosepion lycidas | reverse complement strand
CGTTCAAATGTTCTCAGCGTGTTTGATATAATAATAATACTAATACTAATGCTACTGCTACTACTACTACTACTTCTTCTACTACTACTAATAGCAATAATAATAATAATAATAATAATAATAATAATAATAAGAAGAAGAAGAAGAAGAAGAAGCATAACAATAATAAGAAGAGGAAACAGAAGAAGAATAAGAAGCAGGATAATAATAATAATAATAATAATAATAATAATAATAATAAGAAGAAGAAGAAGAAGAAGAAGAAGAAGAAGAAGAAGAAGAAGAAATATATTTAATTATGACTTCGGAGAGAACGTTGAAATGTTCTCAGCCTAATCAACATCGCCAAAAAGTTTTGGGGTTTTTTTTTCAAGGGTTCTTGATCGGGTCGATAACTTTTCAGCGTCTCTTTATATACTAAAAAAACTGCAGTATGGGCTTAAAAAAACACGTACAGTTATATTTCATAGCTTCCCAATATTGTTTTCCCCATTGTGTCTTCAGTATCGAAAAAGACGGTATTTGTAATGCAAATCGTTTTCATTCTCATGTGGATATTTTAATATCTCAGCCTTTGTCGCACCGTGTTCTTATTGATTTACATAAAATAAAACGAAAATGTGCTTTTGGGAGCGACTAGATCTGAAAATAGTGCAATATACAAAACGACAAAATGGACAAAAATGAATTTTTAATCTATCAATGTTAAAAGTAACTCCGGAGACCGTATTTCTAGGGAAAGCTACATTCGACACTGCCATTTTGTATAGTAATTTCTTCAAAATATTCATATTCAGAAAAGTCAATTCCTATGCGTTTGTCTTTTCTCTAAACATTTTCATTGCAATTTTCCTGATGACTTTTCTTCATTGATTCTCGACTGCATAAATTTAAGCGCAGTACTAGATTGTCAGTTAGGTCTCACCGTTTTTTTTATTATCGTTGAACGAGCTAAAAGTAAGCGTAATTTTTACTCTTACTGTTTATTTTCTCACGTTTATCGCCTGTGGAATTCTCTTCCTGTTTCTTGATATCCTGTCGCCTACAATCTTCAAAACTTTTAATGCAACTTCACTTGCAATCTTCTGTGTTCCGGAACCCTATTCTTTTGTTGTCATTTCTCCTCACTAAGGTCTTCTTATTCTGTTTCACTCCCAGTACTCTGCGTCTTAGTGACACTACCACCTTCCTCGGGGTGAAAGGATTCAAAAATTAAAATGTTTGTAAATATTTGCAAAATAATTATTTTGTTTTCTATGTGTTTTCAAAAGTATGTTTATTCCAATTTAGCTTTTAGAATATCGATTGCTTTTCACAATTTCTTGTGGTGTCCATGTTGTTGTCACATCAGAGGCTCAGAAGCAAATAATATTAGGTTGGTGCAAAAATAATGTCGTTTTCTCACATGTGAGAAAACGACATTATTTTTGCACCAACCTAATATAACAGTAGTGAGAAATAACACCGGACTTTGTATCTTCATTACTTAGCATTTTATTCATTTCAATATTTAATTTTTGTCAGTGATTCTTGGCCAGTATGCTAGCCATGGGTCTAATAAATGGACCTAGCAACAATGTCTTGGGAGACTGCCCCCATCAAAAAATAAGCTCTCCAACATACTTGCTCCCACGTTTTCATTCCCTGTCAGAGAGGTCAATCCAGCCCCGTCTTGGGTAAGACGTTAAACTACATCCGCGCCCTGGGTAAGACGTTAAACCCTGATCAGGAGGTTTTAAGGAGCGTGGAACCACCTCTGAATTGCTGGTGTTCCCAGGTCCACTCTGACTCGGGGTAGTAGCACCTGTTAGGGTCCCGGCTATGGGAAAATAGTTAACTATTACCAGCAATACTTTTTTTGAAAAACAATTATTACCAGCAATACAATTTTGAAGGAAATAGATTACCAGAAACAGATTTTTGACAAAACAAAATATTACCAGAATTAGATTTTTGTCGGCAATAAATAACCCAATGAGTTTGATATGCCGTCAAACAAAATAAACCAAACCAATCTAAACCAAAGAATACATATTCTATTCATACGAATCTATCCTAAAAATGTTGTCGGCATTAAATAACCCATTGAGGTTGATATGCCTTAAAACAAAATAAACCAAACCAATCTAAACCAAAGAATACATATTCTATTCATACGAATCTATCCTAAAAATGTTGTCGGCATTAAATAACCCATTGAGGTTGATATGCCGTAAAACAAAATAAACCAAACCAATCTAAACCAAAGAATACATATTCTATTCATACGAATCTATCCTAAAAATGTTGTCGGCATTAAATAACCCATTGAGGTTGATATGCCGTAAAACAAAATAAACCAAACCGATCTAAACCAAAGAATACATATTCTATTCATACGAATCTATCCTAAAAATGTTGTCGGCATTAAATAACCCTTTGAGATTTGATATGCCGTTAAACAAAATAAACCAAACGAGACCAATCCAGCCCCTGGCTTCCTTTGACGGTCTAGCGTAAAATTTTAGTACATTGTCTATTTTGTTACAATAAAACTTAGTTGAGATGGTCTGTCTATGCAGCGAGGGTGGTAAAGCATCAATTTTCTAAAACCGTAATTCTTCGGACAGACGACGCGAAAAAGACACGATGACCGCTTATAAAACACCTTTGTCTCCTGCGGTATTGACTACTGTAGAATAAGTAGCGGGGGTTTCTGACAAGCCTTTCTTAGGACGATAAGAATTTTCCAAGTTGACACACTCACTCACACACTCTCTCTCTCTCTCTCTCTCTCTCTCTGGATCTTCAGACTGCGAGTGGAAATGAAATGGCAGAACTATAAATTTAGGTCCTCATTCAGACAGAAAACAGACTTGTTCTTGCAACCACCAAAGAAACCCCTTTTCGCACGGATATTGTCAGTCCTATGACATACAATCATTACTCTCCAGAATTAAAGCCCAAATTATTCTTTAGGTCTTTGTCGGAATACAACTTTAGTCAGATTAAGACCTAAAAATCGTAACGCGCCGCACGAAAAAATTCCCACTTCCCCATCGATTTTCCTTACTATGTTTATATATATATATATATATATATTAGTATATATATATATTAGGTTGGTGCAAAAATAAAGTCGTTTTCTAACATATGTTACTATGTGAGAAAACGATAATATTTTTGCACCAAATATATATATTAGTATATATATATATATATATATATATATATATATATATATATATATATATATATATATTAGTATATATATGTATATATATATATATATATATATATTAGTATATATATGTATATATATATATATATATATATATATATATATATTAGTATATATATGTATATATATATATATATATATATATATATTAGTATATATATGTATATATATATATATATATATATATATATTAGTATATATATGTATATATATATATATATATATATATATATATATATTAGTATATATATGTATATATATATATATATATATATATATATATATATATATATATTAGTATATATATGTGTATATATATATATATATATATATGTGTGTGTGTGTGCATGTATGTACATTAGTATATGTATAGTAGGCCACTGAAAGAAATTCGAGAAGACATAATACTATCTGATTGCAATAATAACAAAATATGAGCTCTGGTAAAAATAGTTGTGAGACATTAAGATTATAAGTCCCCAAAATTCATACACTGATGTCCTCAAGGACACATGGCCCAGTAGATAAAAGCAATGGTTGAATCCAGTGACTTGACGACTCAAAGATTTACGAGTTCAATATATTGATTATTGAACAAAAAAAAAGAAAAAACTTGGAGATAACTGAGACATCTGGAAGAGGCATGGCACGTGGAACTTTCGTACAACAGCCGAAACGTCGTGAACGTGACATGCCTATAAAGATGAGGACAACAGTCCGAACCATGTAAATTATGACATAGTAATAATATTTATTTTATATTATTGGGCATTTATATGAAATAAGAGCATAATTAGAAAAAATGTTAAAATTTGGACTTTTCGAAAGGGGTCTGTGGCCTTTGTCAGCGAAAATGAAGTTGGAATTTTTTGAGGAAACACGCTTTTTTTTTTTTCCTTATGTGCTATTTTACTTACTGATTCAAGTATATTTGGCTAATTGCTTGACCGGACTAGGACTATTTTAATAACTATAATGACGGTAATATATATCGTTTCCTTATAAGAAAATTTTCTCCAGTTATTGAGCGTGCTGTCAGTGATGTTTTCATATGAATTTTACAGTCTTACTCTTAAAACGTTTATTCATGAAAAAGAGTTTCTCAAGTCGAGTAGCTCTTATCGATCTTTCCAGTACTGAGGGAGATTTTCGGCTAAGAGTGTTGCCGAAAGTTCTCGCACCCAACAAAATTTTCGTTAATCCAGAAAAGAAGACATTTGTGTGTATACAAAAAAAAAAAAAATAATAAAAAGAAAACCTTTTCTTGTTTCCAATTCGTTTCTTAAGTCTTCCCATTCACTTTCACTCTCAGAAGCCCACTGCGTCTTAATGGCTTTATCGCCTTACTTGGAGTGAAATGATTTTAAAAAAACAAAAAACTATTTTCTTTCTATATTAAGCTTAATCGGTATACTGTGGTCGTCGCTCGATTTTAGCAAGTCTCAGTCACCCTCACCGCCTGACACTTGCTCCCTTCGTCTGTCTGCACGACCACCGTGACATTAGACTGTATCATCGTCTGTTCGTCTGGGTAGAGCCTGGGTAGAGTCGGGTAAAGAGTTACCCTTTCAATGCAGATGACTCACCACCCAAAAATAAATTCTGCCAAGGAAAGCTGCCCCAGACTTTGTTTTCGCCAGACAAAGACAACAGGGGTTGGGTAGTCATCGACTATTAAGCCTTTCTGGCAATAGGGAGAACATTTTTTTAAGATAAAAATTTATTAAAACAAAACAAAATGTGATTACTCGCCCCTTGATATTTCATTTGAATCCTGACAGAACAAAATCCCTGTGGGCGAGAAAGCCCAAAAGCAACGAGACTTCAAAGCTAACTAGTGAGAAATCAATAATATTAATAAAAAAAGATGTAAACAAGGTTACCAGACGTTACCCGGGAAAAAAAGCCCATTCTTTTATTTCCCATTTTCTGGAAGATCATCTGCCGCAAATAAAGATACATATAAAATAAATTACTAATGTTTGCTTGTTCTGACAAAAGGCCACTATTTTGAGGTATCCGATGATGGTAGAATATGATAAAGAGTAACAATGTTTTATCAGAGCAGCGCGCCAGCCTTTACCTCGCAAGAGAACTGCATATATGTTGATGGTAGCAGTTTCCTTATATAATGAAACATTTGGTATTAATCTCACAAGAGAACGGCATATACAATGATGGGAGCAGTTTCTTTATATAATGAAACATTTGGTATTTATCTCACAAGAGAACTGCATATACAATGATGGCAGCAGTTTCCTTATATAATGAAACATTTGGTATTTATCTCACAAGAGAACGGCATATACAATGATGGCAGCAGTTTCCTTATATAATGAAACATTTGGTATTTATCTCACAAGAGAACGGCATATACAATGATGGCAGCAGTTTCCTTATATAATGAAAAATTTGGTATTTATTGAGCGTGCAGCTAGTACTAATGTCGGTTTAAATTTATAAAATCTTCCTTTTAAAACAATTTTTCAGGAAAATAGTTTTCTCATTTCCAATCGCTGTCATCGCTCTTTCCATTACTGACGGAGTTTTCCTTCCTAATCTTTTGTTTGAAGTGGTATGGAATATCAGCATCTTGATTATGTTTTCATTTTCTATTCGAGTTCTATCCATTTTAGTTGTTGCTGCTGTTGAAAGTCCTCAAATGCTGTAATTTCTATTATTTCGTACAATTCTTTGTTTATGAAAGTGAGGCTGATTTTTTTTATGATGGTAATGGTAATATTAGCGGTTTCATTCTAAGGAAACATTTGGCATTCATTGACCGTGCAGCAAGTAATGTTTTGGTTTGAAATTCATAAAATCTATGTCATAAAATACTCATTTAGGAAAACAAGTTTCTCGGATCCATTAGCTATTATCGCTCTTTACACTATTGATGGGAGTTTTCCTTCCTAACCTTATATTTGAAGAGGTGTGTAAAGCTAACATCTTGGCTATGTCATTATTTTCTCTTCAAGTGACATGTACTATCCATTTTAGTTGTTACTGCTGTTGGAAGTCCACGGGTGCTGTCATTTCTATTATTTGGTCCAGTTCTTTTTTATGTTACTCTAGCGCCAGTTCACAAAGTTCAAAGAAAGATTGTCCTCTTACATACATACAGAGTTTATCCGCCATTCTAACCATTGACTCGAGAAAGTGGCTGTATACAAACTTGAGAAACCTTTTTTTTTTCATGAATAAACGTTTTAAGAGTAAAACTTTATAAAATTCATATGAAAACACGGCTAGCTCAGTGACTGCCGAAAGTTTCTTTATAAGGAAACGGTATATATTGCCGATATTATAACAATTATAACAGTCAAAATTCGGACAGGCAATTAGCCAAACGTACTAGACTCAGTCTATTAAAATAGCACATGAGCAAAAAAAAATGTTTCCCAAAAAATTTTCAACTTCATTTTCGTTGACAAAGGCCACAGCCCTGTCTGAACATTCGCAATTTTAATATTTTTTTTCTTCTGATAATGTTCTTATTTGATCGAAGTACCCAATAATATAAAAGAAATATTATTATTATGTCATTATTTACATTGGACTTTTAGCCTCACTTTTATTGATAGGTTACGTTCACAACGTTTCGTTAACAGTTATTTCTGAATGTAATTCCCGTCATCCATAGCAAAACTCTCGATCAGACGCGTTTTTTTTTTGTAAGACTTTATGACAAGTTGTGTTCTTAAATTATCCATGCATCAAGGTCTTTGAAGTGTTTATTATTTACTAATTCACCATTTTTTAAATGTTCTTCTCAATATAATCTCGATTGTCCTGCACGGACATCCACGTCTTCTTTTATTTTAGTATCCCTGATTTGACAGACATTCATAGAAAGAATACTTTATTAGTTTCTCGTTGCCTTCGCTACAGTTTAACTATTTCAAGACAGTGCTTCATTTGGATTTTCAGTGCCAAGACGGAGGCCTTTTCAAAAAATCGATCTAAAATCAAAGAACATAGCAAATTATTTTAGAAATCGCCACTGAACGGCCCAGATGTGCACGAATTGCGAAAAGCAATCTGATTGGTAGATACGAAGACCAGCCAGGTAATATTGGTCCTATAGATCGGCACTATCGTCTCCTAAGGGTTAAATTTCAGCTGTAAAATTATGAGACCTTGCCGCAAATCTAGTAACGAGGGATTCCTATATATATATATATATATATATATATATATATATATATATATATATATATATATAACCATACGATTGGTGTATATGGAATAAATTCCAGTAACCAAAAAATAGTATTCTTAAAAGAGTGCTCAATACAGAGTAGAGCAAATATAATTATCAATTCGAGAATTATAACATAAATATGTTATAAAATCACTACAAAAATAGTCATTTTGTCTCAACACCCAACTCGTGTGTATGTGTCTGGTTTACCTACCTTGCTAAGAATTCGTCGGAAAAGGACCCGGTGTATAGGAAAGTTGTCGCTGGTAATCCACTCAAATAGCCTGTTTCCAGCACAGAGTTGATCGTGCTTCCACGCTCTTCCTCAGGTTTCGACGGTAGTCCATAGCCATTGAACGGAAAAGCCGATATCACGTGATCGTTATCGGGTCACGTGGCTCAAAGAGAAAGTTTTTTTTTTCTTTTACTGACCAATGGCTCAGGCTTGTTCTTTCTGCTGACTGATCTCAAGCAGCTGGTGCTCGTGTGTGCCTGAAAAATAGTAAAATATAATATACCTTTTGATTTGGTGGACGAACGATATAAGATAGATAGATAGATAGATAGATATGAAAAGACTGTGGCAGATAGATAGATAGATAGATATGAAAAGATTGTGATAGATAGATAGATAGATAGATAGATAGATAGATAGATATGAAAAGATTGTGATAGATAGATAGATAGATAGATAGATAGATAGATAGATAGATATGAAAAGATTGTGATAGATAGATACGAATAAGTCGAAGAAGAGACGATGCGACCAACCGAAATTTCAAGAAAGATAAGCTTTGAATCCATTAATTTCTTGAAACCTCGCATGGACGCGTCGTCTTTCCTCGAATTCGGAATGACACAAATTATACTAGCATTGGTTTTAATAGTCGAACATAATTGAAACATGACTGACCAATGAAAATCAAACAACACAAAACTAAAAATACCGCCTTCCATTAGAATATCTGATGCTCAGCTCCACGAAAGCACATCTTTCCGACTGCTTGGTCTCACACTCTCCACTGACCTGAGATGTAACAAATACAGGTAGCGCAAGGAAAGTTGGTTCTCTGAGTCGATCCTTCAAATCTATAAATCAACCATTCACACTTGGATGGAATACTGCTGTCATATATGGTCTGGAACCCCCGCTGTTCGTCTTAAGGTCCTCGACAAAATCCAGAGACGGATATTCAATGTGATTGGCCCTGATCTGGTATCTCGTCTACAGTCGCTTTCTCGCAGACGTGCCGTCGCTTCACTCTGTCTTTTCTACAAATACTTTTACGGTAACTGCTCCGACGAGCTACTTTCGCTGGTTCCCAAACTTAATGAATTTAAACGCGCTACTAGGTTTGTATCTCGGTCCCACCCTTTCAATGTTGAAACAGTTAAATATAGCCGTCTCTTCTACTCCAATAGGTTCATGTCTCGTACTTCCAGTCTGTGGAAATTCCTTCCGCTTATTGCTTCCCTGATAGCTATAATTTCTAAATATTCAAAAGCAATGTCAATCGACATCTCCAGATACCTTGATCTAATTCCCCATCCTTCTCTTCATCCTTTCTTCTACCACGCCTCTTTATTCTTGCTCCCACTCTGTGTAACTCCTTACGTGCTAGTGGTACTCCCACCTGGCTTGGTGGGGGGAATAATTGCTTTCTTCATTTTCTCCGTAACTTATTCTCCAATGTAGCTTTAATAAAAGTGAAACATGTTATATTCATAAACATTTCCCACTTGTTCTTTATTTTATCACACACACACACACACACACATATATATATATATATATATATATATATATATATATATATATGTATGTATATATATAGGTAACTACACTCGTCTCAAAAAACCTTCGGTTTCTTGATTTGCTAATGGTCAAATCAATCTCGATGGAAAAAAAGGTTTTTTTAAAAAAAAAGAGCTAGGAACATGGACGTCTGTCGAAAATAACCGTACAGCATACAGGTCCAAAGCCCAAAGAAAAAAAAACCCTATACGAGTAATCAACTAACTTAAAAGTGTTCAATACAAAAGTAGAGCAGACCAAGTCAAACCTAGAGAGCCAGACAATCTGGCTCTCTAGGTTTGACTATATATATATATATATATATATATATATATATATGCGTGTGTGTGTGTGTGTGTGTGTGTGTGTGAAAGAAAACCAAAAGCTTTGGTAGAAACAACGGACGACTCGCCAAAACCTAAAAGCCTTATCCACTTACAGTCTTGAAAAAGAACAGGAATAAAGAAAAAAGAAAAAATGACCGAAAAGGATTCGTACTTTCAACCACATTGTCAACCTATTTCTAGAGAGAATCATGCAAAGAACCCTGATCGACCATGATCTTTCAATCTCTATCTGTGGTAGTCAGTCTATAATCCACGTTTTGCAGACGACATGGACCTCATAGCAGGTAGTAACAGGGAACTCCTAGACTTGACCAACAAACTTACTGACAGAGCAGGAGCATATGGAATGGAGGTCAGCTTCGTGAAATCCTAAGGTGAATAGCACAAACAGTAATACCTGTGTCAACATTACCGCGAACGGGAGTTCACTGTAAGAAATGTCCAGTTTTGAATACTTGGGAGCAATCTTGTCTAAAGATGGTACCTGCAGCTCGGAAATCCGCACATTGATTGCCGCAGCTATGACAGCGATTGCCAAATTGACAAGAATGTGGAGGAGCAAAATCAGCTTTCAAACGAAGTACAGTATAAATCACTGGTAGTTTCCATTCTCCTGTATGGAGAAACATTTTGACATAGACAAAGAGAAGGATCTAAGCATTGAGGAAAATGTATGACTTCTTTTATTGGGAACATAAAACTAATGAGTTTCTGTGGAAAAAGTTTGAAAGGTTTTGTGGGTCACCAAGCCCGTTTTCTCGCTACTGTGAAAAGGAGAAAAATGGCGTGGTTTTGAACGTCTTACAAGGCAAGACCATCATGCAAGGCAACGTTAAAAGTTGATGTAGCAGAAGACGCCATCGCAAAAATTGGTTGGATAATGTCAAACAATGGACAAGTATGACTATACCAGAATTGCTGACGGCTGACTTTCATGACTGTTGTTGAGGAGATTCAATATGGCTCCTGCATTCGGAACCCTGCTTATATTAACCAAAATCAACGTGTATGATGATGATGATGGTGAAATAGAGAAGAAGCACCTAATCAGATATCCAACGATTTGTCATCATCCAACAATTTATTCAGCCTCCTCATACACACACTCTTTTTGCCAGTATGAGGAGAGGGAAATGTCGGCTGTCTGCGTACCCTACTTATCCATTTCCATCACTTAGTTAAAAAATGGTTTGTTCACATCACTGCAGTGTTTCAGAATTTGATCCAACTCTAGTCCGGATGAAACCACTGAATAGGATTTTCAGTGTAAGTTGAGACAGGGAATATAAATGGAGAAGGCGAAAAGACGAAGACAGTGAAATAGATTAATTAGATGCAAAGACTGTGAAATATGCTTATCAGTCGCCAAAATTTGTTAAGATGAACCACCCAAATAAACTATTTGGAAAGCACTTCGCGGGCTGCAATGAGTAGTTTTGATGGTCCTTTATCGTGAAGGTTTGCGATAATGGAACTGCATCAAATTCAGAAGGCTGTCTACAGCCGTTGAAGATTCAAATATCGAACCATTTGAAACCGCAACGAAAAGGAGGAAATGAGAGAACCAGTCTGTTTAATCACACCTTAAACTACGCTCATGAACAAAAGAATTAAAATTCTTTAACAAGTGTTCCAAGAAGAAGCTGTTAACATAAACCTTTTGAAACCAGAAACTATGATGTGGGATTTGAATCAGAGTAGAATATGGCACATAATGTTTATTGAAGCCTTGAGCCAAGCGTAGCTTACTGATTTTCAACACGGATCATGCTAATCTAGTGCCATATTCTATCTTTAATTAACCGAACATTCTGGAACAAATGGGGAAGACTATGTAGCGCGAAGATTACATAAAATGAGGTATAGCAGCATGAGATATTTTAGATCGCATTGAAAGTGATTAAAATAGACTCTAAGCCAAATGTAGCCACCTGCCATGCCAAAGGTCATGGTAGTGGTTAATAGAATTAAATAGAAAAATAAAGAGAAGCAGATTCGCGACAATTAGATCAGCAAAATGCCACGTGTCAAAGGTCAGCATATTTTGTTTTCTGTCAAGGGGATACTGAAGCTTCGAATCCTTTAGTAACAAGCATGCCATTAATAATTCCTTATTCGTTTTTGTTTTATTTTCAGAACAATGTTACCTTGTAAAAAGATGGGGGGGATTACGCCCCCCCTTCCCGCGCAGAGAAAAAGGAAAAGGTAAAGATTAACAAAAAGCAACGCCTGCGCGCTTACACACACACACACACACACATACATACGCGCGTGCGCACGCATACACACGCACATGTACAAAAAATATGAAGGCAAATAAAAACAGATATACAAAGACAGAAAAGGGAACGCAGGTTCGAACCCTGCCAGGGGTATAATTTTGTATATCAAGATCCTCAAATGCACAGGCCGATAGGTGCTTGTAATTTTATTTTTACAAAAATGCAGGGCCCATACCTATATCAGCATAGATGTAATATTTATATAATAATAATAATAATAATAATAATAATAATAATAATAATAATAATACTCTGCCCGTATCAAACGCTTCATGGCTAATACTCTGCCCGTATCAAACAAGCTGATGTAGACAAAACCCGTACCCATCAGTGGCTACGCAGTGCAGGATTGAAAGCGGAAACTGTAGGTTTTATCCTTGCTGCACAGGACCAATGCTTGCTAACTAGGAATTATCAAGCACATATACTAAAATATTGTGTCAGCCCAAAATGCAGATTCTGTGATAAATATCCAGAAACGATTGATCATCTTGTATCAGGTTGCACGATGTTGGCACCCACTGAATATAAAAGCCGACATGACAGAGTGGGCCAATATCTGCACTGGAAAATCTGCAACTTCTACGGGAAGCAAACTGAAAGAAACTGGTACCAACACCACCCAGGTCCGGTTACGGAGATAGGACCTGTTACAATTCTATGGGACTACACAATTCATACTGACAGAACAATCAAGGCCAACCGCCCAGATATTGTTATTAACGACCACAAACAAAAACGGTGACTCCTTATTGATATGGCAGTTCCTGCTGACTGCAATGTATCTTTAAAGATATTCAAAAAGCTGTCAAAATACAAGGACCTTGAAATAGAGGTCTCGATAATGTGGCATATGGGAACATCAACAATCCCTGTTGTAGTTGGAGCCCTAGGACTGGTTGGAAAAGATTGCAGTAGACTAATTGCAGGGATTCCTGGAAGCCCATGCCTCAAGGAGATACAAAAAATTGTTCTGACAAGTACAGCCCACACTTTACGAAGGGCTCTATCTATGCAATTTTTTTTTTGTCAGTGAAAAGTGTCATGATGCCATTTCTAACCTTAGGTCCCTGGGTGGGACCCGGAAAGAAATGTGTAAACGCCAGAAAGCAAAGAAAATAATAATAATAATAAAACTTAATACATACATGTATATATAAAATTACATTCTTCATATGTATAGGGTCCGGAAAAAAACTCCCACGCATACCTCCCACATAATGGTAAGACATTAGTGGCAATGGTATTTTCATCAAGCTAATGTCTTACCAATTTATGGTAAATATTTCTGGAAGGTATATATATATATATATATATATATATATATATATATATATATATATATGCTTACAATGAGGTTCAGCATTTACAAGACCCTGGAGACACTCAATGTAGAGGGTAACAGATTAAGAGGTATGCGGATAGGAGGGGAAGATAACAGTTAACCCTAGACTTGGTTCCACAGAGCAGGGATGAAGTTTTACAAGGTTTTTTAAAAAAGAAAGATGCTCACGCAAATCCCAACCGCGCTCAGCATAATATTTTCTGTTTATACGTTATTTTTATGGATACAATTTATTTAAGTAAATTCTACCTTTGTAATTAAGCAATATTAATTACATTTACCGGCCTCAAAGTTCGAGAAATTTCGGAGAAAATATGCGTTCTCCGAAAGAAATCGAACCTTCATTTCTCAGAGAAACGTCATTTGATCTTGACGGGTTATTCCATTTAACTACAGAGAAGCGTCTGGTTAGCAAAGTCCAATTTACTGTTTTTAAACATACAATCTCCGGCGATTTTTCTCGACCGATCATATCTGCTCACGAAACGTATCTTGACGTAAACAATGACAACATATCATGAAATGGATTAAGTCTGAAAATTATTTAATATATCTGCTGTTTATAAGTTATTTTTATAGATATAATTTATTTTAAAAAATGTTCCATTTTTTTTTTTAAATTAAACAGTATAAATTATATTTACCGGTCAGAATGGTCTAGAAATTTCGTAGAAAATATGCATCCTTCGACAGGAATCGAACCTGTACTCCTATACGGAAACTGTCATTTGATCTGACGTGCTATACCATTTTGCTACATAGAAGCGTCTGATTAACAAAGTCCAATCTGCTTTTTATAAACAGACAATCGATATATATATATATATATATATATATATATATATATATATATATATATATATATATATATATATATATATATATATATATCCGCATAAACTGCCTCTTAATGCAACCCTCTACTTTGAGTGGCGCCCGGACTTTTTACAAGGTGAATTTTACTATATATATATATATATATATATATATACACACACACACACACACACACACACACACACACACATATATATATATATATATATATATATATATATATATATATATATATATATATATATATATATATTGATGTAACCCCCCTCCCTCTCTCTCTCTCTCTATATATATATATTAATGTAACCCTCTACTTCGAAATATATTTTTTTAAATGTGTTATTATTAACGGATACAAACTTTTGGAGCGTGCAGTGGCAACGCTAAGGTTGATTTTTTTTGAAAATTTAAGGGATTGCGTTTTTTATTAATATGGTAATTTGAGAATATTTCGATTCGCATTTAATTTTTTCGTCTCTGATGCTACCTGAATTTTACTAAAAACAAAATAATGTCCATGCCTGAAGATGACTGAATGCACACTTGAAAGTACTTGTAGATTTAAAAAAAAAAAAACTTATTCAGCTTGTAGTTATTAAAAACAAGGATCATAACATTCATCGAGTGGTTCGTAGGTTAATGTTACTTTAAAAATTTAGTTTGCGAAATGATTTCGTCATTTTATATCATTAACTTTACTTATCTACTTTTTGTATGAATGATTCATTGAAATATATATATATAATCAGATATAATGTTTGTAATTTATTTCATCATACATGCTTACAAGAGAATTTGCTGCCTAAATACACAAATTTTAAATTATATATCCCAGCAACCCACAAGAACAACATTATCTGACAATTTAAACGTGGCCTTGGGAAAAGGAAGATTGAAGTAACTACTGATAACTTAATCACTCTCAAAAAATTGAAACAGGAGATATATGACAGACAATGACCTCTGAACAGCTTTAAAAATATTTTAAATAGACTAAAAAAAAATTACTAACAGATCGAAATGTCAACATGGGTTAAAACTTCAAAGATAACTCAATACATTATATATACCTCCCGAATAACTTTGAAAGATTTATAAATATCTCTGACTATGTTTTAAGTGGTAACCAAAAAGAATTACTAAACCATGGACCTAACTGCCATATATACAAAAAAATACAATTGATTACAAAAAACAAAAAAAGAGATTCAGACACTGTACCAAAACATAATTAAACTCCAAGAACAGCAGCTAATTACCACAGAACCAGAAATCCGTAATCTACTTAAGGCTGAATCTATAAACGACAGACATGATAAAAGGGTAACTTCGTATAAACTCATAAGTAAATCATTAAAGATTGTTGTAAAATAATTATGCAACCATCCTGAAATAGTAATTAAAAAAGCTGATAAAGCGAACATCTTTGTTGTTTTAAACAAGTCCGACTACAACTCAAAAATGGAAGAGCTATTTGATGATCACACCATATTTAGAAAACTTAATCCTACAATTCAGCTAAAACTGAAAATTAATAAATTAATCACAGCTAACAAAGCGGAACAAAACAACCAAAAACTTACTAAAATAATCAGAGACTATAAACCAGGATACATTTACAAACCTAACTTTCCACTCCACCCTTTTATATCCCATATTCCCATTCATGTCTACCAAATGACTAAAACGCTTAACCAATTAATTACATCATACATATCTAACATATACAGCATTAAATCAACCCTTGAAACTTACACAAATATTAAAAACCGAAAGGCCTAATAATGAAACTATTGCATCCCTTAACGTTGAAAATCCGTTCACTAACGTTCGAGTTAGAGAAACCATTGACATTATTATTAAAAATATATATAATAATTCATCTGTAACCCCATTAAAAATTAAGCCTACAATATTAAGAAAATAACTTTTAACCTGTACCACTCAAGTGCCATTTTATGATCACAGAAATAACGTATATGTGGAACGTGATGTCGTTTCTATGGGTTCAGTTCTGAGTCCAGCCTTCAGCAACATCTACATGGCCAACCGAGGAAATAATATATTTAGCACCACCAAGAAACCCTCCATCTATCTATGTAGATGATATTCTTATTTTAGTTAAAAACGTAGAAGAAATACTTGAATTCCCCCCAAAAAAACTTTCAAAAAACTCTGACCTTAAGTTCACGTCCAAACTTAACAAAGATAACAAAATTCCTTTCCCTGAGATTTTAATAGACACAAATAATAACATTTACTACCTTCCCCATATGAAAAAAACAACCAGCAAAAACTCTTGCACGCTCTATAAGAGTTAATATCCTCATTACGACAAAACAGCGTATATACGGAATTTAATTAACCGAGCACTAATTAATTCCCCCATAAAAAATTTTATATACTGAACTAAAAAATATTAAAACTCACATTAATAATGTCTTTCCAAACAACATTGTAGAAGAACAAATAAGACGATTAATCCAAAAACTCAACACACGTCAAATAGAACATTGTACTTTCCTCAAAGGACCCTACATATATCAAACTCTTATATTGTAACCAGATGCATTCTAACTAAAACAGGATGAGAAAATCTTAAAAATCCACATTCATACCAATACATCTCCCATAGATTCCAATAAAAAATAAAGTTGATCACATATTATATAAAATGCAATACAACCAATTTAATTACTCCTCCCCTAAAATTGATATATTGCTTAAAACCAACATTATATATCGATTCTAATATCATTTAGAAGAATGCAACTCCGACAGAGAAACAAATATATGTATTGGATATAAGATCTCTATATTATCAAGACGTCTTACTCTACAGATGTCTGACCAGTCGTCCATTGCGAGACATTTAAACCAACATTCCTGTCTACAGTCACAGTATAGAAATAATGATTGATAACACAACTAACATACACCAAGAAAATAACAAATTAAAACTACAGATCCTTGAAACAATCTACATTATAAAAAAATTGAAGCCAACACTGAATAGGCTTAGCTACGAATACCATAATAATGTTCTAAAATGCCTATAAAAAGAACAGTTTTCACGTTCTAATGAACGCAAAACCATAACTGTCAGCCGTTACATTTAAACGCAAAAGAAAAAAACTACAGCAATGGATAGCTACACATAGTTTTTACATTACCAGTTGCATCCCTGAGGATGATCTTAGAAAGAGGTGGAAAGTAATTGGGAAATAAAAGGGATTTTCACTGATACAGTGCATTTCTTGCATTGTTTGTATGCAATACACGGGAAATATCGTGAATATGAAAGGATTATGCTAAAAATAAAGAGACATAATGTTTATAATTTACTTAATCAGACACGCTTACAAGAGAATTTGCTGCCTAAATGCACAAATATACAGATATATATGGCAATAAAATCACAATATTTGGCACATATGGTGCAGGTGTTAACGAAACAGTGCTTAATATAA
>OZ010592.1:25320320-25367820 GCA_963932145.1 Acanthosepion lycidas | reverse complement strand
TTTCTTAAGCGTATTACGCCAGAAAATTTAGTGATTTTCCTTCAATCACGAAAACCGAATTTTACCTAAATTTATCATCGGCAGTTCTCTCAAATTGGCAGTTCTAGTTGCAAAGCAGACACACATCTTCCTCAGCTTACCGCCCTCGATTCTTTGTCATACATCACATCTTTTCTCATGAGTACGTGTGTGTGCGAGCATCATTACTGCGCATGTATCAACACTACTTCCGCTTTCCTATCCTGCCGATTTCTTCCAAAGTCCACGTGTCCGACTCTCTGCGAACGCCAGAAGAGGTGGGCGGAGCTAACGTCAAACTTGATGCTTGTCGATAATTATTTTGTTTTACTTGTCGACAGTTACTTCACTCTTCTTCATGGAACATCTTTAAATTTGGACTAGAAATGATACGCCATTATTACAAGTTAGGAATGTCGACGTGCATGTACCGAATATCAATGTTGGAAATTTTGAATTTGCATGGCCGCAGACATAGTCGACTGCAATGAGTCGGAAATACGTGTCTATGAATAAGGCCTCATGTTTATAATTGCTATGGAAGTTAAGGCTGGTTTTCTAATCTGCTCAGTTTTTTGTATTTTTTTTTATTTTGGTAGAAGTTAAATATATATAAGTTTATTGAATGAATTAGATGGTAAGAGATTTGTTGATTTCAGCACAGATACGATAATGGCTCTCTACGTTATCACATCTATATCTGATCTGGAACTGCAAATCATCATCTTATGGCCTTAACAGAGTTCAAAAGTGTCTCTGTTCCATTGTGGTTTTCAACCTACAACCTCTTTTTTTTAACAGACGTTGCAAGCTTCTCGCTACTATATTGCTATTTTTATGAAAAATGCTGTGGCGAGCTACATTCAATAGTTTTACCAGTTCAAATATTTACAGCTAAGACCCACCGTTCAATCTACACAGGGTCGAATTATTCCCATTACCCCCATATTCCACTGTTAAGAAAGGCAGCTTTTTCCCAAGAGGCTTGGCTTTTTGGAAAGACTCCCGAGAGGATGCTTCCCCAATAACTAAAACCTTAATTTCTTCAAAACGTGTGTCAACCGTTAACTATACTACATATACGCATAATGTACACATCCTACTTCCATAATGTAACCTCATTCAGTAAACCTCTTGCTTGGTTCTTGGGTGTTGTAATGGGAGGAAAATCGTGTATTGCTTGATTGATTTGTTTTTTTACGGTTTACCAACCTTTTTCTGGTTATTCAAATCAAGAAAATATTTTTGGGTTGTAAGAATTCTTTTGAAGATAAGAATGATTTACTGATACAAGTCCTACTATTTAACCCATAGAATGGGAAGAAAAGTTTCTCAGGGGTAAATATAACGGATCCGACTGGAACCCGAATCTCCGATTTCCAATTACGAGCCGTGCATATCTCTTTATTTACACTTTTTTAATTATTATTATCCCGTCCGTTCTTTCTTTCTTTTTTTCTTATTCTGTTTCTTTCTTTCTTGTCATCTTATTCTTTCTTTTCTTCGTTCTTTCTTTCTCTTTGCGTATGGGTTAAAGTTCCCGCTAATAAAATCTTCTCTTTCTTAGGGAGGTTAATGTCGAAAACAATCTATATTACATATCTCTATCTATAAAAGGCAGGATATGTGTGTGTGTGTGTGTGTGTGTGTGTGTGTAACGGATGCACTGCCGCAATTTTCGACGAATTTGGACCAACATTTACATGCACATGCTCCAAGTTAGCGGAAGGTCAAGACCGACTTTGCATTTCCCAACTCCCATCGATAGTGGAAATAATCGATTTTTCATGCTACTACGCCAGTTTTCATGTAGTTTGCGGCCATTTTCTACTGGCCACAGTGAGAGCCTATAGCTGGCTGCCACGAATAGGCAGGAACATTCTATTGGTCAGCGTGCGAGCCAACAGCTGACTGACACGAATGTTAACTAGCATGCTAGCATGCAAAAAAAATCGATAGCTGCATTCGTCACAACTGGGAAAAATTTAAATCTGCATGGAACTTTACTCCAATTGGCTCATTCGCTTGCGTAAACTCAACGTTGATTCTGATTCCGCAAAACTGGGTTGGGTGTAAAAATGTATTTGTTGTTATCATTCTGTTTTTATTCGGTTTTTCCAGTTACGGCTCCTATTTTAAAGCTGATCTTTTTTTGTGTTCATTTTGTTTAGTTCTTTTTTCGTAACAGATTTAATGTTTAGTATAGAGCTTAGAAAAAATTCGCAGTGTGAGATAGGCAAGAAGTAAGGCATGTAGCAACATCAGCATGGCAAAGGGCACTCGTTTAAAGGCAAGGAAGGGCAAAAATATTTTAAGTCAAGTGATAGCGATTGCTGTATGAGTCGTATGATTTTTGAATCAAGCACGGGCAACGCCGGGTCATGCTGCTAGTTCTATATATGAACCTCAACGTATTTGTCCTTTACTTTTACACTGTACCTCTCACTAGGGAAAAAATGAGTAAGATATTTTCTCAATTACCCTTATTTTATAGAAAATGTCTGGGAAGCTGCATTTCCAACCCCCTACCTCCCTCCATATTTCTAGTGTCCAGAAAAATGGTGTATTCAACTGCAGAAAAAAAAAATAAGTTTCTTTTACTTCAGTCAATATTTTGAAATCTTCGCACAAAAATCTTTCTAGGAACATCATGTACACTTATATTTATTCCAAAAAGGCGTAATCCTTTCCGAAATCTTGGAAAATTTGGAATAAGGAAATATTTTTGAAGATTCTTCAAATGATTTGCAACCTATTGTCTCTGCATAATCATTCGATATGTTGTATCGTCATGTCAACAGATGATAATAACGACACTTATTGTAATGAGGAAATATGTTTTTATATGGAGTGTTCTAATTAAATAATATTGATGACTGTATCATACATAATAACTGTTAACTAATTAGTAACATTTAAGCAAATTAGTCATCATAAATGACAACGGCTATGCTTTCAACGGTCCCGCCAAATGCCAAACTAATAATTCTGCCAGGTTCTCAGATGTAAATAATGTAATTTCAAGTGACAGAAAATATAATATGAAAAAGAAATTTCTCATTATTCGAGGATACATTTGGAAAGGAACTGTGATTTTGTAAATAGTGAATATTACGGCTAATACTGCAAGATTCTTCGGTAAGGCGAATCGTGTTCTCTCAGTTACTGTGTTTTTATCCAAAAATAAATACGCTTAAATTCACCTTCATCCCTGCCATGCACCAACTGCTTAGGGGTAGAATCTCCGACTGACGCCAATTCAGCCGGTTTCGAACCTAGATAGAGGTAACCGGACGTCTGGCCACGCTGATGAGATTCGATACAACGAAATAGTCTGTGGATGTCAATATATATATATATATATATATATATATATATATATATATATATATATATATATATATATTAGCTCCTGAATCAAATTTAATTCCAGTTGAGCACTCTAGGGCTGAGGTATGGGTGTGTAAACAGTGACCATTATAGCTATATAGCGAGACTCTTCGCAAGCCGAATTGAGTCACTGTCGGTCACTGGGCTTGTTTCCAAAAATAAATACGCTAAAAATCCACCTTCATCTCAACCTTGCGCCGACAGCTTAGTGGTAGAATATCCGCCTGATACCAATTCAGTCGGGTTTCGATCCTAGCTAGAGTCAACCGGTTGTCTAGCCGCACTTATGAGCTGCGATACGGCGAAACAGTATGTCTGTGGATGACGTTTTATATATATTAAGACATTTTTTATGCTTTTACGTTCTTTTTATAGATACAAATATTTAAGTAAATGCTCTGTTAATAATAAACAGTATTAACAACATTTACCGGCCTGAATGTCCGTGAAATTTTCATAGAAAATATGCGTTTCCGACAGGAAATGAACCTGTGTCCTATACGGAACTGTCATATAGCCGTATTTGCTTTAACCGATTGGGCCATTGAGGAGCGTTCGGTTAGCAAGGTCAATTTTACTATTTTAAACACTATTCTCCATATTTTCTCTCACGTACATTCATATCTGCTCAATGCGTATTTAAATGTAAACAAATGACGTCACACATTATGAAATGGACAAAGTCCGACAATTATTTTTTAAGACCTACACATATATATGTGTGTGTGTTTCTTCTCTGTGACAGTGAATGCTGGACAATCTCGCCCCAGATGAAGAAAAAACATAGGAAAAACGACGAAGTTTGGAGAAAATAAAAACAAAAAGGAAACAAATTCTTAACATCAGAAGGAGAAAATTGAACTTTCTGGAGCACATAAAGAGGAGCTTGCGCAAATGGAGGGCTTCGGAAAGATAGCAAAAAGAGAAAATTTGCTAAAAGCTACAATAGACAGTAAATCCTGGAAAAGGCATAGTCGCGAACGTCTTGAAGGGACACAGAACATAGACATCGATAAATTATAGGCAACAGAAAGGTAATTATGGATGTCAAAATTCCCCTGTCAGGAAATCAAAATCCCAAGATGGAATTACAAAATTAATTCTGATGTCTGATTATTTGGTTAATTTATTCTTTGTTTAGAGAAAACCTTTCAGTACCCCTCAATTTTCTCTCTCTCTCCCTCTGTTTGTGTGTGTGTGTATGTGTCTGTGAGATTTTGTGTTCGTAGAGCCTTCATATTTATTTACATAGGTCATTTGCAAGTCCCCACATGTATTTCGCTTACTCTTACTCTTTCTTTTTCATTTTTTCAATGTCCTCTACCTTATCCATGCGGAAATCTTCGTTTTTATCTTTATTTTTATTTTGTCAACCTTTCTTTCTTCCTTTCTTTCTTTCTTATATATTTAATTCTATCTTATTTGTAATACCAGTCACTTCATTTTCATTCATTCATTCTTTCTTTCGTTTTTTCATTTTTTATTCTTTCGAAAGGGAAAGCTATTTCATTCTTTCTTTCTTTCTTTCTTTCTTTCTTTCTTCCTTTCTATTCTTTCTATTCTTTCTTTCTTTCTTTCTTTCAACTTTTTATTCTTTCTCCTTTTCATCCTTTTTGTCTTCTACATTTTGATTGTTTTCGTCTTTTAGCTCTCTATTATTTGTTTCTTTCTTTCTTTCTTTCTTGTAGCTTTGTATTCTTTCTTCTTTTCTATTCTTTCTTTCTTTCTTACTTGTAGCTTTATATTCTTTCTTCCATTTGATTCTTTCTTTCTTTCTTTCTTTCTTGTATCTATATATTCTTTCTTTCTTTCTTTCTTTCTTACTTGTATCTATATATTCTTTCTTTCTTTCTTTCTTTCTTACTTGTAGCTTTATATTCTTTCTTTCTTTCTTGTAGCTTTATATTCTTTCTTTCTTTCTTTCTTACTCGTAGCTTTATATTCTTTCTTTCTTTCTTTCTTTCTTACTCGTAGCTTTATATTCTTTCTTTCTTTCTTTCTTTCTTACTCGTAGCTTTATATTCTTTCTTTCTTTCTTTCTTTCTTACTCGTAGCTTTATATTCTTTCTTTCTTACTTGTAACTTTATATTCTTTCTTTCTTCATTAACCTTTTTTCTTTCCTTTTTTTAAGTACCTTTGTCTACATCCTTTCTTTCTTTTTTCTTCTTTTTCCTTTCACCGTTCTTACGTACTTTGTTTCCTTCATTTCTTTCGTGATTTCTATGTTGCTTGCTTTCTTTTTACCCATATACCTTGTCTCATCCCTTTCTTTTTACACATGTACCTTGTCTCCTCCCTTCAATTTTTCTTTTTACCCATGTACCTTGTCTCCTCCCTTTCTTCCTTTCTTTTTACACATGTACCTTGTCTCCTCCATTTCTTTTTACACATGTACCTTTTCTCCTCCCTTTCTTTTTTTCTTTTTACCCAACTACCTTGTCTCCTCCCTTCCCTTTTTCTATTTACCCATGTACCTTGTCCCCTGCCTTTCTTCCGTTCTTTTTACCGATGTACCTTGTCTCCTCCCTTTCTTCCTTTCTTTTTACCCATGTACCTTGTCTCCTCCCTTTCTTCCTTTCTTTTTACCCATGTACCTTGTCCCCTGCCTTTCTTCCGTTCTTTTTAAACATTTATCTTGTCTCCTCCATTTCATTCTTTCTTTTTACCCATGTACCTTGTACCCTGCCTTTCCTCCGTTCTTTTTACCGATGTACCTTGTCTCCTCCCTTTCTTCCTTTCTTTTTACCCATGTACCTTGTCCCCTGCCTATCTTCCGTTCTTTTTACCCATGTACCTTGTCTCCTCCATTCCATTCTTTCTTTTTACCCATGTACCTTGTCTCCTCCCTTTCTTCCTTTCTTTTTACCCATGTACCTTGTCCCCTGCCTTTCTTCCGTTCTTTTTAAACATTTATCTTGTCTCCTCCATTTCATTCTT
This sequence comes from Acanthosepion lycidas, assembly GCA_963932145.1. Classification (NCBI taxonomy): domain Eukaryota; kingdom Metazoa; phylum Mollusca; class Cephalopoda; order Sepiida; family Sepiidae; genus Acanthosepion; species Acanthosepion lycidas. The sequence goes on along the minus strand of OZ010592.1, from coordinate 25,361,474 downwards.
TCTTTTTACCCATGTACCTTGTACCCTGCCTTTCCTCCGTTCTTTTTACCGATGTACCTTGTCTCCTCCCTTTCTTCCTTTCTTTTTACCCATGTACCTTGTCCCCTGCCTATCTTCCGTTCTTTTTACCCATCTACCTTGTCTCCTCCATTCCATTCTTTCTTTTTACCCATGTACCTTGTCTCCTCCCTTTCTTCCTTTCTTTTTACCCATGTACCTTGTCTCCTCCCTTTCTTCCTTTCTTTTTACCCATGTACCTTATCTCCTCCCTTTCTTCCTTTCTTTTTACCCGTGTACCTTGTTCCCTACCTTTCTTCCGTTCTCTTTACCCATGTACCTTGTCTCCTCCCTTTCTTTCTTTCTTTTTACAGATGTACCTTGTCTCCTCCCGTCTTCTTTTCTTTTTAAACACGTTTCTTTCGTTTGTTCTTTCTTTCTTTCTTTCTTTCTAATAGCTTCACTATCCTGACACCATCACTGGCTGTTTTTCCCACCTGTGTTCATGTATCATCAAACAAAGCTAAGCTCTTTTCGAGGCTTTGTGCAGCCAGGAATCCAATGCTATTATCGTCTGTTAGAACTGATGGCAAGAATTTGATTTGCCATCAAACATATATATATATATATATGTGTGTGTGTGTGTGTGTGTGTGTGTGTAAACAGTATAGATGAGATTGTTCGGAAGGCAAAGCTTCCTTTTTGAAAAAGGAAAAAAACGCGTTTAAACGTAACGAAATTCAAAGTCATTTACAAACAACATGGTCGTTTATATGACAATGCCAAAAAGGCCACATGAAAGTAATTCCTTTCTTCTTTTTGATATTATTTTTCTTGTTCAAAGAGTTTCTAGCTGTAAACGAAAAGCCGAATTGATCTGTTCCTTACTCTGACAGCCTTTGCTTATAAAAGAACTGTCCCAGTGACCTGAATATATGAAGAAATGTTGAATTCTATGAATGCTGACACACACAGTTCGGGTTTGATCTGCTCTACAATTCTGGATATTATGTTGAACATTCAAAGAATGTTTTGAGCAATTAACTTCATTCTTTCTATTATTTTATTGCCGAAACGGTTCGCCTGTTCAATTCTATGGCCTCCTTCATCTGCATTGCCTGCTCGGTAGAGCCAAGCAAAAAAATGTGAATAAGAAAAATAGCGAATTGTTTGTTTTATAAAAATGAAAAAAAAATATCCACATTAAAACTTATGGGAGAACTTATGTATTGTTGAAAATAGAATAACTTTTTAACGTTTTATTTTTCTGTTTAACACCGTTATTTTGTCTTTTTTTCCATTGCTGATAAAAAAAGACCCGCGTTTATCTATAGGGGTCGTATACGTGAGAAAAGCTGTAGATTGGATCGACCCAAAAACTGTGGGGATGAAAATAATACAAGAAGATATATATATTTTTAAAATTATTTGATCATTTTTTTTATTTTTTATTTATTTCTTTTTTACTGAATGTGTGTATATGTATTGTCGCTGGTTTTGTTTGTGTTGAAAAGCTCGCAATAGAAATATTCGTCTACGAGAGTCGGTTGGAAAGTTCACAGGCTAACCAAGATGTCAATGTAAATAGATACACCAATTGGTAGACTAAAAGACATGAGAGTATACAAGAATGCAACAGCTATCTATCTATCTATATATATATATATATATATATATATATATATATATATATATATATATATATATATAATTACAATGAAAGATTGGCCACGTTGGTTTGTCATAATACAGGGTGCAATTGATAAATTGTCTTCTCAATGACGCAAAAGTGAAAATAACACTGTTCTCTCATTTTAACAGTTGTATTTACCAAAATTACACAAGAATATCGTGAAATACCAAAATGTAAATTTATTCAATAAAATCGCCATTGGCTTCCACCACAGCCTTCAGACGACTTCGGAATCTCCTTCAATTCTTCTAGACGGTTTCCTTCTTTAAGTTGGTGAATCTCTATCTATTAAAGGCAGGTTGTGTGTGTGTGTGTGTGTGTGTGTGTGTGTGTGTGTGTGTGTGTAACGAATGCACGGCTACAATTTTCGACGGATTTGCACCAAAATTTACATGCACATGCTCCAAGTTAGCGGAAAGGCCAAGACCGACATTGCATTTCCCAACTCCCATCGATAGTGGAAATAATCGATTTTTTCATGCTTCTACGGCAGCTTTCATGTAGTTTGCGGCCATTTTCTACTGGCCAGAGTGAGAGCCTATAGCTGGCTCCCACGAATAGGCAGGAAGATTCTATTGGCCAGCGTGAGAGCCAACAGCTGACTGACACGAATGTTAACTAGCATGCTAGCATGCAAAAAAAAATCGATAGCTGCATTCGTAGCAAGTGGGAAAAATTTAAATCTGCATGGCACTTTACTCCAATTGGCTCATTCGTTTGCTTAAACTCAACGTTGATTCTGATTCCGCAGAACTGGATTGGGTGTGAAAAAGTATTTGTTATTAACATTCTTTTTTCATTCAGTTTTTCCAGTTACGAGTCCTATTTTTAAAAGCTGATCTTTTTGTGTTCATTTTGTTCTTTTTTCGTAACAGATTTAATGTTTAGTTTAGAACTTAGAAATAATTCGCAGTGTGAGATAGGCAAGAAGTAAGGCATGTAGCAACATCAGCACGGCAAGGGCACTCCTTTAAATGCAAGGAAGGGCAAAAATATTTTAAGTCAAGTGATAGCGATTGCTGTATGTCGTACGATTTTTGAATCAAGCACGGGCAACGCCGGTCCATGCTGCTAGTGCTGCCATAATCCTTGCCTTCAGTTCAGCTTTGGTGTCACAAGAAGTTCTGTTGATCTGTCGCTCAACTGCGCTCTCACATAATAATCAAGGGGTTTGCAGTCAGGTGGCTAGATGTAAGAGGTGGTGCGGTAGCAGAAATTATCTAACAGCCATGACTGGGTCCTCCTGTTTGAATGACATGGTGCAGAAACCTGTTGTCAAATATTGGGCAATCTAGCAGCCATCCTCTTGATCCAGAGCAGCACTACGTCATTAAGGCACTTGGTATGAGCCTACGTGTCGAGTCTGAGTCCCTCACTAACAAATTCGGTAGATCTTTTCTTATCAGAACGATCGTACCGTGCCGTACCTTCAAAATAACCACTAGACTTATCCAACTCTTCCCCTTGCACTGTCGTCAGATTGACACTCAAACGCCCTAAAGTGTTGTATTGGAACTTGTTTTACGAATACCAATCAGTACAGCAAATTTCTCGCGGAATGAATTGCATCATGGTGTTCTTTTCTCATAGAAGGTACCTAACTGAACCTTACTTATAGTGTGCAGTCGACAAAATCAAGAGTAAACAAAGCGCATGCGCGAAATTAAAAACATAAACTGGTGTCAATTTATCTATCGCACCATGTATGTAGACTTAACAAGACTGTTAAGTAAATTTTAGGAATAAAAAGACAACAAAAAAGCCTGATATATAAGTAAGACCAAAGAGCCAGACAAACCTACCTAGGTTTAACCTACGTGATCGTCAGTCCATAGCGTATTGAGCACGTTGCTTAGTTATTTTTAATTTACTCGTGTCAGAGGTTTTTTTCTTAGGACTTTGAACTTAGATTCTATACAATTATTTTCGCCGGAAGTACATGTTCTTAGTTTGTTTTTTTTTATCCTATTTTTTCCCCTTGAGTATTGGTTTGTTCATTTACAAGCGTAAACACCTAAGGTTTTGCCGGACGAGTATAGCTGCTTATATTTAGAAGAATATTAATATATATATATGTGTGTGTGTGTGTGTGTGTGTGTGTGTGTGTGTGTATTAGTAGGCCGTTTGACTAAATTGAAGCATAAAGAAGAAAATTCTAAAGTCAGATTTTTCGGAAGCGCTTGCGTCCTTCTTTAACGAGACGAGAAATAAACAAAGAAGTGGGACTTATTCTTCCGGAAGAGTGACTCTCAATTCTTTGTTTATTTCAGCATTGTTATCTTTTTCTTTTCTTTTCATTCCTCAAATTTCTTGACATTTCTATTAAATCTCTCTCTCTCTCTCTCTCTCTCTCTCTCTCTCTCCGTATATATATGAGAACATTTTAATGAAAGATAGAGATAAAATATTAACGGCCTTATTTTTTAAAAAGTTTCAAAATTTCCTTCTTTTCTTTCATCACGATAAATGCCAGGTTAGAAGGAAAGTGTACTAACGATGTATTATTTAATCATACACACACACACACACACATATATATATATATATATATATATATATATATATATATATATATATGTGTGTGTGTGTGTGTGTGTGTGTGTGTGTGTGTGTAAATGTAAAACAGAATAGGAAAACTGTAATAGTTGTCGATGCGTTTCGTCCGATGTGGAGTTTTTCAAAGCAAAAAAAATCGAAATGAATTTATTGAACAAAGTAACTAATAATAACAAAACAAAATGTCCTTAGCAACTGAAAGAATTTAGAGAAAGCTATTTTCATACTGTTAACTGAAAATTACGTCAATTACTGTCACGTGTGGAGATATTGTTTAACAGAATTACTACTCTCCCAAACAAACGTATAGAACAGTATCAAGAAATCATAAGAAATGGTTGAATCCGTCAACACAGCAATAAAAACAATATCCCCACACTTGACGGTAATTGACGTAATTTCAGTTAAAAGTATGAAAATAGCGTTCTCTAAATTCTTCCAGTTTCTAAGGACATTTTGTTTTGTTATTATTAGTTACTTTGTTTAATAAATTCATTGTTTTTTTGTTTTTTGTTTTTTTGCCTTGAAAAAGTCTACATTGGACGAAACGCGTCGACAACTATTACACTTTTCCTGTTGTCTTTTACATTTATAAATATTGCCTTTATCTACAGGTTAACTCTGAACATTTTTTCACATATATATATATATATATATATATATATATATATATATATATATATATAGAGAGAGAGAGAGAGAGAGAGCGAGAGAAAGGGATATATAACCAGATTGTCAAGATATTAGAATGCTTCTGAAATAATTTAATTTAAGCTAATATGACAATAAAACCAACTAGAATTCCGATGACGATAATATTAATAAAACATTAATAATGGTTGACAATGCTTCAGTCTAACTAAACTTCTATTGCAGCAAATTATACATTGTATCGTATATATAAGACGTGAAATGGTGGAGAGCCTTGATCGCTCATTTCCTGAAGAGGCGCGACTCATAAAGACAGAAAAAGGGGCAGAGTGAACACAAAAAGACGACATCTAGAAAAAAAAAATTACTCGCTAAAGGAAACCAAAGTACAAAAGGCTTAGATAAATTTTTGGGAGTGTTGTGACTTCGAAGCTAATGGGTGTGGCAATGTGGTAGGGCACAACTTGAATTCGTGATGAGTTGTTACTGACTGAGAAGTATAAACATAGTCGAGGAATGAAGGGGTGTTGCTTACGAACTCTGTTACTGTCATTTCTACCATTGTTAATTCCATTTTTCGTATGCCATAATTACGCGACTGACTCAAGCAGACGACAAGCTTCCTTCCGTTCATTTTTCGTTCTTTTCTCCCCCCCCAAAAAAAAAAGAAAAAAAAAAAGAGTGTGCATTTATGATACTGAGTGGCAGAGACCGAAACTGGGTTGTCTTTTAGGTGCTCGGTAACAAAAGAGACACTTATAATTAGAATCAGGAAGACACAGCTAAAATTTCTTGAATGCATGATAAGGAAGGGTGGCTTGGAAAACGCGACTCACACGAGGCATATTTAGGGCAAGGGAGGTAGGGGAAGGCAGCAAACCATTTACTAGACAAATTTGTGTGAATCGATGGTGAAACTGAAGGGGTGGAGGGATTTGTATTTAAGAATACAATAAACTATTAAGAAAATATATTGCAAATTATTATTGTTTTATTTCCTTTAATTTCTAGTGTGTACTCATTTTTTTCTGTGTCCCTCTCAGAGACCTAACGTCAGAAATAGCATCATGACATTTTCCACTGACCAATTAAAAAAAAGTACACATATTTTACATAGATAAAACCCTTCTTAAGGTGTGGGCTGTAGTCGTGTGAACTTTTTTTTCGTATTTCATTAAGGCATGGTCTTCCAGAAATCCTTTTAATGACTCTATTGAAATCTTTTCATAGAAATTCAAAGGTATGAACTACAAAATGGATTGTTGATTTTCTCATGTGTCACATTTTTTAGATTTCGATTTCAAGGTCCTTGTATTTTGATAGTTTTCGGAAGATTTTCAAAGATATCAGGTTATCCCATAATTTCTGTCCGAATTTTAACTTTGTTAAAGTGAACGAAATTTAAAGAGTATTTTATAATGTCTAATGGAGCTGAACATTATTTTTATGTTTAGATTAATTTAAACTGATCAAATTTTATTTCAGAGAACAATAAAATTAAATTTTGTTTGATGAAAACCCTGCTAACATGGAAGTACCCAAGAATCATTTGAGGCATATAATGCTTTATGAGTTCAAGAAAGGAAACTCAGCAGCCAAAGTGGCTAGAAATATTCACTCAGTTCATGGAGAGGAATGTGTGAATGAAAGAACTTGCAGAAGATGGTTTGCAAATTTCAGAGATGGAGATTTCATCCTTGAAGATGAAGATCGAACCGGACGTCCAGTTGAGTTTGATGAAAAGCTTCTTGAAGCAGCCCTTGAAGAAAATCCTGCTTTATCAGTTGAGGAATTGTCAGTGGTTCTCAGTTAAAACCATACAACTGTTCATCGTCATCTTCATCAACTTGGAAAAGTTCCTAAACTTGGAAAATGGGTGCCTCATGAATTGTCTGAAAACAACCTCAAATCCGGAGTTCACATCTGCTCTTCTCTCCATTCTCGCCAACTTGTTTCACCTTTTTTGGATAGACTTGTGACTGGCGACGAAAATTGGATCTTTTATCGAAATGTTAAGCGTCGTAGACAGTGACTTGGTAAAGGGGAAGGACCCCAGCCATAGCCGAGAAGGGAACTTCATGGGCAAAATGTTCTTCTTTCAATCTGGTGGGATCGCCAAGGAATAATCCACTTTGAATTCTTACCACCTAATGCAACAATTAATGCTCAAATATAGTGTCAGCAATTAGAGCATTTGAACCAAGCTTTGAGGAAAAAAAGACCTGCTCTAGTAAATCGAAAAGAGGTGATGCTTCATCAGGAAAATGCGCGACCCCACACAGCAAGAATCACATCACAAAAGATCGAAGAACTTGGTTGGGAGAAAATTCCTCATCCACCTATTCTCCCGATCTTGCTCCTTCAGACTACCATTTGTTTCGTAGCTTACAGAATCATTTGGAAGAAACAGCTTTTGTAGCACAGGAAGAGGTTAAAACTGACATTTGTGAGTTCTTCGAATCAAAGCCAAAAGAATTTTACAGTAATGGAATTAGTAAGCTTGTTAATAGATGGAAGGAAGTGATAAATACATTGTTGATTGAATCTGTAATTAAATGTAACATTTGGTCACTTGTTTTCTTTATTCAAAATTCGGACAGAACTTATGGGATGACCTGATAATTGCAGTCTGCAGAGACTGCCATATCAATAAGGAGGCTTTTTTGTTTTCGGTCTCTAATAACGATGTCAGGGCGATTAGCATTGATTGTTCTGTGTGTGTGTGTGTGTTGTGTAGTCCCATAAAATTGTCACAGGTCCTATCACCGTAACCGAGTATGAGTGGTATTCATATTTCCTTTGATTTGTAGTGGATACTCATTTCTTTCCGGGTCCGACCAGAGACCTAAGCTCAGAAAATGCATCATTATATTTTCCATTGACCAGTTTTGAAAAAGAAATCACACATGTTTTACATAGAAAAGCTCTTCGTAAGGTGTGGACTGTACCTCTGAGAACATTTTTTTTTTACATTTAAGGCATGGGCTCCCAGGAATCCCTTCAAGTCTATCGGAATATTTTCCAATCAATCCAAAGAATTCAACTCCAACTGGAATTGTTGATGTCATCATGTGTAACAATTTTGAGATTTCGATTTCAAGGTCCTTGTATTTTGATATATATATATATATATATATATATTTTATATCTTCAAAAGATGCATTGCAGTCTTCAGGGACTGTCATGTCAATAAGAAGCTACATTTTGTTTTTGCGGTCTCTAATCACGATACCAGAGCGATTAGCTTTGGTTGTTCTGTCATCGTATTAGTCGTCATTTTTTTAAGGAAATGTGATGTTTCCTGATCCTAGACATAGAATTGGCATAGATGATTTCGAAATTCGTTAAGTTTCAATAATTCTTCGCCTTAATAAATTGTTTTCTCTTTAAATGAAAACCGCCATCTTTAAATCTTCTCTGTTCTCCATCTTTTTTTCTTTAGAGATTTTACAGTTATTTAACTCATTAATAGCCTTCGGTTGCTCGTTCTTTCTTTCATTCTAGACATTACTTATTGAGTAAATTCTTCCTTTCTTTCTTTCTTTCTTTCTTTCTTTCTTTCATTCTTCCTTTCTTCCTTTCTTTCTTTCTTTCTTCCTTTCTTTTTTTCTTTCTTTCTTTCTTTACAGAAATTGCTTTTTGAACTCAATAGTAACTTTCTTTCTAAACATTGCTTTTTTTTTAGCATGGTGGTTACCGCGGTTATTATCATTATTATTATGAGTAGTAGTAGTAGTATTTTATTTCCTTTGATTTCTGTTGTACAGTTTAACCCGGATATAAGAGAGTTGTCGAGACTGGAGAAGAAGTCTCTTATATCCGGGTTTATCTTATATCCGGGTTTGATCTATTTTGTTTAGGTAAGTATGGCTCTAATTTGGAACCGGATAAAATATATCTTATATCCGGGTTTCTCTTATATCTGGGTTACACTGTATATACATTTCCTTTCGGTCCCAACCAGAGGCTTAATGTCAGAAATGGCTTCATAACATTTTCCAATGATCATTTCTTGTAAAAAAGAAAAAAAATAACTAGGATCATACACATATTACACACCGTTCTCTTCGGAATGTTTGAGCTGGAATTGTGAGTACAATTTTTGGTATTTCTTTAAGGCATGGGAATCCCTCCAAAGAAACTATCTTGTCTTTTTTCAATCAATCCTAGGGCTCCGACTACAACTGGAGTTATTGATGTCTTCATGTGCCACATTTTTTAGATTTCCACTTCAAGAACCTTGCATTGGATAGTATTTTGAAGATCTTCAAAGATACATTAAAATCTGCAGGGATTGTCATGTCAATAAGAAAGAAGATTCTGTTTTTGTGTTCTTTAATCATGATGTTTAGGCGATTAGCTTTGAATTGTTCTGTCTGTGTGTATTGTAAAGTCCCATAAAATTGTTACAGGTCCGATCTCTGTAACCGAGTCCAGATGATGTTCATACCAGTTTCTAGCAGTTTCTTTTCCTTAAAAGTTGCGGATTTTCCAGTGCATGGCGTGTTTTATATTCAGTGGGTGCCAATACTGCGCAACCTGATAAAAGATAGTCAATTGTATCTGGAAATTTGTCACAGAATCTGCATTAGGGATTAACACTAATTAATTAATTTTCCAGTATATGTGCTTGATAATTTCTAGTTAGCAAGCATTGGTCCTATGCAACAAGAATAAAACCGTCGGATTCAGCTTTCAACCCTGTACTACGTAGCCACTAATGAGTATGGGGTATGCCTATACCAACTTGTTTGGTACAGACAGAGTATTGACCGTAAAGCGGTTTATCTTGCCATCGTTTTTGTTTCTGGTTGATTGCATTTGCTTTTGTTTTCTTTTTTCCGTATTTTGCAGCTGCGTTTGTTTTATTATGCATTACTTGCATTTCTTCACCCACTTGAAACTCCATTTTCAATTTGTTGGCTTCCTTTATTACTAAATAAAATCGTTTTCATGTTCTTTGACACATATCATCATCCACTCTTCTATAGTTTCCAGATATCTCTGAAGGCCAATTGTTGTAGTTTTGTAAGACAGTTCGGGTTGAACATATCCTCTGCTTCCATCGGATCTGTGCACATACAGACGATTAACATCAGCTTTGGGATAATGCATGCGTCGGCAGGTGAGAAGTCTTCACTTTTTGGTGTCCATTCGGTTAATGTCAGATATGGTCCAATCTTGGATGTTGAAACTGTATTGCATCAGAGGGACAGCCAAGGGGCTGATATATATATATATATTTTAATTCAGCTCGGATTTCAGTGCCAGACGCACCTGACAGTAGTACTCGTTTCTTACGTTCTCCTTCATTTGAGTATGCTGTTTTCCATCTTCCTTGATACTTATAGGCTTTTTCTGGTTACAGTTCCCTAATATTTATGGAAAATCTAAGCTGTTCAGTGTGTTTCTGCAATTCTCTCTTTCTTTCTTTCTTTCTCTTCTTCATATTATTATTATTATTATTATTATTATTATTATTATTATTATTATTATTATTATTCCATCTTATCATTTCTGATTTTTAGGTGATTAGGTGAACAATTTTCACTATTATTATATTACTAATTTTATAAGGTGATTAGGTGAACAATTTTGACTATTATTATCTTACTAGTTTTATAAGGTGATTAGGTTAACAATTTTCACTATTATTGAATTACTAATTTTATTAGGTGATTAAGTGAACAATTCTTTACTATTATTATATTACTAATTAAATTAGGGGATTAGGTGAACAATTTTCACTATTATATTACTAATTTTATTAGGTGAACAATTTTTACTACTATTATATTACTAATTTTATTCCGTCTAATCATGGTTTCTGTTTATTCCTGAAGCCTGTTCTTTTATTGTTATTTCTTCTCACTAGATACTTCTAATAACCTCGTATAGATGTTTATGAACGGCGTCAAATCCGTTTGAAAATATATAAACTGTTAGCTGTATACAGTCGCTAAGTTCAATGGTGAAACATGTTTTGAGCGAGTAAAGCCTATGGTTCTTGGTGTAGTACCACACTTCTTTGAACTTTGCGGACTGGCGCTACATAATCACAAACAAAGAACCGTTCCAATTAACAATGACTACATCCCTTACGGTCTACCAACAGCAGTAACAACTTAAATGGGGAATACATGAAATATAGAAGAAAAAATGGGTACATAATCAAGATGTTAGCATTCCACACCACTTCAAACATAAGGTTAGGAAGGAAACCCCATTATTATCAGAAAGAGCAATAACAGCTACTGGACGTGAGAAACCCGTTTTTCTTCAATAATTGTTTTAAGAGAAAGATTTTATAAATTTCAGTCGACAGCAATACTGGCTGCTCGGCCAATAAATGCCGAATGTTTCCTTTTTCACAGGCGGGATGTGGCGAATCTCTCACTGCTCTGTCGCTACAGACATGGAAAGTGCCCGGTTAAAGTACATTCCTTGGTTCCACCAGGTGTAATCTTGACGATTAGAACCCACCATGCCATTTACATAGTAGCAACCCCACCCACATTCCCCCCGCGAGAAGATCCACTCAAACAGCTTCTTCCCGCGATACACTGCCACGTGAAACAGACCCCTAAGAGAATATTTCCCCGATCATTACAATCTTAACCTGCTCAAGTCGAAAATTAACCGTTATCTGCCACTCCTATCCATAGGAAGCACACCTTAACGTAACACTCTACATAGAGTGGCCGCCACCCACGGGCCATGCACTGAGTGAACCTTACTCTTAAGAAAAGAAACAGGCAACACTTAACATTACTATTATGATTCTCTTTCACAGAAAATTAGTCCTTGCGTCTTAGTGACATTATCGCTTTGCTTTGGGTGAAATGATTAAAAAAATATAATTTTATAAACAGTTTTGTTTCATCTTTTATTGTTGAGTTTTCGAATAAGCTTTTTCAATATTATTATTAGTTTAACTTCATCAAATTATATTTTAAAAATTAAGCATTTTTACTATTATCTGTTCAATACTATATCTATATTTATCTTAGTATTGTTGCGTTTTAGGTTCTTGGTTGTTTTCATTATTGTTTGCATTATTATTTTTATTAATTATTATTTTCATTATTATTATTTTGTCATTCGCTTCGCCTCATTTCTTTTTTATCAGATTAAAAAAAAAAAACAAATCTCGCTACTTTTTTAAATAGAAAAAGTAATCAGTTTCTTGTAATGTTCATAATACTCTCACCTGTCATTTACACCTTTGTATAGAGTAGCAATGGATAGAGTCTCGGATTGAGGAATTGTAGAGCCGAGTTCTATTCGAATCCATTACATACACTTACAGGCTAATACCTTTGGGAAAGGTAGGAATCCTCTTCTTCTCACAGCTATGGTTAAATAGCCGGACAGACCGGGTGGTCTGTCCTGATATTACCCTGCAACTGGTTTAGCGCAGAAAGAAATGGCAACCTACTGTGGGAAAAAATCTGCCTCGTCAGTCATGTAACGAAAGATACCTAAGCGTCTATCACGCATGGCACATAACTGACTGAAATTCTTATTTCAATCCTCAAATATTAACTTCAACAGAGATTAAATAGGTATATTAATTCTATTATCTTTTACAAGACCCGGGGGCACTCGAGGTAGAGAGTTGTGTTAGGAGACTATTTGTGTAGAGAGGAGTGTAAGATGACGGTTAAAACGAACCTTGAAAAGGTTAAGATCGTAGTGATCGAAGAAACAGCATATTGGGAGTTGGTTTCACAGAGCAGTGGTTCGGGAGAAGATGTTCTTTGAATGGAACTTACTTCTCACCGATGGAATACGAACGAATATGGTTGGTTTGCTACAGTATAAATACGTGTATATATATTATATATATATATATATATATATATATACAGAGAGAGAGAGAGAGAGAGAGAGAGAGAGAGAGAGAGAGAGAGAGAGAGTGAGAGAGAGATAGTACAGGTAATAAATCCGTTGGTATATAATCCAAGTGGATCCTAGTAATATAAAATATTAAAATTGATCCACAAAAAGAGAATAATGTATTTCTTGTAACATATACTGTAAACAGTATGACGTAGCAAAATCGGAGTGTAATTTTGAATTTTGCTGTGTAATATATATATATATATATATATATATATATATATATATATATATATATATATAGCGAAAAGAGAAGCTGCAAAATTTTTGGGTTATAATTTAGACTTTATTTTCCTTTCCATAATAAAAAATATCATTAATAAAGATATCCTTATGGAAAATAAAGTGTAATATATATATATTAAAACACATATTATAGCCAAAAATGTTTGCAGCTTCGCATTTCTCTTTAAAATATACACTTATCGCTCGTTGGAACAACTATAATATCCCATATATATATATATATATATATATATATATATATATAAGGCTAAAACAGTAATATTCCATGGTTATAATTATATTACATTGGAATTATAATCACGATCCAATTCATCAGACCTACAGATTCAAAAAGCTTTTTTAATTCGTAGATCTGGTGAATTCGATGGTAATTACGATTCCAATGCAATAAATTTTAACCATGGAATATTAGTGTTTGAGCATTTGATATTATATTCTTGCTCTGTCGTGTACATAGAGTTCTAACTGGATTTTATCTCCTTGGAAATATACATAGATACATACATATATATATATATATGTATATTATATAGAAATATACTTTTTCTTTTATGCTGTATCTTTATACAAGGGTGTACAAAAGTTGGTATACATAATAAAAACAAAACAGGTACAGAAATAATAGCATATCGATAATAAAGATATCAGTCCCTCAAATATTTAAACTGTTTGCTTCCGTGATTCGCACACACTTTCTTTCTCTATAAAATATGTATTATTATTATTATTATTTAATCATAAAACTATATTATTACAAATGTATTATGATAAAAAATTATGAAAATAAAAATATTAAAAATGATTCTAATGAATTAAATGAATTCTAGTATTAAATGAATGCTACTACCACTATAATAATACTGGTGGTAGTAATATAATACTCATATATATATATATATATATATATATATATATATATATATATATATATATATATATATTTGAGCGTGTGTGTGTGTGTGGTGTCTGAAGAGAAAGTTAGTGCTTACGTTTGTACACAAGTAAGAATATGTACGTGTGTATGCGTAAGGCATCTGACATAATTTCGCAAAGCTTCTGAATTTTTGAATTCTTCGAAAACAATCCGACCGTTTTGACCGTTATTGCAAGAAAGAAAGAAAGAAAGAAAGAAAGAAAGAAAGAAAGAAGGATGGGAGTAAAAAGAAGAGGGAAAGCAAAATCATCCTTGATTTTCCGTGAAGTGCACATCCCCCAACCGTGTACCCTCCCGTCCTCACCAACATCCTTTCTCCCTTTTCTCATTCCAGCCCCTTCTGTTTTCCCCCGTAACCCATAAAACGTTAAGCAAGCCCCAGGCTGAACCATAATAACCACTGCCACTAAAAACGACCATAGCAGCAGCACGCACAGCTTCGTGGTAATGTCAAACCATTGCAAGCGAAACATTATTTCTCGCGGAATTGCATACAGAAATTTCAGGCATATTAGAGTCTCATTTTATTTGTATTTATTGATATAAAATCAGTATTAATTCCAATTACTTATACAAATAGATAGGCTCAGGGAACATCTACTACTTATCTTAATTTATTTTCGAATTCATTTAGGGTCTAAAATATGTTTTTTTTTGTAAATATTTTTTTTTCGCACACGGTATAATTTAAACTTGGTTTCCTGTTTTTTGAAGAAAGAATCGTCTTTACAAGATAATTTAAATCACTTATGCAAATTTAATATGACTCGAGGAAAAGAAACGAATTTTACAACATACTTGCAGCGAGAAAAGTTAAAGACATTTTCAGTAAAACGGAAACGTTTTTAAAAATAACTTTAATTTGAATATTTAATAAAATACAAATTATATACCGCATCCATTAATAATTCAGACCAACGGCAATCACATTGTGTCCAGCTCTTTCATCGTTAGTTATTTGCCTCTGATGAACTATAAACTAGTCCTGGGTATGACGATAGACTACATCCGGCAGCAAGGCCGCTGATCGGGAGATTGAATGTTTTGAGGAGCGTCTAACCACTTCTTAATTGCAAGTCCTGGGTATGACGATGAACTACATCCGACAGCAAGGCTGCTGATCGGGAGATTGAATGTTTTGAGGAGCGTCTAACCACTTCTTAATTGCAAGTCCTGGGTATGACGATGAACTACATCCGACAGCAAGGCCGCTGATCGGGAGATTGAATGTTTTGAGGAGCGTCTAACCACTTCTTAATTGCAAGTCCTGGGTATGACGATGAACTACATCCGACAGCAAGGCCGCTGATCGGGAGATTGAATGTTTTGAGGAGCGTCTAACCACTTCTTAATTGCAAGTCCTGGGTATGACGATAGACTACATCCGGCAGCAAGGTCTCTGATTGGGAGATTGGAGGTTTTGAGGAACGTGAAACCACCTATTAATTGCTAGTCCTGGGTATGACGATAGACTACATCCGGCAGCATGAACTCTGATCGGGAGATTGAAGGTTTTGAGAAGCGTGAAACCACCTATTAATTGCTATTGTTCTCAAGTCTACCCTGACCGGGGGTGGTAGCATCTGTTAGGGTCTCAGCTATGGGCAAATAGTGAACTCATCAACCAAACCAAACCAAAGCAATGGAAGCGGAGAGCCTAGTTCGAATTACAGTTAAGATTCGTTATATTTACTTTAATGCAAAAATCATTGGAAAGTGTAAGAATTAACCCGTTCGTCTCCTCCTAGCAATAAGTCTCCAGCTCCCTCTATCCATTGCAGCTCTCAATAAGTTCCTTCTCTCTGCCACTTCCCCCGGAACAATTTCTGTCAACCACTTGCTTAAGCCGGCCAGGTATGTCACGCGTTGTTTTCCCTTGGCTCTCTTTCCCTCTATTCGACCTATGAGTATCAGATTCTCCAGGCTCTCATAATGTGTACCAGAAACCTGAACTGCCTCTACCTGATGTTATTTATAAGCCTCCTGCTCGTTTGCATCCTCTCTAAGACCTCATCGTTGCTCACAAGCTCGGTCCATGATATCCTTATTATCCTTCAGTAGAACCATATCTCCGTCGCCTCGAGTCTCTTCTCCATCTTTGAGGAAATCGGCCAACATTCGCTTCTGTAAAGAAGAACAGATCTCACGTAACAGCTCAGTATTCTTTTCTTTGTCAGCAAAGAAATCCTCCAGTCTGGGAAAACTCCGCCCAGCTTTTGGAATGCGTTCTTGGCCATCCCAATCCGTCTACGGATCTCAGTGTTGCACTTAACGTTATATATATATATATATATATATATATATATATATATATATATATATATATATATGTATATATATCAAGAAGGAAAAAAAAACATGACACATCATCGAAGAACTCCGTAAAACTTTATTTCGATAGATATTTTTTATATCTGCCTCATCAGACCGAAATTACAAAATGGTTTAAATTTATGCAGACAATCTATTAAAAATTATTTTGAAATTAGATCACAAGAGAAAAGGGAGTAAATGATTCAATTACATGACCTAGAAATATTTTCTGGGGATTTACTTTATTGAAGAATTTAAATTGTTTTCTAATTTCGGACTGATGAGGCAGATATTAAAAAAATAAAAAATTATCTGTCAAAATAAATGTATTACCGAATTCTTCGATGATGTGTGAATTTTTTTTTCTTGATTTATATCTTATTGCTCTGTATATAAATACATTGAACTCTCTTCATGGATCTATATTTTTAATACTTTATATTAAAAAGACTACTTGGATCGTCCTTATCACTTACGTATTTGATTCATATACATATATATGAAAGTTATCCTGAAGGGCCACTCGGTCTAGATCCTTTCGTACTAACGCGGGTCTCCCCCAGGGTTTCATCCTTGATGCTACTTTGTCTTTTTTTAATTTTCATTAATAACCTCCCCGATCAGTTCTTAAACACGCATCTACGCTGATAACACAACTATTTACTCCTGTCTCAGTAGTAAAGCTGATCAGTCCGACAAGGTTAAAATGGCAGCCGATGTTCAAAACAACCTTAAGTCCGTCGTTCACTGGGAAAGAAGGACTTGTTAATTTTAATGCCATCAAACTAAACTTCTCTTCATTAATCATCTGTGAGGCCCCTTTCAACTTTCCATCAGAATGCCTGATGCTAACTTCCAGACAAGTGACTCATTGCACCTTCTCGGGATAACATTCCCAGTTAACATGAAGTGGAAAGATTATATTGCATCAATTGCTACTTCGGCTGCTAATAAAGTCGATTCACGGTGTTGTGCGAGACATTTTTTTTCTCTAGAATCTATCTTGCATATCTATAAGTCTACCATTTGTCCATGCTTAGAATATTGCTGCCACATCTGGTCCGGTGTTCCTGCTATTTACAATGATCCCCTTGATAAGATCCAAAGAAAAATCAGCAATATTATTGGTCCTGATCTAAACTCACCATTCGTCCATGCTTAGAATATTACTGCCACATATGGCCCGGTGTCCCTGCTATTTACCTTGATCTCCTTGATAAGATCCAAAGAAGAATAAGCAATATTATTGGTCCTGATCTATAAACCTACCATTCATCCATGCTTAGAATATTGCTGCCACATATGGTTCGGTTCTCCTGCTATTTACCTTGATCTCCTTGATAAGATCCAAAGAAGAATCAGCAATATTATTGGTCCTGATCTATAAACCTACACAGAAATATATATATATATATATATATATATATATATATATATATTTCTGAAATCGTATATAAGTTTATTAGTACTATGACATTCTGGAACCGTCTAGAATGTCTTGGGGCCTTCTAGAACTTACTGTTTATTTGTAAGTTTGTATATTATGTTTATAATTGTATTATACCTATAAAATGTTAATACATTTAAAGATAGATAAATTCTATCGAATTACTTCAGTAGCAAATTTAAAAGTAAAACTTCAGCAAGTTTGGGTTTTTGTTTATTTGTAAGGTTGTGTGTTATGCTATAGCTATAAACTTTTAAATGCGTTAAAAATGCCTAAGTACTCTCCAATTACATCATTAGTAAATTGAAAAGTAAAGCTTCTGAAATATTTTGATATTTTATCCTTAATGTGTATCTAGTAAAATTAAATTTTCGATTTTTTGGGTGGTGACCTTTTTCAAGAACTAAAGCAAATTATTGTCTTTTTTATTAGTTTTGAACAAAGTTCATCGATTTATTACATAAGACCATCGGGCTACAAAAAAGTCAGAAGCCTAGTATATACTGGGTATAACAAAAATTGTCCAAATCATGTCACTGCATAATTGTCCGTCCTACAAAATGTTTAATATATATATATATAAAATCACTAAACTAATTGAGTTTCTTTTTCCCAGGTAACATGTTTGGCCATCTTTCCCGTAAGAATCACTGAAAAACCCTTTGAGTTATTCAGCTAGAAATAGAACAGGTTATAATATAAGAAAAAATAATATTAAGGAGAGAAAACAATAAAAGAACAAGAATTAAGAAGACAGAAGATAACGATAAACTGAGGCATTATCAAAAAATATTTCGAACCATTATTTTCATATTAAATTAATTTATTTTATCGCAGTTTTCACACCGATATTCTACGTGATTCGAAATTATTCAATATATCAAATCTTTTTTAACGCTCATGATTATACAGACAAAAGTTTAAATAAGGAAACTCACAGAAACTAAGCAAAATATTAAGAAAGGAAAAATTTATTTGAAAGAAAAAAAAAACGGACAAGACAACCATGTCTCAGAAATGCTTCAATACAAAAACGAATGTTAGCCAATTTCTTGAACGATGAAGAAGAAATCTGAAACATCATTGATGTGGTTCTAAAGAAAATAAGACGTAAGAGGAGGACATATTCTTCTACAGACCGAGTGCCTGCCTTCAGGACATTAGCGATCATGGCTCACCACAGTTTTATATCATTTGTAGCTTTTAATAAACGTTGTCTTTTTTCATTTTTCTTAAATCGTGTTCATCTATCCATGCACCTAATTTAGAGAGAGATTATGCGTTATTTTCACCTGTCCCTCTTGCTTTCAATCTGTCATGTGAGTATCAAATTTCCCAAGCTCTCTTTCCTCATTGTGAAGCCTAGAAATGTCAACTGTCTTCTCCTGATGGAAACAAAAAGTTTATTTTGTTTTGGTTTCCATTTTTTGTAAAACTTCGTTGTTGCTCACACGTTCGGTCTATGGTATTCTCAGCGTCCTTCTGTAGAACCACATTTCTGTTGCCTTCGTCATCTTTGTCCAGCATTCACTGCCATATAGGAGGAGGGTTATTACATAAAAATTCAGTACTTTTTTCTTTGTTTCTACATAAAGCCAGAAAACTACAGTTGAAACTTTTTGAACACATTATGAGGAAAGTGGTCTTGGAAAAATTAGCACTCACAAGATTTACTGAGCGAAACAGGGCAGAGAGAAACAGCCAATGGATAGCAAACAGAACGCAAGGAAGCTGTGGATAGTCATTATCCACCATACTCTGAATGGACATGGAACGCAGAAGTTTATAGATAAAATCATTCGTGTTTACTAATCGTTAGCCTATTACATATCTCACATGTGCATATAAGATTAGTTAGTCTATATTTCTGAGAAGAGGTATTATGTACACTATTTACATTATTCGGACTATTGTCCTCATCTTTGTCGCCATATTTATTACAACGTTTCGGCCCTTCAGTATCTGTCTATATTTCTAAGATGAAGTATTATGTACACTATTTACATTAATCGGACTATTGTCCTCATCTTTGTTGCCATATTTGTCACAACGTTTCGGCAGTTGTAAACTCCGACCTTCTCCGGCCTCCAGTGCACCATGTGTCCTTAAGTGTACGTAGCACGGTGGATAAAGGCGTTGGTTAGATCTAGTGACAGTGAGTTTAATACCTGGTTAAAGCAGTGGAGAACTTGGGGAGGGGAATTAACAGGAGATAACTGATAACTGACATCGATTAGATATAGCACGTGTGACTAGAACAGTCTACCCCAGCAAGCGAAATAAAGGGTTCAGTTCGACATTCCAACCACCTGAAGAAGACCGGAGCGTACAACGGCTGAAACGTTGTGATAAATATGGCAACTAAGATTAATGAGATATTTACGGAGACATGTTTTTGGGGAAAAAACAAGGGGTGTGTTATATAGAATCAACTTAGTTTCTCTGGTCAACTATGAGGTCAACAAATTTTTGTGTCTAGTAGTTGGTCCTGTAGCTTACAGTAGTATCACGTAGAAATAACAGTTCTAGTTTGATCACTGGAGTTAAGCATCGTTGACCCTGGTCAGTACTCAGACTGTGACTGCTGTAAGCTTGAAAGTTCAGTCAGGTTCGTTGCATTCGCTTACGAGCAAATAAGCTTGGAAAAGGTATCAATTCATCTCTACTCTACCCACCAGGTATGGGTTAAATATCAAAACAGACTAGGTGCTATAGTGCCAACTATAGCACCTAGTCTCTTTTGATATTTAACCCATACCTGGACGCATGGTGCATGGTGCACTGGAGGCCGGAGAAGGTCGGAGTTTACAACTGCCGAAACGTTGTGACAAATATGGCAACAAAGATGAGGACAATAGTCCGATTAATGTAAATAGTGTACATAATACTTCATCTTAGAAATATAGACAGATACTGAAGGGCCGAAACGTTGTAATAAATATGGCGACAAAGATGAGGACAATAGTCCGATTAATGTAAATAGTGTACATAATACCTCTTCTCAGAAATATAGACTAACTAATCTTATATGCACATGTGAGATATGTAATAGGCTAACGATTAGTAAACACGAATGATTTTATCTATAAACTTCTGCGTTCCATGTCCATTCAGAGTATGGTGGATAATGACTATCCACAGCTTCCTTGCGTTCTGTTTGCTATCCATTCGCTGTTTCTCTCTGCCCTGTTTCGCTCAGTAAATCTTGTGAGTGTTAATTTTTCCAAGACCACTTTCCTCATAATGTGTTCAAAAAGTTTCAACTGTCGTTTTCTGGCTTTATGTAGAAACAAAGAAAAAAGTCTACAGCAAAAATTATCGGCAGTCTACTGTGGGAAATCTTCTGCCAAGTCAGTCATGAATCAGGAAGAGCCATGATCGCCCAAACGTGCACCGAAGGAGGGAAGGAAGAACGAAAGGAAGAAAGTGTGGGAGCAAAATGCCATGACGTTTTTCTCGTTGTAACCACACACACACACACACACACACACACACACACCACCCGTCACAAATGAAATTTTCTCTGCAGCACGATTATTTTGTTCTGCGTTTATTAAATCATATAAAAATTCCCGAGTGGAATATAAATGACTAACATTTAGATATCCTCAGATATAATCGAATATTATATACCTATATCCCGAAACAATTGAATGCTTACAGACTCAAGTATAAATGACCGATGTCTACTTATTCCTGAAGCCAAATAAATGCTTACTGACTCGAATATAAATCACCAGTATTTACCTATCCGCGAAACCGCTAAATGCTTCCAGATTCAGATATAAAGATATAAGCCATCAATATTATGAACATGTTTCGACGGTTTCGGTCATCTCTCGTCCGATCATCGAATTTAAGCAACGGTTAATTTGGTCAGTATCTAGATGGGTGACCTCTATCAGCTGACAACGACTGGCAATGAGCTCATCTTTTCTCGCACCAGTTTTGGATTAAAAAGCTGGACAGACTGGGTACTATAGCCTTGGTTTGCGACCAGTTTACCGCAGAAAGTAACGGTAGCCTAGTGTAGAAATTCTTCTGCTAACCCAATGATATGACATAATCGCCCAAGCGTGTATCAAGCATGGCACCCAAGGAAGAAAGGAAATTAGACAAGTATGATATTTTTACACAAAGATTGGTTTGCTGGAAACGGCACTCACTTCTCTGGAAAACTCCATGGCATAACCGTGATTATATAGTTTGCTAAGATATCTGATGATTCCCTATATCGTGTATACTACTTTCTACATTGACAAGAACATTCAAAATCTATAAGCGCATTGTACTTGAAAAGACTTAACATTTATCCGAGCTCATCTATTAAAAATCTCACCAGTTGGAAAAGGCTACAAGAAGTAGCATCGATGAGGATCTTACTCTTTTTGACTACGAAGCAGGCAGAGGGAAGAGAGTTCCACAAGAGAGAAGTGCGATAGAAGACATTATCAGCGTAGAAGTTACGGTTAAATCTAGCGACTTCAACTGTAAAATGATGAGACTTTGCCGCTAATCTAGTACTGTGATTAAGTTCATTAGGTGTAGGGACCATCGGGGAAAGTTTATCAGCACAATCTGCATGAAAGTATTTATTGAAAAGGCACAGGGAATCTGCATTACCGCGGTGAGAAAGTGACTGAAGCAGAGATGCCTGGTCATAACTAATGTGATTGCTGATTTTTCTTTGTATTTTGTCAAGAATGTCAATAAAAGAAGCACAGAATGAGATGTAGTAGCAATATTCAAAGTATAAACGAATGGTGGACTTATAAATATGTAAGATAAATTCTCGATAGAAAATATTGAATTAATTGCTATATCTGCTACTAGGAATCGACTTTCCTAGTAGCAAGTCTATCAATTGATTCAACATAATCTTTCCACTTCATTTCAGCAGAGAATATTAGCTGAGAAGGCGCATAGATCGTCACTAGGTACCCCATGATGAGCAAGCACTTGAAGACATGGTTTGAATCTACATGGGCACCCGGATATGGTGTAAGGGTTAGCAATCTCATCTCGGAAGACCAATTACGCCTGAGTAGGGAGTTTGATGCTCACTAGCTACCCCATAATTTTGGCTTTATACCACGTCTAAGCTATGCTTAAAAAATGACCATATCATGGATGTAACGGTTCGGAATTTGGTATCGGTTAGGCAAATTCGTGTGTCCAAGTTCGTCTCTTTGGTTGCAATAGCGAAGAGATCATCTGAACAATTAAAATGAAAATAATTATATAAAAGACACAGAGAGGTAACCTTACGGCGATGTGAAAGATCAAGACCGATAATATTGCTGATTCTTCTTTTAGATCTTAAAAAGAAGCTAAGGTAAATACCAGAAGCTCGGGAACATATGAGACAGCAATAATCTAAGCATGGACGAATTGTATGATTATAGATATGTATAATAGATACTGGAGAAAAAAATGTCTCGAACGACACAGTGAAGCAAGTTTTTTAGCAGCTGACCTAGCAATAGATTCAATATAGTCTTTCCATTTCATATCAGCTGAAAACGTTAGCCCTAAAAGGTACGAGTCACTTTCTTGGAGGTTAGCATCAGCCATTCTGATGGTACGCAGAGAGCGATCTCTCAAATTATTAATAGAGAGAAGTTCAGTTTTGGGGGCGTTAAAATATACAAGCCATCTTTTGTTTCAGTTAACTACGGACTAAGACTTGGACACCGGGTCCATTTTGACCTTGTCGGACTGATCAGCCTTACTATGGAGACAGGAGTAAATGGTTGGGTTATCAGCGTAGATACCAATTTGAGAAATCGACGCAGGACTTGAATAATATAAAACAGTCATTCACCCCAAGCATTCACTCAAACACACACGCATCCAAACAACAACAAATACGAAAATCACACTCGAAACGAAAGGCGCCCCGCATCCACCAGAGAATTGACATCACTGAACATCTAACGAGGGAGGAACTGCGGGTTTAAACTAAAGAAAAATAGGGGTAGAAATAAAAGAGGCCAATGAGCATACATCCCTGGGCTAAGCTAACTGGAATGAAGACACTAAGGACACAAAACAACCGTAAACTAATCTAAATTCGGGTAGGGTTGCCCATGTTCAATCCAGTTAGGGCAATAGCAAAGAGCTCATCTGAACAAATAACATGAAAATAACTATATAAAAGACACAGAAAAGGTAACTTTACCTTTTTACTAGTTTAGTAACAGTTTCGTGTTATCTAGCGTGATCAGGAATTTGAACAAAGCCAGCCTGCTCAAGCCCTCGGCCACGATGACTAGTAGCTTCGTGCTAGAGAAGCTATCGACGGCCCACAAGAGTTCCGTCTAACAAATATCACTCACAAGGCTTAGGTCAACGCGTGGTGGGGTTTTCAGGCACTTTCCAAAGGTGTCGCACGCTGGGATCGACCTTGATCCAGTACGATAACATCAGGAAGTCGCCTTCCTGACAAATCTACTTATGCAATATATATATATATATATATATATATATATATACATATATATATATATATATATATAGTTAACTTGTTAATATATGAGGTCCTACCACGAGAAAGAACGAAATATAAAAATAAAAAATACACATTTTAACCAATCTTTGTCTTCTTTTTAAATACACACACACACACATATATATATATATATATATATATATATATATATATATATATATATATATATATATATATATATAATTATATATATATGGTGGACTCTCCCGTTGTATTCGACGTGTGATGTTCAGCAAAGCATATGCTATGAACCGTAAGCCAGACACCAACACGTATGATTTGATTATAACGGTGATGGTTTTGTGCAGAACCAACCACACTTTTTGAAGGGCCAAATACGGAGACCTGGTACATGGCGTTCAAACGGCCCCCCTCAGGTTTTGAATTCAGAGTTGTTCTTCTCCTAGAGAAGTTGTCATCCAAGTCTATAGAACCCAATTCTGTCCTGCTATTTACCCATTGCTGGGGGGAGAAGAGGATTAATTACTTTCACGTAAGTGAATGTAATGCATTCGACTGGAATTCGAACTCGGCTCTCAGAGCCCTCAGTCAATCTGAGCCACTACCCACTACTCTACCGTACCCCGTCACTTTTTCTCTTCTCCCCCTCTCTCTTATATATTACCTCAGGCCAAAAGTACGGCTTGGAGTTTCATGTTCATTACAATCCTCAGGTACTTATAAGTGGGATGAACTATTCGTTACAATCGTTAGTATTTTGAAACATTCTGGGTCTTGTGCAAGCAACGTTATATAGTATAATTAGAGATGTTGAAATATAAATCGCACGCATGTAAGGTGACTTGTACCTGTAATTATTTAATTCATATATATATATATATATATATATATATATATATATATATATATATATATATATATATATATATAGGGGGAGATAGATAGATCAGAAGTACATATATACAGATAGATTAGAAGTAAAAATATCGATAGATAGAAATGAACAAATATAAATAGATACATACATACACACACACACACACATATATATATATATATATATATATATATAAGTACAACGATAGATAGATAGATAGATAGATAGATAGATAGATAAGAAATACATAAAGAGTTGTAAAAAGCTAGACAGATGAGGACAACAAATATATATATATATATATATATATATATATATATATAGATAGATAGATAGATAAGTATAAGATAGGTATATAGATAGAAAGATAGATAAAAGTAAAATGATAGAGAGATGAGAATAAAACTTAATAGCAAGATATAGAGATATTTAAGAAGTACAATGATATATGAGTGTATATAGAGATAGATAGATAGATAATAGAACAAACATAGGTAGATAGAGAGAAAGTGAGATAAGAAATAACATCACATATAGATAGATAGACATATAGATAGATAGATAGATTGCCATATATATATATATATATAACATGTCACAACAATCTTTGCCTACTTCACAACGTTCACTATCTTTCGAAAGTCTACCTACACTGATGATGACTTACGAAATTCCAAAGTTTCGACCGTTTTTAGTATCTGTCTATATTTCTGAGATGAGGCATTATGTATACTATTTACCTTATTCGGACTATTGTCCTCATCTTTGTCGCCATATTTATTACAACGTTACGGCCGTTGTACGCTCTGGCCTTCTTCAGGTGGTTGGAATGTCAAACTGAATCATTTCATTTCGCTCGCTGGGGTAGACTGTTCTAGTTACACGTGCCATGTCTAATGCACATCAGTTATCAAGTTATCTCCTGTCCAATTCTCCTTTCCAAGTTCTCCACTGCCTTAACCTGGTATTGAACTCGCACTCTTTGGGTCCTTTCACTGGATCGAACCAAAGCCTTTATCTACTGTGCTATGTGTCCTTGTGGAACTAGAACAGTCTACCAAGTGATCGAAATAAAGGGTTCAGTTCAACATTCAAATCAACTGAATAAGGCCGGAGCGTACAACGGCCGAAACGTTGTAATAAATATTTGACCATATTTGTTGTACTTTTCTTCCGAAACTTCGGACAATTTATGTCCCCCTTGTCCGAGATATATATATATATATATATATATATATATATATATATATATTAAAGAGAATGAACAGTAATATATATAATTATTTCTATTGTTTACAAAACAGTGCTCAATACAAATATACAGAGCATAAATATTATAAATATACTAATTTAAAAATATGGTTCCATCGGTATACAGGAATTACCATGTTTCAAAAACAGGATCTAAATATTTAAAATTCAATTATAGAATTAAATCCCTAGTCGTGTTTCATTTTCATTTTGTAATAAATTATTTTGAAACTTACTTAGTTTTAAAGGCACATACATTCATAATATTAGTTCCTAAAGATTCGGGGAAATCCAAACATTTTAACAAGGGTGGTAGGGTATTCATTTTCAATGACAACTATTGTATCAAAATATATGTTAAATAGTTGTCAGTGAAAATGAATACCCTACCACCCCTTGTTAAAATGTTTGGATTTCCCCGTATCCTTAGAAACTAATATTATGAATGTATGTGTTTATAGTTGTTACAACATATGAGTTAAATAGTTGGACTAGGGAACTTAATTTAATTTAATTCTATACTTGAATTTGAAGTTCTTAGTTTATGTTTTTGAAACATGTTAATTCCTGTTTCGCGATGGAGCCATATTTTAAATTAGTAAATTTATAATATATATATATATATATATATATATATATATATATATATATATATATATATATATATATATGTATGTATTATGGCAACTAGGATAGGATGCTTAAGTTCCTTGGATGAACCTGAATTTATCGAGACTTGGACCCGATGTTTTGCAGCCCAGGATATGGTTAAAAATCCAGATTTTTTATATTTCCATATATATATATATATATATATATATATATATATATATATATATATATATATATATATTAGACATTATTAGATACAAGTGATGAGTTCGAATGCGACGCTAAAAATCTAAACTATTATATTAAATCCATTAATTTCGGATTAATTTCCTGTAAATTTTGTATAGCACTTCGTATATGCCTGTCTATCTCGCTATCTTTCTATCTATTTAATTTATATATCTATCCATTTATTTATCGCATCCTATTCAGTATCTATCTATCTATCCATCATATTCTGTTCAGTATCTATCTATCGCATACTGTTCAGTAACTATCTCTAATACTTTTCAGTATCTATTAGGTTGGTGCAAAAATAATGTCGTTTTCGCACATATGTGAGAAAACGACATTATTTTTGCACCAACCTAATATCTATCTATCTATCTATCTATCTAATACTATTCAGTATTTATCTATCTAATACTATTCATTATATCTCTATCTATCTAATAGTCTTCAGTGTCTATCTATCTATACATCTATCACCCTTCAGTATCTATCTAGCTATCTACCTACCTATCTAATACTCTTCAATATCTGTCTCTCTCTCTCTCTCTCTCTCTCTCTCTATATATATATATATATATATATATATATATATATATATATATATATATATATATAAATACAAATATAGATAACTATACTCGTTTCGAAAAACCCTCGAATTTTTGATTTGCCAATAATCAAATCAATCTCGAGGGAAAAAAAGGTTTTAAAAAAAGAAAGAGCTACAAACATGAAAGTCTGTTGAAGAAAATCGCACAGATACAGGTTTGAAGCCCAAAGAAAAAAACCCGATACGAGTAAACAACTAACTAACAACAGAGCTCAATACAACCGTAGAGCAGACCTAGATAAACCTAGTGAGCCAGACAAACCTACCTGGGTTTCACCTAAACGGATCGTCAGGGAAAGTCGGCTTTCCCTGACGATCGGTTTAGGCGAAACCTAGGTAGGTTTGTCTGGCTCACTAGGTTTACCTATATATATATATATATATATATATATATATATATATATATATATATATATATATATAGAGAGAGAGAGAGAGAGAGAGAGAGAGAGAGTGAGTGATAGATAGATAGATAGATAGATAGATAGATAGATAGATCATGCTGTTCAGTATCTATCTTCGAATTCTATCTCAGTGAATTCTAGCTTCGACTTTATTTAAACCCAGAAAATCGATAAAGCTAGACGTACCTCGTCTGTCAGTGAATTCAACCCTTCACTTGAAACTCCGCAATTTCCCGTTTGTGTTATACACTCATAATTTCCTAGAGAGGAACTTGCAAAGTGAAAAGATTAAAATTAATATTTCCCTAATATTTAATAAAAGTATAAACGATGCTACTTCGATTTTTATTTCTCTTAAATAAAAATGTCTTAAACAAAACACTTTGATTCGAAATAATTCTATTTCGACTCATCCAGACGAGCTATTTGACATTTCCGGGCTTTACTTCGAGCTATTCTTCGACGATTATTAGGCAACACGTCTGACAGCTTCAGTGTCAGTCTCTTCTCCTGAATAGTATATCATTAATATTAGGCTGGTGCAAAAATAATGACGTAATAATGTCGTTTTTTGACGTTGAAAAATATCTCAAAAAACGACATTGTTACGTCATTATTTTTGCACCAACCTAATAGCTTTAAGCGTATCCCTGTTAAGAGAAAGGGACACTTGAATTCGCGTACAGACAGTGGAATGCGTGCGCACGAACGGAAAGAGACGAGCACTCACGTGTCCTACCTTCACAAAGTGCACCTGATAATGAATTCTGGGGTTGTATCGTTGTTTCACATACAGAACAGTTGTGGGCGACGTCCGTTACACCAGAGATTGGTAGGCAGGTTTATCCTGTACGATCGTGCACTCTCATTCTCTACCCCCCTCTCTCTCACTCTCCATATATATATATATATATATATATATATATATATATATATATATATATATATATATATGTATTATAATAAAAAGAAAGAAAAGTAAGATATGTAATCCGGTGTTCTCATTAATATTTTTATTTTTACAAAACAGTGCTCAATGTAAATTTACAGAGCATAAATATTATAAATTAACTGAATTAAAATATGGTTTCTTCGCTACACAGGAATTACCATGTTTCAAAAACCGAAGTTAAAACTTAAAATTTAATTATATAATTAAATTAAAAGCATTAGTTCTGTTTCATCTTCAAGCGAATTTTACAATAACTTATTTTCAATTTCTTTTAAAAATTTGCTGAGTTTTAAACGCACATACAATTCATAATTTTTTTTTTCAAAGATACAGATAAATCCAATCATTTAGACAGGGGTGGTAGCGTATTCATTTTTATTAACTATTATTGTATCAATTATGAGTTACGTTTGAAAAAGAGGTTAAATCGAGGGAGGGTAGGGATGTATTTTTCAACGAATTTTGACATCCGTTCAACGCATGTCGTTTGTTTTTTTTTGTTTTTTATTTTATATACGAGAATAAGTTTTTCGGCATTTTTCCTATGAATTCATGAGCATTTTTAGAATTAATGACATAAGTACTCTAACATGGGAAGACAAACGTGAACGATAACATTTTTTTACGAGGCAAAATGCTTCAAGGCATTTTATAGACACACAATATTAACGCGGAACTTAAATACTTACACACACACACATATTATATATATATATATATATATATATATATATATATATAGTTTTGTAGGTACAAAATTTAATGATCGAAATAAAAGTATAAAACTTAATATTGCGAGACATATTAAAAACGGGCGAAGCAACCGTTTTCGCTCCCGCTCTTCAGGCTTCAACGGGAGATTTAATTTAAAATTAACACAGAAAAATATACAATAAAAGGAAGAAGAGCAGGAGCGAAACTGGCTGCTTCGCCCGTTTTTAATATGTCTCCTAATATTAAGTATTTCGACTTTTATTTCGATATATATATATATATATATATATATATATATATATATATATATATATATATATATATATGAAAATATATAGAAAATAGGAAAGAACTGGTTAGGTAAATAATCCAAAGTTCTTTAGTATTTTCGTTATTCCAAAAAAGATTTCGCTTGAAGATGGAACAGAGCTTACTTTAAGTCAATTTAATTCAAATAATTATATTGAAGTTTTCGGTTCTTGTTTTGAAACATGAGAACTCTTATGTAGCGTGTTGGAGTCATATTTTTAAATAAATAATTATATATATATATATATATATATATATATATATATATATATATATATATATATATATACAAGTATAGGATTGGTGTATCTGGAATAGATTCCAATAACCTACAATTACTATTCTTAAAATCAATTACTAATCTTAAATTAACAACATCATCACTTGATAAGTCACCAGTGGTGTTAAAAACAAAATGGCTATTTTTGTAGTGATTTTGTAACATATTTATGTTATAATTTTCGAATAAATAATTATATATATATATATATATATATATATATATATATATATATATATATAGAGAGAGAGAGAGAGAGAGATAGAGAGATGTGTGTGTGTGTGTGTGTGTGTGAAAATCGCGATCAAATATGGATTAGAATACGACAAAATGAGGAACAAACAGGAAACGCTTATAAATTTAACTTATATTTGGCCGGGTTTATACTTGAGTCAACAATAATATTGATCTGGTTTATACTTAAGACTATAGGTGGACTATACTCTTGATTATACACGGCTTCGCAATTATCTACTCTACTAGTGGTGACTTGAAAAGATGGATTTTCTAGTTCCATATAGTTGAGCAGGTATTCAAATATATTACCTTATCACGCATAACTTTCGAGTACTTTAATGTGTGTGTGTGTATGTACTTACCGATCATATTATGCCTTTAAATTCCTTGAGGGAAAGAGTGGCACAATATGCTGTTTCTATAACAAGCCAGTTTTTTTAAATGAGTTAGTTGTTAGACTATTGCACAACCCCCATTCTGGAGGATCAGGTTTTGAAATCAGAACCAGGTCTGTCCTGCTATTTACCCATATGCTGGAGGAGGAGAAGAACAATACGATTCATACCTTTCCCAAGGTTATTAGCACGTAAGTGGATGTAATGGATTCGACTGGAATTCGAACTCTGATCTCCAATACCTCAATTAGAGCCGCTATCCATTACTCTACCGTTGATATAATAGATCTATTTCAGACATTTTTTTTTTATGTTTATACGTTCTTTTTATAGATACAAATATTTAAGTAAATGCTCTGTTTATAATAACTGTATTAAATAACATTTACCGGCCTGAATGTCCGGGAAATTGTCATCGAAAACATGCATCCTCCGACAGGAATCGAACCTGTATCCTATACGGAACTGTCATATAGCCTGATGTGATTTTACCGATCAGGCCGGTAAATGTTGCTAATATTGTTTATTATAAACAGAGCATTTAGTTGAATATTTGTATCTATAAAAAGAACGTATAAACATAAAAAATGCCTTAAATAATTGTCGGACATTGTCCATTTCATAATGTAATAGATCTATTGAATTAGTAACTCTTACAAGAATTCCTAACAACTGCCTATCCCTGCCTTGCTAATTTTCAGTGTATTTCTCGAATAAAACATCTTGGTAAATATTTGTCCAGTGAGGGCCTCATGCTCATTTCTGAGTACACTCGTCGACAAAGGTTTCTAGCTAATTCCCGTAGCAAAGGATGTGCAATGTTATTGGCCCTGACCTGGTATCTCGAGTTCAGTGACTTTCCTACCGCCGTAATGTAGCTTTCCTCTGCCGTTTCTATAAATAAATTCCTGCTAATTATTCTAACAAGCCTCCATCTAAGCTACCTAAAATTTATGAATTTAAGCGCAGTACTAGATTGGCGGTAAGGTCTCATCATTTTACAGTCGAAATGGCTTGATTTAACCGTAATATCGCTCTTCTCGCTTGTATAACCCGCTTCCATCTTCTAGCTTCACAGTCAAGGTTCCTTTTCAAAAATTTAAATGCAATATCAATCGTTATCTTCTGTCTTCTTAATTCTTGTTCTTTTATTATTCTCTCTCTTTAATAGTATTTTTATTTTTCTCATACTCTGAAGCACTCAGTAACAGCTTGCATCTTAGTGGCTCTATTGCCTTACTAGGATTTGAAATGATAAAAAGGTGCTCGTTCAATGGGATACTCTATGTTGGATAAACGTTAGTTATATTTTCTGGGGGGTAGCTTTTAATCTGATGTGGTCTGTTGCTGAACAAAGACATTACAATCAAATGCTCGATCACGATGACTTGTGAATTTGTGCTAACACAATTACAGACGGCTTCTGAAAAGTTCGTCGAACCAATTTCACTCCAATTTTGGTCAAACCGTGATATATTTTTTAGACATATCTTAACAGTGGCGTACCCTGTGATCGTCTCCTCCAGACTCCGATATAAACAAGAAATTACTTCCTTCATAAGTCAACCTTGGTGAGAACCTAGGTCTCAGCGTCGGAACGTTGACATCCCCACCAGGCAGCCACGCCCAACTCTATTCTATAAATCTGTTTTCATGTATTCCTGATCACTGACAATAACTTATTTCATGATCTTAAATATACACCTTATTAAATAAAAACAAAATGTAAAATTGAGAGTCAAATAATTAAATTTTTCTTTTAAGCATTCAAGTTACGGCTGTGGTTTTAATTCATTCATAATCCTCTAAATAATATTTACCTTATGTTATATTCCGTGCTAGGAGAATAAACACATAACACCAGATGGATACTAGAAGAAAGGTTTATTGTACACAACAAGTACAATATGAAATACGGTGCAGTTATACGCACAGGTCAATCTAGTAGTCAGTGCCGTCAATTGGACAGTCGGACGTGCTTGCGTCATCTCGCTGTTAAACTCTTCCCCTCGAGTCTCTCGTAGATGGTTGACTTTATAGGTACTTACTACCTATAGTGTAATCATTCATGGGGGTAACTGGTTATTCCGTTACATCACCTTATTACACCAAGTCTAACACAAAAAGTGGGCTTTTACAAATTTTTGTGGGAGTGAGATTCAAAATATACGTTTTATAATTTATAATTTGAATTTTTAATATTTTTCACAGATCTTCTAACAGATTTGAAGTAATTATTAAATTATTAAATAATTCAATCACGTTAATTTATATTATATTTTCGATATCTGTTAAAAGAAAAATATACGATAAACATTTGGGTCACTTTGTTCCAATATATGTTATAATCATTGCCATGTCAGCAATATTAATGTTAATGACGAGGTTGACCGTTTCTTTATAAGAAAACATTCGACATTAATTCACAGAACGGCGTTAATTCCAGTTGAAATCTTTACATGAAAACAATTAATCAGGAAATTAACCTTTTCCTGTCTGTTAACTGATACTTTATAATCATTTCACACCAAGTAAGACAATAATGTCACTAAGAAGGCATGTGGGTAACTGAGTGTTAAGAGAGTATGAGAAAAACTACTATTAATGAGAGAAGACAATAAAAGAATGAAGAAGACAGACGATAACGATTAACATTAGATTTAAATTTTAAAAGAACAAAGTTCACTAGGAAACATGAATAGAATTCCGCAAGCGAGAAATGCAGCAGAAGAAACTGTTATCATAGAACTTACGGTTACATCTAGTTATATCAACTCTAAAACCATAAGACCTTG
This sequence comes from Acanthosepion lycidas, assembly GCA_963932145.1. Classification (NCBI taxonomy): domain Eukaryota; kingdom Metazoa; phylum Mollusca; class Cephalopoda; order Sepiida; family Sepiidae; genus Acanthosepion; species Acanthosepion lycidas. The sequence continues at coordinate 25,327,596 of OZ010592.1, read as the reverse complement.
CCGCCAATCTAGTACTGCGCTTACATTCATAAAGTTTAGGTACCATAGCGGAAAAGTTCATCAGATCAATTACTACGAAAATATCGATATGAAAATTACATTGAAGCTACATTGTGGCGGTGAGAAAGTGACTGAAACCGAGATGCCAGATTAAGGCTAACATTGCAGATTCTTTGGATTTTATCAAGAATCTCTAAATATATAATACCAGATCAGATGGGACATCAATATTCAAAAGAAGGATGAATGGTAGACTTATAAATATGAAAGACAGATTCTTCTTTGGAGTTTATCAAGAATATCTAAATATATAGCATGAGCCCCAGTCAAGATGTGACAGCAATATTCAAAGCAAGGACGAATGGTAGATTTATAAATATGTAAAATTGATTCTGGCGAGAAAAAAAAAACTGCAACCGCTCCTTCTAGCATTGATCGGCTTTTTATTTAAATTAGTGGAAATGTCTATTCAGTCATATCCTTATTTTCTCTCTTACAGTTACATTTGCTATCCATTTTTAATTGTTGCTGCTTCTAGAAGTCTTCAAGGGATGTCGTTTCTGTTATTTGATAAAATTCTTTGTGATTTAGGGGCGCCAGTCTAATTGATCTGATGAAGCTATTCTTTAAGACCTGCAGGGTTTATTCCCTTTTTGAATCAATGATTTGGGAAAACGGTTGAATGTAGCTTATACTCTATACATTTCTGTATGAGTCGAATGCCATGAATGGGATCAACATCAGTGTCTATATATGAAAAGGTTGTTTAAAAACAGGACTCGTCTTCTTAGATTAATGTTTTGGGTTTGTCGCAGATTGCAGTGTTGGATAAATCTAGCTTACTGTTGCAATGGATTCCAGTCGAATCCATTACATTCATTTACGTGCTAATCCCATTGAGAAAGCCATGAATCATCTTATTCTTCTCTCAGCTATGGGTAAATAGCAGGACAGACCGAAGAAAGAAATGGAAACCTACTACTACTCAATTTACTTTCTGTGCGTATGCAATTTTTTTTTCAGTAAATGTTACAGATTATATTAATATCGTTCCAAACTAAACAAAGTTTCCTTAGTAGTCCAAATAGGTCTTTGTGTCGGACCTTATCAAATGCTTTTGCGTTGCTCACTTTGAAGGCAATCCCGGTGGAGTAATGGATAGTGGCTCGGATTGAGGAATCGCAGTGCTGAGTTCGAATTCGATTCGAATCCATTAAATTCACTTACATGCTAATACCCTTCGGAAAGGTATGAATCATCTATGCCCCCACCAACTATGGGTAAATAGCAGGACAGACCGGGTTCTATAGAGTCGGCTGAAAGACCGTAGAAAGAAATGGCAACCTACTGCAGGAAAAGAAATCTGCCTCGCCAGACAATGGCACATAACATACTCATAATGAAGCAGCTTTAATACATCTAGGAATTAAATCATACAGCTTCCTGACTTCATCCAGAGGAATTTTCAGCCATTCTTCCATTAAAACCATCTCCAGCTCTTTACGGCACGACGGTGGAGGATAGCGGCTCCTAACTTGTTGCTCCAAAATGCACCACAAATGTTCAATAATATTGATATCTTGAGATTGGCGAGGCCATGCCATGTATTCTAGCTCACTTTCATGCTCTTCATACCAATTCTTAACCACTCGAGCGGTATATATTGGAGCATTATCGTCTTGGAAGATGCAGTCACCATCAGGGAATAAAGTTTTGGCCATTGGATGAACATGATCTCCCAAAATGTTCAGGTAATCTTTGCTGTTGATTCTACCATGCAGGGCAACTATTGGACTGAGACATTTCCCTGATATGGCGGCCCAAACTATCACTGATCCACCTCCATGCTCCACTGTCGGAAGAAGGCAGTCAGGGTTGTAAGCTTCTTTGGGCTACCTCCACAAATAAAATCGCCCTGGAGTTGGGAAAAGCGAAAAACTGGACTTGTTTGAGAATATGACTTGCTTCCATTGGTCTGCAGACCAGACATTATGATCTCTGCACCACTTCAACCTCTTTTGAATGTTGTGAGTGGAGAGAAGAGGTTTCCTCACAGCGGCTCTTCCATGATATGCAGCCTGATGGAGCTCACGGTGAAAAGTTTTAGTAGAAACTGAACTATTCAGATGGATATTCAACTCAGCAATCACTTTGGCTGCATTTATCCGATCATTTTTTGCCACATTGCGTTTCAATGCACGTCAGTCCCTGTCAGTAAGTTTGCAAGTCCGGCTCGAATAGCTACGGTTGCTAGAGGTATTGCCCTGTTTCTCGAATTGCATCAGTGTTCTTGATATGGTAGCTCTTGAAAAACCAAACAGTTCAATAACCTTAGTGATCGAGGCTCCTGCCATTCGAGCTCCAACAATTTGCTCTTTTTCGAACTCGGTCACGTATTTAGCTTAAATTTTACTAAATTCTAAAAATAGATAAGACAAAGACAGTAAATTGGATAAATAAACGTATTTACAATAGATATAACCTGCAATTACGAAGTTTTACTTAAAGTTCTTAATATAATAGGTCTTTGAAATATAGGAGTGTAATTTGCAAATGTTCCAATTATTTTGTCCAACCCCTGTAACTGACTGACTCTTCTGTTTAATTTCCTTATCCATTATACTCAATTTCTTTTAAATTATCCATATACCACGACAATTAAAAAGTTCAGTATTTAACCGTTAATGACAAACAGAGCTACACCCTTGTTCAAACTAATTGAAACAATCGTTTTAGTTTTCTTTCTTTCAATATACAGTCAGATTTATACCCACTGGAGTGACAGGGTGTAATCGATTTCTATTTTTTCCTCAGATTGTGTGGTGTGCAGTAATATGAATCTATTTTCGGGATGTATGATGAAATTTGTTTGGCCTCATCTGTGATTGCATCAGATTTTTATCACGCCCAGACACTATTGTCTCGACTGTCGATTAGTTGTTCTACAGCCATTATCTGCGATGGACGTTACTCCAAGGAATCACACGAAAATTGTAACGCTGCACGAACACACTGGCAAGCCTTACGAATGAGCAAATCTAAGTTCTATAGATTGGCCCGGAAACTCTCCAGATTTAAATCCAATCGAGAATCTGTGATCAATATGCAAGGAACAACTCTGTGGAATGGACATACGAAGTACTGAAATTAGCACTGGGTCATGTTTCATTGGAGAAATACGATAAAAAGTAAATAATAACGGAATTATTGTTTTGTTGCAATTAATTTACACAAGGTGTCAAACAGGAAAAGATAAACGACAAAAAATCTTGTGGGTGGGACGCATAGCAAGGAGAAAGGGTAATAGATGCAGTAAAATGTCGGTTCAACCATGCCGAATGCATATCAAGTGCGCCAGTAAAAGAATAGCAAAAAGGAAGAGAAAAATGATAGAGGGGTTTACAGGTAATACTTGTGTTGGAGTTATCTCCTCCTTAATTCCCTAATTGTTCACTAGGGGTCGCTCTCCCTACACTATAAATACTGGGCGACTTCTCGCCTCGTTCTCTTTTTCATTTTGCATTTCAGCGGACACATTTAAAAATGTGATCTCTCGTAGAAATCCGCGTTTTCGCCCACTTGTGGGAAAAGGCCATGAAACACACATGCACGTACTTACGAACATTCACCAAAATACAAACGCAAACACAAATGCTGATGTCTTTGTCACTTGTAAATTTGTTGTTTAATACATATATTTGTTGATTATATATATATATATATATATATATATATATATATATATATATATATATATATATGTCGGTCTTGTTTGTTTTCTTTACGTCTTCGGTTAGACTCAACGTGAGCTGACATTGTTCTTGTAGTTGGACCTTCTAGTAGGAATAAACAACACGTGTTTCTAATCCAACAACACTTAAACACACGGTCCTCTACAGCTGAGAGAGAATAGCACGGTCACGGTCGTTACGGAAGGAATAGGGAAAACAATCTTTTGTTAGTAGTGTCCTTGCAATGACTTTTGCTGCAGATAGTAATTTGACTCTCCTAAACAAAGAGAAATATTAGGCATACATTCCTGTCTGAATTTCAGAGATGTTTGCATTATTTATACTCACTCATAATCAGATTTCTTTCTTCTTATTTTTCTTTATGCCCACCTCGCCCCAAGCAAGACAATAAAGCCACTAAGACACAAGGAGTTTACTGAGTGTTAGAAAATATGTAGAAATAAAATATTAAGGAGAGATGGAAAGATGAGAAAAATAAAAGAGCAGCAATTAAGAAGACACATAACAATTGATTACTTGCATTATTTACATTTTTCACACTGTTATACTCATCTTCACTGACATATTCACAACGCTTTGACCGTTGTACGCTCCGGCCTTCTTCAGATGATTGGAATTTCGAACCAAACCCTTTATTTCAACCACCGGGGTACATCGTTCTAGTTACACATGCCATGCCTCTTCTGGATATCTCAGTTATTTCCCTTTAATTCAACTCTCCAAGTTTTGGTTTACCACTGGCGTAGCCTGGTATTGAAAGAAAGCAGTGGTATTGAACTCAAACCTCTTTGTGTTTAGTCACTGGATCTAACCAACGTCCTTATCCACCGGGCTCTTGAGAAAATCTGTGTATGAATTTTTGGGACTGATAAATCTTATGTCTCAGCAACCTTTTTTCTTTTTTTTACCAGAGCTTATATTGCAATTTTGGTTGTTATTGCTTTTGTCTTGGATTTAAATTTTTGAAGATCGAAGTTGACTGAAAAGCAGAAAATCAGAAGAGTCTGACAATCTAGGTGAGACAAAAGAATATAGAACTTAGCTATATCTATCCCTTTCAACTGTAAAATGATGTGACCTTGTCGCCATTTTACGTATGAGAGATTAAGTCACAGGTCTTCACAAATCGTACGACCACAGAATTAGAAAACTTTCCCCATTTCACCCCAGGCAGGACAATAAAGCCACTGATACGTAATGGGTTGAGAGTGTTACAGAATATGAGAAAAACTACTATTAAGACGAGAGGAAAATAATAGAATAAGAATTAAGAATAATGGAACAAGAATTAAGAATAATGGAATGAGAATTAAGAATAATGGAATGAGAATAAGAATATGAATTAAGAAGACAGACAATAAAGATTGACATTGTATTTAAATTTTTGAAGATCGAAGTTGGCTAGAAAAAAAAGGAGCCGATAGGGAGTTCCTCAAGTGAGAAGTGCGAGGGGAAAAACTGTTGGCACAGAAATTACGGTTACATCTTACAATTTCAATTGTAAAATGGTGAGATCTAACAGCCAACCTCGTAGTACGCTTACATTCATAATATCTAGGTATAAAAGAGAAAGGCTCATGAAAACAATTACCATGAAAAAATACAGAGAAAAGACATAGGGAAACTTCGTTAAGACGTTGAAAAAGTGACTGAAGCCAAGACGCATGGTCAGGTCCGATAACATTGCAGATTCGTCTTTGTATTTTATAAAGAAGCTTTAAATCAATGGTTCTAAAATGGTGCGCCTGGGCGCACTGTTGCGCCTTGAAAAATGTCTAGGCACGACCTGGCATTCCAGAGGAATATGTGTCCAGATATAAGAAATAAATATATTTACTTTATTATATTTCTGTAGCCGTCTCGTTCATATTTATGCAAATTAGGCATTTTCCGTTCTCACTACAATTAAGTGCAAAAATAGAGGAACTCTTCAATGTATTGAGGAGGAAATGAGAGTTTGCCTATCAAATATACGCCCAAACATTGACGAAATCGCTAAGACTCACCAGGCTGATGTTTCTCGTCAACACAAGAATGAATAGACTTAATGTGTGTTTTATTTTATATTTTTATTGCCTTATTTCTTTTCTGTAATATTTGAGTTCATTATATCATATTTTTTTCTGAAATGTGTATATAGTGCGCCTACAATTATTGGTAGGAGTTCAAGTTCGCCCCGACTTCAAAAAGTTTGGGAACTACTGCCCTATGGTATAAAGTACAAGGTTTATGTTCAATAATTATGTGATTATTTCTCGTTTCTAGTTCAGTTTAATCTCATCAGAGCATTTCCACAAGAAAATACTTTATACTTAGACGCAAGTCCCATCATGACACAGCTCTAAAAATATGTATTGTAGATGTTCGTTAAGGTGTCAAGACACTTGGAGCCATCTTAGGGAGATCTTTGTTTTTATATCTGATGTGTAGAGAATTCCACAAAGCTGGAATTTTCGGAATAAAACTCACATTGCCTGATAGGCATAAAGATGTTTTTTCATTAACACAAGAATGAATAAACTTAAGGAATGTTTCATTTTTTTATTTTTTCATTGCATTATTTCTTTTCTGCAATATTTGACTTCATTATAATATATTTTCCCGAAATTTGTATATAGTGCGTCTATAATTATTGTTAGGATTTCAAGTGCGTCCCGACTTTAAAAAGTTGAAGAACCACTGATCTAAATATATAGCAGAAGCACCAGGCCAGATAAGATAGTAATATTCAATACATAGGCTCTCCAAATGTGCGCGTGGGTGTGTTTTTCAGTGCATAGGTCCAGATAGCTTACTCCCTTACAGACAAAATACATTTGAAATTAATAAGTTAAGGCATAAAAACTGTGAATTCACTGTCAAATATCTAAAAACTCTGCATCGCCCTCATTTTTCTGTTAGCCTAATTTTTGCATTAATATTTTACAAGGCTAGAGGACTGTCAGATTCATACAAACACCTTTTAGGCAAGCATACAGTTAAATGAACTCACATCTATACAGAATGCATGCTTCTGGATATATGAATTGATAGTGAGACACACATGTCCAAGGGTAAATTAGCTACATATACCTCACATTTTGATTGTAATGAGAGATTGATAAATAAATATATATGAATAGAGATAGATAGGTAGATAGATAGATAGGAATAGATAGATAGATAGATAGATAGATAGATAGATAGATAGATAGATAGATAGATAGGAATAGACAGAGATAGATAGATAGATAGATAGATAGATAGATAGATAAGATTTGTTTTATTCAATTGTTCTACTCTAGTTGTAGTATTTCTATAACAAGTTTTTACACTTTTAGCCCGTCAATTTCAAGGAAACACACACATACATATATATGTATGTACACTCACACAAACATATATATATATATATAACAGAGAGAGTGTCATTGATGTTATAGAACATGCTTCAATCGGCGCATGTAAACAAACACCATCGTTTTTATTTGAATCCGCATAAACGATTCTTTCTTTCTTCATCTACAGAATTGTCAATATTGGTA
>OZ010592.1:25257820-25315320 GCA_963932145.1 Acanthosepion lycidas | reverse complement strand
CCTTTATTTCGTTCGCAGAAGTAGACTGTTCTAGTTCCACGTGTCATGTTTAATGGATGTCAGTTATCAGTTATCTCCTATTAATTCCTCTCTCCAAGTCTCAAGAGACATGACACGTGGAACTAGAACAGTCTAAGCCATACATATTCTTGTAGGCGAAAGAACGACACGAAATAGTAGTAATAGTGACGATGGCGTCGAAGAGTTTGTCAAAATGTCTGATAAAACTCATTAGTTGAAAATCTTTTTAAAATACGTTGACTCCCACTCGACCCACCGGAGGGTCGTGGTTGTATGTCTGCAAAGCCGGTGGGTCGTTTCTCAATTACTTTTCAATGAGGATTATTGGGAATTGGATGATATGGTTGATTGCTAATGAGATCATGGTCCATCATTTTTTTTTTTTAATTAAATATTTTAAAATTATTTTTTGTCTTTTATTTTGTTTGCCTTTTGGAATATGTACAGTTGTATTTTGGGGTCATTTTTTTTTTTTTTTTTTTTACACAGAGCTGTACCATATATCCGTGTGGGATTTTCTGTTGTAAAATAGACTCAGTTACCGAACGACACACAGGTATCGATATCCTTGTCTTATATATGAGACAGTATTAAAACAAAGTCGCTTGTACCAAAATTAATTAGAATATAGTGTTGGGACCCTGGGTCGACAAGAGAAATGAGGTTTGGGAGCTAATGTTAAGGGAAACTCTAAGCAGAAACATTTACAGAGATTTCACTAAGGGTCTACTTCGTTCCCATTATTTTTTTTTCTTTTATGCGCTATGTCTTTTCTGAGAGAGGTCAATCACAGCCCTCCATAAATTCCTGATATTAAGTACACTAATGCTTGACGCTTTAGCATCCATCTTTCTACTTACTCTTCAATCTATTTAAACAAACCCAGACGAGTCCTTGGTTTTCTCCACCGCTTTTATCACCTTCAGTAATTCCTGTGAGTGTTAAATTCTCCAGGCTATCTTTCCTTATTATATGTCTAAGAATCAGCTATCTCTGAGTTTCCTTGTAGTTCCTATTCTCTTTTAAACTTCCTCATTTCCCATATGCTCTGTCCATTGTGTTCTCAACAATAATCGATAGAACATCATTTCTATTGGTTAATGTCTGTTCTTATCCGTGAGGAGATTATTCCGGATTAACAGCTACAAAGCAGATTAGATATTACATAGTAGTTCCACAGTTTTTACTTTATTCATAAGGACATTTTCTTCACAATAAAAAATCTACTAAAACAAAAATTATAGATTAAAATAAGTGTATCGTCCATGGTTATCAAATGACAACAAGTCTATTTATGTCTACAGCATTTTTCTTAGTATTCTTCACCTTCTCTTTCTTCTTCTTCTTGTCATCATCATCATTATTATTATTATTATTATTATTATTATTATTATTATTATTATTATTTCCTTTGATTTCTGGCGTTTGCACATTTCTATCCGGGTCCCGCCCAGGGACCTAAGGTTAGAAATGACACAATGACACTTTCCACTGACGAAAAAAAAAAATCATAGATAAAGCCCTTCGTAAAGTGTGGGCTGTACTTGTCAGAACATTTTTTTGTATCTCCTTGAGGCATGGACTTCCAGGAATCCCTTCAATTAGCCTACTGCAATCTTTTCCAACCAGTCCTAGAGCTCCAACTAAAACAGGGATTGTTGATGTTCCTATATGCCACGACTTCAAAGATACATTGCACTCAGCAGGGACTGCCATATCAATAAGGAGGCACGTTTTTGTTTGTGGTCTTTAATAACAATATCTGGGCGGTTGGCCTTGATTGTTCTGTCAGTGTGTATTGTGTAATCCCATAAAATTGTAAGAGGTCCTATCTCCGTAACCGTGTCTGGGTGGTGTTCATACCAGTTTCTTTCAGTTTCCTTCCCGTAGAAGTTGCAGATTTTCCAGTGCAGATATTGGCCCACTCTCTCATGCCGGGTTTTATATTCAGTGGGTGCCAATATCGTGCAACCTGATACAAGATGATCAATTGTTTCTGGATATTTATCACAGAATCTGCATTTTGGCTAACACAATATTTTAGTATATGTGCTTGATAATTCCTAGTTAATAAGCATTGGTCCTGTGCAGCAAGGATAAAAAAACCTTCAGTTACAGCTTTCAACCCTGCACTACGTAGCCACTGATGGGTACGGGTTTTGTCTACGTCAGCTTCTTTGGTACAGGCAGAGTATTGGCCATGAAGCGGTTTATCTTGCAAAACGCTTCTGTATCTGGTCGGTTGCATTCGTCTTTGCTGTCTTTTTTAAGTATTTTGCAGTTTCAGCCAGTGTATTGTGCTATACTTGCATTATTATTATTATTATTATTATTATTATTATTATTATTATTATTATTATTATTGGACCTTACCCATAACAACATAATGGACTATTCCATACGTAATAAATACTGCGCCTCAAGAGGCTGCAGGGAGTTCAGTCCGAAGCCGGGTGACCGGCTGATCGGTTGAACTCTCTGCCTACGGGCGGGGAGGAACCCGAAGGAGGCTACGCCGAAGGGCGGAGTCTCTTTTGGGGTGGTAGACTGACCCTGAATCCGTTTATACGGGTTCAAAGGGCATATTTTTGCCCGAGCCCACGGGCTCGGAAACACCACGTTAAACCGGCCTTGTGCCATATGATGCCCTCGTGTGGGGGTGACTAAATACCGTTCAGTCCGAAGTCGGGCGACCGGCAGATCGGTTGAACTTTCTGCCTACGGGCGGGGATGAACCCGAACGAGGATACGCCGAAGTGCGGAGTCTCTTTCGGGGAGGTAAACCGACCCTGAACCCGTTTACACGTGTTCAAAGGGCATATTTTTGGTCCAGCCCAAGGGCTCTGAGATCCCACGTTAAACCGGCCTTGTGCCGCATGATGCCCTCGTGTGGGGGTGACTAAATACCGTTCAGTCCGAAGTCGGGCGATCGGCAGATCGGCTGATCGGTTGAACTCTTTAGCCTTCGGGCGGGGAGGAACCCGAACGAGGCTACACCGAAGGGCAGAGTCTCTTTCGGGGAGGTAAACCGACCCTGAACCCGTTTATACTGGTTCAAAGGGCATATTTTTGGTCCAGCCCACGGGCTCGGAGATCCCACGTTCAACGGGCCTTGTGCCACATGATGCCCTCCTGGCAGGGTGACTAAATACCGTTCAGCCCGAAGTCGGGCGACCGGCAGATCGGTTGAACTCCTTGCCTTCGGGCGGGGAGGAACCCGAACGAGGCTACGCCGAAGGGCAGAGTCTCTTTCGAGGAGGTAAACCGACCCTGAACCCGTTTATACTGGTTCAAAGGGCATATTTTTGGTCCAGCCCACGGGCTCGGAGATCCCACGTTAAACCGGCCTCGTGCCACATGATACCCTCGTGGGGGGGACTAAATACTGTTCAGTCTGAAATCTGGAGTGTAGTTTGTCACAAGTCTCTCAGTAAGTCAGAGCGAGCGAGTCAGTCAGTCGAGTAAGAGGCAAACCAAAACAGTGTCGCGTTCAGACAATTACTACTAAACCTGATTGTTCCTACTAACACTTTCTACTTCTATGTATATATTCCTGTTTGTAATATATCTGTTATTCCAAATCCGTGTTCGAGTTCTTCTTTATTGGTTCTACCTTGGACTATCACCGTGGTACAAGAACCGGACCATAGCATTTATAATCTGACTTTTGTTGTTATCACATATGTACGAAACCGGAGCCAAAGGTAGCAAAGGAAAGCAGGAAGAAAGGGCTAACCATCAATTAAAAGTAAGTCATTAGCAAGAGGGACGGCCAAAATATGCCTGTTAGGAAAATGTGAATATTTAGGAAGTTTGTTAAGAGATAACAGGAAAATCCGAAGACATATTGGAATAAAATGCCTTTCAGAAGCAAAACAAAGTATTAAGCTCAGAATTTCTATGACGAGGAATTATCATTATTTAAAATATATATTCGGAATATTGTCCTCACCTTTTTTTTCTTATCACACCGCTTCGGTCGTTGTACCCTGAGGCCTTTATCAGGTGTAATCTCTGGGTCGGGCAGTGGGGGTACTTGGATTCAGTAGAAACGGGAGATCAATAACTGAGCAGTGGTAAAACTACTAGATGATATCGCTAGACATGGGCAGAGAAACGAGAACAGTCTTCCCCCTCCCCGTGGATTAAATAAGTGGTTCAGTTCAAAATTCCCTGTGGGTTACCCACATCGATATAGACCCGAGGAAAGCCGGAGGCCACAACAGCTGAAATATTGTGATAACAACAAGAAAGATGAGGACAATTGTCCGAAAATAATTACTGTAAATAATAATAACTGCTCATCCCAAAACCCCAAACATAAATTATTATTATTATTTGTGTGTATTATGCTTCCTGCTTTGTATCCTGTAGAGCCGGCTCTAAACTATGGTCCTTAGACCCCATAGGAGAATTGTCATTTAATTGATAGGATCAATTAATTTAATTCTTAGTATATCGGATGTTCCTAGTACGGCGATCTTCTGGTCAACTTGTATGTTGATGTTAACTCGGACACTGTGAGCAAAACTTTTTCTCAGGAGGCCCAAAGCTCCGATTATTATTGGTACAGTCTCAGTCTTCATTCCACAAATCCTGTTAATCTTAATCTCGATGTCCAGGTCTTTGTATTTCGACTTTTTCTCGATAATTTTCATGGAGTTCTTCCTCTCAGATGATCCTGCTATAGCAATAAGCATACACATCATGAAGTTCTTGTTTTTTTTTATGATAATATCAGGTCTGTTGGCTTTTATTTGTTACGGTTTTTTGTGTATATATACTATGACTAGTGAGACAATCCAGATGACTTAACTTCCTTTATAGTCTACCAATAGAATCTTAACCAATCAGAAGCCGCAGAACATTGTATTCGTCGTGTATAAAGGCGGCCATCTTTGTTTAACCTACCGGAAGGACCAGTGCTAACTTGAGAGGCGAAGAGGATAGAAGGAAGAACTACGCTCTGCTAAGATATCCACTGCGAACCTGAACTATGCTTTCCTACTGTCTCCGAAATATTCACTGCCAACCTCTGGATTCTATACTCGAAGACGACCGTCATTATTTCCGTCATTTTGAATTGGCATTTCACAGAGGATGGTTACATCGTTATTTTGGGTAACTGTTTCTGGTTGGTGCTCATGCAAATCTCTCAGTGGTTTCGAATTTGTGCTTTTTTTGCATACCTTCCACTGCACATATGCCGCTACCTTGTGATTTCCGTCGGTATATTCATTTTTTGCCATTTTATATCCCGAGATAATATGGTCAGTTACCGAACGACACATCGGTATGTCGTGGGTATTAAATACTACCTGCGATATCCTTGTCTTATATATGAGACAGTATTAAAACAAAGTCACTTGTACCAAAATTAATTAAAATATAGTGTTGGGACCCTGGGTCATCATATTTTTTTCTCAGATCCTGCATTTTGGGTTAGTTCCATTCTTTATTTAACAATAATAGGATCTGATTGCGAGGCTTTGGTGCTGAGCAGCAATGATTAGGCTTTTTGTTTCAGCTTTCAACCCGTTGCTCCTCAGCTACTGATGTGTTTTCTGTTGGTCCACATCTGCTTCTTTCGTACTTTTTAGGTCATTTTTGCTCAGTTTTCGATATAATTACTTGGCATCTTCTATAAGATGTTTTGCCAGAAGAATCTGTTTCTTTTTTCATAACGACTGATTCTGTGTGCTTTCGCTTAAATTTGTTCTTTCAGCTTCTCTAAATTTTGAGACGTCAGTCTTATTTGTTATGTCAAGGCTTTATTTCAGTTGTCTCCTTTTCTTCTTTCATTTTTGAACCCTTGTCTACTTAACTCATAAGTGACAATTATTTATTTATTTCGGTTTCTATTTTTTTTTCTTTACAGTCTGGCATTTTACTTTTTCATTTATGTTTCTGCGACCGGTGCCGAAGCCGCGTTTATAAGATTATAAATTTCTGTCAGGTTCTTCGGTCTTTTCATTTCGTTCCTTATTTATTTTTCTAATTGCATGGTTAGTGAAGTTGATGGTATCCTTCACCTGATAGTTCTTTCTTACTTTTGGAATTGTCGGCATTTCCTCGAAAGACATTTTCTTTAAATACTCACATTTATATCGGTTGTTTTTGTTCATCTTTGTTTCTCTATCTTATTCGTCATTATCTTCTTCGATTTACCTGTCTACTTGAGAGGAATTTTTACAACTGGTTTCTATTTGTTCTTCTGTATGTGTCTCCTATAGATTGTTGGTATTTACTCTCACGATGTTAATGTTCAATCTATCTCAGATGTTTTCTCGGATGCTTTCCAATTTTATGCCAGCTATTCTTTCTTCTTTGACACTGGAAAGTTTGTTGTCCTCAATGTTTAATCTGTTTGAGGGGGGTTTTTCTCGTCAGTAATTATAGATGGCTTTGGTCGTTGTTGTCCTTGTTGGATTTATCGTAGCGGTGTAAAATGATATCATTACTCCAATATACTCTTCCGCAGACAATTCATTTATTGTTATTTTTGTGACATTTTCTTTTAACGAATACAGAGGACCGCTTTGAGGACTGTCTTCGGCGTGGTTTTCTTCTAGGTCTCGTTCGGTTGAGTTTGTTCCAGCCGCAGACTTTTCGATCTCAGTCTGGTTCCTTACTGGGGACCACGGTCCTTGTTGACCCGCGTAACGACCGATGCTGTTTAGCAATATTTTTCCTTGTGTCAGCATTATAGTTAGTTTGTATTTAACCATATATCTGGTTCGTGGGCACCAGAGCATATCCATAGCATGTTGTGCCATGCTTCTTCCTTCTATTATTTTTACTATTATTATTATTATTATTATTATTATTGAGAGGGCAACATACCAACAAACTGATGCTATGATAAAAATATATAAATCCCAATAGACTCAACTTGATACCATCTTTGATAAAGTTATACCAGACATATTCATAACAGTCAAATATGCGCGATGTGATGAACATTTTGGGATACAATTATTAAACTTTATTTTTATTGAATGTAGGAGTACTAGGCCAACCAAATGACACTGGGTTACAAATATAAAAAGACCTATAAACCCATCATGACGTCTAGTTTGATGCGTCCTATGGTGACAGATTTTGATAATCTTGGACGCTGGTCCCGTTTAGAAATACCCTCATGTCGAGAAACCTAGTCCGCACGGACGGTTTCAGAGTGAATATGTTCCCAAGTGTCTAAATCAATGACTCGCAACCGCCGTGCCGCCGCACACTAGTGTGCCGTACGATTTTCTTAAGTGTACCACGAAAGAATGATTGGCTTCGAAACCCCTTCATAAATGTTCATTCCAATATTGAAATTCGGTTGTATGAAGAAGAAAATTGGCCACCATTTTTAGTGATCGAGGGCTCAAAATAAAACATTCGACCGTACCCACTGACACATTTTAAATTTCAATACAAAAGGAATATCTCACATTTATTGCAATTTTCTAGTTATTTATGTGAATTAAGCTTCTCAACCCTAAGTAACATAAAAAATAAGAAGCGAGAAAGATTACGCTCAACTGAAGAAGAAATGAAGAATATAACACATTCAACCCAACATTGAAGAAATTGCGAAAAAACACTACACAAAATAAGCTACATATTAGGTTGGTTGCAAAAATAATGACGTAATAATGTCGTTTTTTGACGTATTTTTAACGTCAAAAAACGACATTATTACGTCATTATGTTTGCATCAACCTAATAAATACTTGAATAGAAACATTGAAATAAAGTAAGTTCATATTTGTGTGCGTATTATTTTTTTTAAAATTTATGGTGTTATTTCATAGCATTTAAATGTATACCCTTTTAAAATTTTGCTAAGTGTGCCGTGATATTTTCATTTGATCCTAGGTATAACGATGTTTAAAACGTTTGAGAAATTCAGGTCTAGATGCAATTTCTAAGGCGCTATAACTGTTTAATTATTCAAACATAAATAAAATAATCACCTCGACAAACGGCCGTACTATCCAGTAACTACTCCCGCTCATGAATTGAGATACACCTTGTGTCAACCTCCTAGGGGACATGTTCAGCTGGTTATGGTGAGGCAGCTGAGATGAAAATATTTGATACTGAACGAGTTATTAACTCTTTAAGATAAAATATTTTTTTAAACATTTCATCCCAACCAAGACGATAATGTCACTAGGAAGCAGGCAGTTACCGCCGGTTTCAGTGTATGAGGGGCCAATAGCTCAAGTTTTGACTGAATCGCTAAATTACACGCAAAGATTTGATTTTAAGAGCAAGGTTTTTTTCCAACCAGCCAAACTTTTCGATAGAATTTTTAACAGAATAACGACACACCTTATAAAAGGAAAACACCAAAGAAAACTCTGAATTTAAACCTGGGTGGGGGACTACACCACCAGGGTTTAAATTCAGGGTGTCCTTTGTTCGAGACAGACAGTTACACAAATCAAGAAACTGTTATTTAATCTATAGCTGGTGGAAAGATGAAGCTGAATCGACCGAAATTTGAACGTGGCTTGGTTATCTTACTTTCCCCTCTGCCAATAACTCTATACGTACTCCTTATAATTCAATATAAAATAACATTTGAAGTAATAAAAATATGTCTTATTTAAAAATAAAATAGATTAATTCTTTAGAAATTGTTTTGTTTCCGTTTCAGACCCGAAACTGAGTCGATATGCGTTTCGGGAAAAATCTAACCGAGTGAACATGGTTTAAAGGCAAAACAGAAAGATGCTTGATAGTGTAGCGCTTCATAGCCGAGCCGTCAAGACGGGACCTATCAGACTATGGTTCATCTTGATAAGTGGGACGCAGTTTCAAATTATGCTGGAGGGCACATTTTTTTTTGTTATATGTTCTCGAGTAAGCAGGTTGGTAGACGAAAATAAATACTGTTTAAAATATACTCAAATACAGGTATTCACTAAGAACTGTTTCAGATAATAAACTCATCTTACATATTTCTGATTAATATTCTTCTCCTTCTAATTATTATTATTATTATTATTATTATTATTGTTATATCTTCGTTTGCATTCTGAGTGTTTCTCATGAAGACGTACGACCTCAGACAAAAGGTATCATTTGCAAAATATTTGCAGGACCAAGCAACACAGACTTCTGAAGCGATGAAATACTGGGTTTTATTTAGATTTTCTTAATGTAGGACTTTAAGTCGATAATACAGACCCCAAAGTCCAAATGGTAACTAGAACAATATTGTCTTGAACGTCACATAATTCCTGTAACTTATCACCGGAGGTTGATGTGTTTTTCTTGACCCTGTCAGTTTCTTTGACCTTGATATTATAGTCACCTGGAACATTCACCTCTTCTTTCTTTGTCAATGACGGTGATTTCGGGTTTTCCGACCTCAAGTTTGCAGTCTTCTTGGATGTTGAAATGACGGTGACGTCTGGTTTTCTGGACTCAAGATTGCAGTCTTCTTGGATGTTGAAATTCTGCAGGATCTTGACTTTGTTCACCTGGATCATCTTGTTTAACTTTTGACTATTATTTCTCGTTAGAAGTCCATATTTTTTACATAGGCAACAATGAAGTTAATACGTCACCGTGTTATGGTGGCGATTATGTTCTTTCTGTACAAGTATTTCCTAAGCGCTGATGATGTCGGTGAAATGTTCCATCTGCTTGCCACACATTATTATTATTATTATTATTATTACTGTTACTGTTGTATGTGTTCTAACATCAGCTTAAAGACAGTTTACGCTGTAGATTGTCTTAAAATTTTCTGTATTCTGGCCGTTTTTAATCCTGCTTCTGTATAGAGACTCTCGAATTTTCCGCCTACTTCCAATTCTTGCATTTTTTTTTTTCGCTAGACTTTCTACAATTGCCAGCACACCAAGAAATTTGGCGTTTGTTATTCCGATTGGCTTATCCGTCTCCAAGAATGTTCGGCCTTTTATTCTCTTTGATAGATTCTGGCTTATGACAACATCGCTTTTGGCAGTTTTATTCGTACAATTTCTCAATGTCTTTATAATTGTCATCTCGATTAAAATTATAAGAAAGTTTCTTCTTTTTTTTTTAACCATTTTAACCCAAGCAAGTTAATAAAGCCACTAGGACGCAAGAGGTTACTGAGTGTTAGAGAATATGAGAAAAATACTTTTAAGGAGAGGAGACAATATAAGAATAATAATTAAGAACACAGAAGATAGCGATTGATATTACATATAAATTTTTGAAGATCAAAAGTGACTAGGAAGCAAGAATCCGGAAGAGATTTCCCCAAGCAAGAAATGCGCGGGAAGAAACTGTTAGCATAGAACTTACGGTTACATCTAGCCATTTCAAGTGTAAAATGATGAGACCTTACCGCCAATCCAGTACTGCGGTTAAATTCATAAAGCTTAGGTACCATAGAGGGAAGCTCATCAGAACATTTACCATAAAAGTTTTTATCAAAAAGGCACAGGGAATATACGTTACAGCGGTGGGAGAGTGAATGAAGCCGAGATGCCAGGTCAGATTGAACAACATTGCAGATTATTTTTTGCCTTTTATCAATAATCTCTAAAACATGAACTTACGAATATACATTTTCATCTGAATCCCACATAGAAAAATTAGAATTATTATACTCTTACATACAAAAACCAATGTATCTGTATTTTTTCTATAGAAAAGACACAGGGAAGATACAATAAAATTACGAGACCTAACAGCCAATCTAGTATTACGCTTAAATTCCTAAAGTCGAGGTATCAAAGAGGTGCAATTGCAATGAAAATATTTATAGAAAAGGTAAAGGGAAGCTAGGTTACGGTGGTAGGAAAGAGACTGAAGCCGAGATGCCAAGTCAGGACCAATAACATTGCAGATTCTTCTTTTGTCAAGAATCTCTAGCCTCTTACCAGAAGTACCAGAGAGCACGGACGCATAGTAGACTTATGAATGTCCGAGATAGATTCTGGTGAGAAGAAATGTCTAGCACCACACAGTGAACCAACTTTCCTAGCAGAAGACCTAGTGATTGATTCAATATAAACGTTCCACTTCATGTCAGGGTTATTCGTTACATCGAAAAGGCGCAAAAAGTTGCTCTCCTGAAGGTTGTCTACTGGCAGCCAAAGAAGGTCTTCCGAGACGGTTGAAAAACAGCAATTCCTGAAACCGCGTTATCAAAGAGGTGCAATGGCCATGAAAATATTTATAGAAAAGGCACAGGGAAGCTACGTTACGGCGGTGGGTAATGGACTGAAACCGAGATGCCAGGTTAGGACCAATGACAATGCAGATTATTATTTTTTTTTTTTGCATTTTATCAATAATCTCTAAAGGTTACTGAATAGAATAATCAAATGAAGGTTGATCATGAACGATAATACTTAGGTAAAAAACAACACATCTATGATTCGCGAGCGGCGCGTAGAAGTAGTCAAATACTTGAAGTGAATCAAGTGAATTCGACAATGAATCTCCAACTGCGGGATATCTACGAACTGCCCCACGCGGTTAGATGTGGCACAAGACCGAATTTAATGTGGAGTATCCGAGCCCGTAGGCTCGGCCAAAAATTCCGCGTAGATACCCATATAAAACAGGATCGGGCCGTATAAAACAGGGTCGGGTAGCTATTTCCCAAGACGAGACTCTGCCCTTCGACTTAGCCTCGTCTGTGGATCCTCTCAGTATCAATATATATATACAAAATATGCACGGGACATACTTTAGTGAAAAACATCTTGCAGCCTCTCACTAACCTTTACACACTAACTTCTTGAATTTTTTCTTACAACTGTTTGACTATTATCTGTTACTTCCTTACACGTGACACGTATCCAATCAAAACATCCTCCTGCATTATACTATGTTTTACACACTTTAGAGCCGAAAATGTTTGCCACACATATTTAAATATTATCTGTTACTTTATTGCGCATGACACGTATCAAACCAATAAGAAATAGCCGAACACAACATACAATTAATCTGCGTCTCTTTGCTTCTTATACTTTATTTATCATTTCTATCTTGATCTCTGACGAAGCTTTCAGCGAAACATGTGTAATTAAGACCTGTTTCCTATTTGTTCTTTATCCTATCATATATATATATATATATATATATATATATATATATATATATATATATATATATATATATATATATATACACTTAATTTTTTGAGTAAATGGAGTTTATCAGTCCGCTTAGGCAGCTCATCTGGCGGGAAGGAAAACACAGGTTCTAAAGTTTCGCTTTCTTGCAGTCACATCCAAACACAGAAAAGCTTATGGAAGTTAACATAGAAAATCTGGAGCGCGGAAAGTGGTCGGCTAACTATACTTACAGTCCTGCTGCAACATCGGAGGGTGAATATTTTTCCAACATGATTTCTCGAATATTCAGGCCGGTAGATATAAATAAATAAATATATTCTTTAATAAATAAATAAAAACAGAGCATCTATACAAATATGAGTATCCAATTAAAAAAATAATGTTTAAACAAATAAATTAAAAGTATATCGAATTTAATCCCTTTCATTTTACACACACACACACACAATATATATATATATATATATATATATATATATATATATATATATATATATATATATATATATATATATATACTCAACTCTCCCGTCGAATTCGCCGTATGAGCGTCAAGGAAAGCGACAGCCACAGACCAGCACATGAGATTTGATTATAGTGGTGAAGGTTTTTGGCAGAATTAACCACACTTTTTGAAGGACCGAATACAGAGACCTGGTGCACTACGTGCCACAAGGTCCCCAAACGACCCTCCGCAGGTTTTGAATTCAGTGTTGTCCTTCTCCTAGACCAGTTGCCATCCAAGGCTATAGAACCCGGTCTTTCCTGCTATTTACCCATAGCTGGAGGGAGAAGAAGTGGATTCATACCTATCTCAAGTGTATTAGCACATAAGTGAATGTAATAGATTCGACGGTGGAGTAGTGTATAGCGGCTCGGCTTGAGGAATCGAGAGCCGAGCTCGAATATATATATATATATATATATATATATATATATATATATATATATATATATATATAAAAGTGAACATAGAAGTCAACACTTAGAGGCGACAGTCTGTTTCATGCTATATGCAATCGTCAGGCCACGTGTGCTGTTATTTTTCTCGGCTATTTATATATATACGGGTTAGTGGTGCATTGTGGGTATTCTGTTATGGCGGTTATTTCACCGGAAGTCGTTTGTTTACCTATTTAGGTCAAATTATATTGCTTGTTTTTATTTTTGTTTCTTATTTTATTTATTTATTTATTTATTTATTTATTAACGTAGTAAAAATTTGTTTATATCACTTATTTAACAGTTTTGTTTTGGTTTGGGAATTTAATTAAAGCTATTTGTTCAGTTTTGGGGTTGATTGTTGTAGTTCATTCTAAGTATTATTTTGGCGGGAACAGTTTTTAATTGATTATCTTTATTTGGGATTGGTTTGTTTATTTATTTACTTGAATGAATTTAGGTTAATTTATTTTACTTGTATATTTTCTCTTTTCGGTTTTCGATTTTTAAGTAACATAGTATTTTTTTATGTTTTATTTCTATATATATATATATATATATATATATATATATATATATATATTGTCTTTATAATTTCTTTAACTTCTGTAGACCTTCCGGATTCGGTACTGTTGTTACTATTGCGGCAATGATGGTGGCTGCTGTCACTGTCGCCATGACATACTTCTAAATATTTCTATTGTATAATTATGCAGATTTCGTGGTAAAATGCCGAAAAATAAATCACCAGATTTAATGTTCAAACTGTAGTAGTAGAGCGCTCACATTTATAATAACCGATTTACTTATGAAAAGTAGATTTTCTTGCTTGATTTATTGAAGCGCTACAACTTAATAACACTAAGCGAACCAGAAGACCTACCAAGATTTGTTATCGCCGGACGTTATCTTAAACTATTTAGGAACATATTTTAATGGCATTCGGTTGAAAATCGGTTCGAATTCAAGTGAGTTCTTTGCATTCACTTAGAGGTATATACCCTTGGGAAATGTATGAATCCATCTCTTCTCCTCTCAGGGTTAAATAGCAGAATAGAATGAGCTGTTTAGTTATAGCTGGTAACTGGTGTAGGAGAAAGATAACTTTTATGTAGGAATAAAGTGTCGCTGCCGACACTTGGGTTTGAACACGGATCGCTAGAGAGCAAGCACTGTTGACATCATCTTGAAATAATTAGATTACGGTAAAGGAAAATATATGAATTGGCGACGTCTAGCCGAGTAATGTTCGAAGCCGTTACTCTTATTGTATCTGTGATTTAAAAATATTTCATACAAACGTGCATTACAAAAATAACTCTGAATGGGGATGAGACTAGAAACCTTATCCTACAAAAAACTAAAAACGACATGCTATGGAAACCTGAGCAGCAATATCTTGTGTGCTATGAGCAATAACCGCATATTCCTGAGGAGTGTGTAGCTACAACTGTGGTCCCATACTCCCCAGAAAGTCTACGCTTTCTGGCTCGTGATTATCAAGCTTTCTGTCTTCAGGCAGAGTGTGACTCAGTCGGGGCCCTGTCTACGGAAGGAGACTCGTCTTAGAAGAATAGACTGTGTACGCGATCGGGTTCCCCACACTAAACTCGACTTTGTGTCACATCTCGTCTCAGTGGGAATGCTGGGTAAATAGTAGTCCGTTGGAATCAGGGCGAGTAGCTGAAGCAAGACATAATATTATAACCGCTCCGGGTTAGTTATAACAGAAACAAAGAAACAAATGCTTATTAGATCATAGCTAATATCTTATACGGCAGTCTCCACAGACTGGCATTAAGAGATATTATTCTACCAAGCAATGCTAAGAATACCATGGATAGAACATATGATAAATGAGGAAGTCTTTAGGAATATATGAACTAAAAGGAAGCTTACAAACATAAAAGGGACACTTTAAATTACTGTGGGTATATAATGAGAGGAGAAGGCGGGAAGAATCTAATGCTTGCAGGAGATACAAAATGTCCAAGCTTAAGTGGATTTTTAACGGTATATCAACTGTTTTATGCCAAAACTGATTTATTTTATTTTATCTTTAGGGAAAATGGACAATCTTTGTTATATATATATATATATATATATATATATATATATATTCAGATATAATCCTACAAATTACAGGAATATTATATTTATTTTAATATTTTCAGATAGTTTTTTTAGGCTGTTTGCCTTGAAGAAATTGTGACTTATTGAATCAAGATCAATGCATTCAATGAGAAAATATTTTACCGTATATTGGATTTGGCATGTAGGACACCATTTTGATTTTTCTTGTTTCAGTAAGAATTGAATGTGTAATTTTAATGTGACCTATTCGTACTTGTGTTAGAGTAGCATTTTCACTTCAGGATTTTCCATAATGGCAGGCATTTTTTCCCTGAGGGTTCGTACGATGGTATTTAGTTTATTTTACGGTTTTGTAAACCATTCTTCTTGCCACTGATTTTGCACCTGTTTCTTAATTAATGGTTTTAAATCAGTCGAATCAATTACATTCACTTACGTGCTAATACCCATGGGAAAAGTATGAATCCTCTTCTTCTCCCCCAGCCAGGAGTAAATAGCAGGACAAACAGTGTTCCGTATCTTTGAATGGCCACTGGTCTACCGCAGAAAGAAATGGCAATGTACTGCGGGAAAAAAAATCTGCCTCGTCAGTCATGTATCACGCATGGTACATAACTGACTGATGTGGGATTTGGTAGTTTTCAGGAACTAGTCTTAATGCCTGTTTAGCACTTTTGATTGTTCTATCATTGCCCTTAATTCCTACATGACTAGGAAGCCAGATGAACAATTTTTTTAAAAGTAGAGATAGTATGAATGTTTTCCAATATTTTAACTATCAAAAGAATTTGCAGTTTTTTTTTTTTTTTGTTTTTTTTTTTGTTTTTTGATAGATATTAATACTCATATTTAATCAGAGAAGATTATAAATTATGGAGATTTTTCTTTGGTGATCACATCGAGGCTTATATTTAAGAAGCTACAGCGACATGGTAAATAGAAGCAGGTGTAAACAGGGAATAACATTTAGTTTTTACTATCTTTTACACAGTACAAGGCACAAGGGCCATCAAGGTAGAGGGTTATTAATGTAGTTGTTGCCAGGCAATCAAAACAGAACACCATGCCTGAGCGGGCGGTCCAGATACCAACACAAGCGTGTTCCCTCGAGAAGTCTAAAGTATTAAGCCATTTTGGATTTATGGTTGGATGGCAGTAATAGCAAAAAAGATAGATAATAAATAAGCAAGAAAGAAGTTGTGGAGAGTCGTGAACAGGCACGTCCTGGTGTATCACAACACACAGAAGATTTGGTTTGGTTTGTTTTACGGCTTATCAACCTCAATAGGTTATATAATAGCGACAAGATTTTTATTGCTGGTTTATTTTGGTTCCAAAAATATATTGCTGGTAATATTTTTTTCTTCAAAAATCTATCGCTGGTATTAAAACCTATTTTTAGACTTTCATAGATTTTGACCCCAGTTTGGGGGTTAACTATTTATCAGCTTCAATGGATTATTTAATACCAACAAAATTTTTGTTGCTGGTAATATTTTTTTCCTTCATAAATCTATTTTTGGTATAGTAATATTTTTTTTCTTCAAAAACGTTTTGCTGGCAATAATTTTGTTTAAAAAGGTTTTTCTGGTATTAAAATCTATTTTTACACTTTCATAGTGATATGACGCCAGTTTGGGGTTAACTATTTACCTATAGTCGGGACCCTAACAGGTGCTACCACCCTGCACACCAGCAATTAAGAGGTGGTTCCACACTCCTCAAAACCTCCTGATCTGAAGCCTTGCTGCTGGATGTAGTTTATCGTCTTACCCAGGACGCGGATGTCGTTTATCGTCATACCCAGGACGGCAACACGAAGAAGAAGAAGAAGAAGAAGAGGAGGAGGAGGAAGAGGAGGAAGAAGAGGAGGAAGAAGAGGAGGAAAAGGAGGAGGAAGAAGAAGAAGAAGAAGAAGAAGAAGAAGAAGATTACAATATGAAAAGAAAAGAAGTGGAACGTCGTCACTAGCGAGTCTAGCATTTGTTCATTTGAGGCGACAGTTGAACAAAAATTAGCAGTAGTCATAGCAACTGATGTCGAAACAGTGACGAGGAGGTCAAGTGACAGAAAATAAGGTCATACTAATAGACATAGCTATACTTGCATCAGCAGTAGCTGTATGTAACACGAAATTCGAGAAGTATTATTATTATTAGTAGTAGTAACTTAAAATTTTCACGAGGAATAGTCGTAGGAATAGACATGTCTAATGCGAAGAAAACGTCGAACAACTAGAGAAATAGTCTTCTTTTTCTATGTAACTCGCCCCTTCAGGAAGGTGGCGATCAGGACGCTCCACAGCTTCCTGTATTTACTAACGCTTAGTAAATTTCGTCTTTTTGTTATTTTTCCTAATCCACGTTCTGCCAAAAGCTCGTTAACAAGGTCATGCACCGCTGTTCTGTCCTGCTTCATTTCAATATGCCTTGTGAGTGCAAACTTTTCCAAGCCTTCTTTCCTCATTATGTACCTTAGAAATGTCACCTGATTCTTTCTGATGACACGTGTAATGTTTTTGTTCTCATTTTCTCTATAACTTCCTCGTTGCTCACGTGTGCACTCCAAGGAATTCTCTGTATACTTCTGTAGATCAAGTTTTCTGTTACCTCATGTCTTTTCTCTATCTGTGAGGAGACATGTCCAGCATTCACTGCCATAGAGGAGGGCCGATAATTGGAAACAGCTCAGTACTGAGTTCTTTGTTTTGAATGATTTTTTTTCCTATTCCTTAATACTATGCTTAACTTAAGAAAAGCATTTTTCGGAGGATGGTCGTTGTAGCTAATGGTTAGATCTACATATAGCTGGAAACTAGAGGCGTATTCAAAATCAGAAGATTCATTTTCCATCGTTATCATCTTCGTAGACCCACGTGAACAAAACAGAGCAAAATCAGGTAACCTAAAACAAGAGATGAGTAAGACATACCATATAAAGGTTGACAACGACGATTACAGTTCTACAGCTTTTGTTTCCTCGTCATATATATACTATTCTCATGATTGGGCAGCAAGGTAATTGTGAGAATGTAGTTTACAAAGTGCTTACCTGCACATTCTATCTTCGAATTACGACTGGTGTTGCTTTGTTTACTTCACACTATTGATCTTCAGAAAGGCAATACTCCATGTTCCCCAACTTTTTCCTCATTCATCTATTTAAAAAAAAAATGAATTGATATTAGTATTCCCGAGAGTTTCTGAATATATATATATATATATATATATATATATATATATATATATAATGCAAGTACACATCAAGTGCTCCAGACCAGCTGCAATCTTCAGCTGAGCGCCGTGCTACAGCAAAGTTTCGGCCGATTAAGCTCAGTACCTTTACACACGGTGGGCCCGCAACAGCTGGATGATATTACGTTGCAACCGGATTTAGACCGGTTGTAATATATATATATATATATATATATATATATATATATATATATAAATTAATTTATTTGAAATATGTTTTTTTCGCTACACAGTTCTAACCGTGTTTCAAGAATGGAAGCTGAAAGCCCGGAATTTAATTTTGTAATTAAATTAAAGACATTAATTTAATTTTTGTAATTAAATTAAAGACATTAGTTCCATTTCCTTCTTAAGCGAATTCGCCTGAGGATGAAATGGAACTAATGTCTTTAATTTAATTACAAAATTAAATTCGGGGCTTTTAGCTTTCATTTTTGAAACATGGTTAAAACTGTGTAGCGAAAAAATATTTTAAATCAATTAATTTATAATATTAATGCTGTGTAAATTTACATTGAGCATTATTTTGTAAAAATAAAAATATCTATAAGAACACCGGATTATATATATCTTACTGTTCTTTCTTTATATATATATATATATATATATATATATATATATATATTGGTACTCGCTTGAAAAAACCTCGGATAGTTCAACTTGCAGTAGAACAAATCGGTACCCGAGGAAAAAATGGGAAAAAAAAAAAACGAAAGAACCAAGAACATTAAACCAAAATCTAGTGTTCAAGCTCTGAGTCCAACGAAAAAAAAAAAACCAAAACTAGTAAAAAGACAACTACCTAAAGTGCTCAATATACTAAGTAGAGCAAAACCTAAGATAATCCTAACGAGCCAGGCAAACCTACCTAGGTTTACTCTCAACGGATCGTCAGGGTGATTATATATATTTTCTTATCTTATATATATATATATATATATATATATATATGTGTGTGTGTGTGTGTGTGTGTGTGTGTAAAGATTAATGGATTTTATTTATTATCCTACAGATATTCTTAGTTAAACGTTATTCTTTCTTAGTTGACACACATATTTGAGTAGACGCTTCGTGTACCAGCTTGAATATTCGAGATATCTTTTTAAAGAAAAATATTATATATATATATATATATATATATATATATATATATACAAGTACATGATTAGTGTATATGGAATTAATTCAAATAACCAACAATTACTATTCTTAAAAGAGTGCTCACTACAGACAAGAGCGAATATGATTATTTATTTAAAAATTATAACATAAATTGTTATAAAATTTTATAACATATTTATGTTATAATTTTTAAATATATATATATATATATATATATATATATATATATATATATATATATACTGAATATAATTATATCTCATTCAATACTATAAAGGTGCAATGGAAAATGTTGTCTAAATTACTCAAAAATGAAAATAGCACTGCCATCTTATTTTGACATATATATTTACAAAAATCACACAAAACTATCTTAAAATAAGAAAGAGTAAATTTATTCAATGAAATCATCATTGGCTTCAACGCACGGCTTCTAGACGACTTCGGAATTACCTGCAATTCTTGGGACGGTCACCTTGATTAAGTTGATGAATGCTGTCAAAATCCTTACTTTTAGTTCATGTATACCGTTAGAAGTAGTTTTGTTGGTCTCTCGTTCAACTGCACCCCGCACATAATAATCGATGGAGATGCAGTCGGCGGGAGTTGGATAGCCAGATGTAAGGAGTGATGTGGTCGCAGAAACTGTCTGACAGCCATGACTGGGTTTTCCTGCTTGTGTGGCATGGTGCAGAGTCATATTTCCAGAAAGGGTCTCTCAGTAGCCAACCTCTTGAGCCACGGCAGCAGTATCTCTTCAATGTATTTTATGTAGGCCTCCGTTGAGTCTGGGGCACTGTGAAAATATTATAAAGTCGCCATCATTAGTGATCACTGCAAACACCTTCGTCATCACCATTAGACTCATTTCAAAATAATCTGATTTGGATTGACAACGAAAAACTCTGAAATGTTCGTATTGTAGCTTCCGGTCCGAATGCCACAGACGGTCCAACTGACCTACTATACTGTGTCGTCGACAAAATCCAAAACAAACAACGCGCATGCTCGAATGTAAAAATCATTATTATATCTGGTACAATAATTCAATTGGTTCAACTGATGATATGGTTTTCAAGAACTTCTCAACGATGCCACACGCTTGGATCGGCTTAACAGGTCACACGCTTCCGTTCTTTGGTTAAACACTTTTGGAGGAAAGGGAATTTGTTTGATGCTGCTGCTGATGATTTATGCTACGCTCTTCGCTATGAATTGAGTCCTTTGGTATCCGGTAATGCTAAAATATCTTGTATATAATCTGGTAAAAATTATCTTTCTTTCTAGCGTGCGCTGATGGATTAGCGGTTAGAGGCCTGGCTTGAAGCAATCGCATGTCTAGTCACACTGATGATCTGTGATACCGCCAAATAGTCTGTCTGTGTATGACTATATAATATATATATATATATATATATATATATATATATATATATATACGTATTATATATATATATATATGTATATACGAGAAGCATGGCCCGGCGTTCCCCGTGCTTGATTCAAAAATCGTACGACTCATACAGCAATCGCTATCACTTTTACTTAAAATATTTTTTCCCGTTCCTTGCCTTTAAAGGAGTGCCTTTTGCCGTGCTGATGTTGCTACATGCCTTACTTCTTGCCTATCTCACACTGCGAATTCTTTCTAAGCTCTATACTAAACATTAAATCTGTTACGAAAAAAGAACTAAAGAAAATGAACACAAAACGATCAGCTTTAAAAAAGACTCGTAACTGGAAAAACCGAATGAAAAAAGAATGTTAACAAATACTTTTTCACACCCAACCCAGTTTTGCGGAATCAGAATCAACGTTGAGTTTAAGCAAGCGAATAAGCCAATTGGAGTAAAGTGCCATGTAGATTTAAATTTTTCGAACTTGTGACGAATGCAGCTATCGATTTTTTTTGCAGGCTAGTTAACATTCGTGTCAGTCAGCTGTTGGCTCTCACGCTGGCCAGTAGAATCTCCATGCCTGTTTGTGGCAGCCAACTATAGGCTCTCACTCTGGCCAGGACAAAATAGCCGCAAACTACATGAAAACTGCGCTAGAAGCATGAAAAAAATCGATTATTTCCACTATCGATGGGAGTTGGAAAATGCAAATTCGGTCTTGGCCTTCCCAATATCTTGGAGCATGTGCATGTAAATCTTAGTGCAAATCCTTCGAAAATTGCGGCCGTGCATTCGTTACGCACACACACACACATCCTGCCTTATATATATATATATATATATATATATATATATATATATAGGGCTCTCCCGGCGGTTTCGACAAATGAGGATCTGACTATTTAACCAACTGATTCAGTTATAAATTTTGTGCGATAATCTTAAGTGGCATTTAAGATCCGTAAATGATTATATATGTATATCTGTGTGTGCTTATGTATGTGTGTGGTGGGGGTGGCTAAAAGATTAATCAAAAGGATAATTTTATTTAATAAGTCTTTCGATCTCTAAGCCGGTAAATAATTATTTCCACTAATTCAACACTGACAAGAATCTATTCAAATACGCTACCCCGCTAAGTATAAAGTGTACAGCAATCATATATATATATATATATATATATATATATATATATATATATGAGAGAGAGAGAGAGAGAGAGAGAGGGGTGAATGAGAGAAAGGGCGAGATTAGTGAGACATAGATAATACGAGAGAGAAAGTGTAAGACATAGACAGCGAGAGAGAGAGAGAGAGAGATGTGAAAACGTATTGCTATTTTCCTTTTCATCTCTTTACTTCTTTTGATAGTATTCAATATCATGTTAATATACATTTATAGATTGAGAGAGAATGAGAGAAAGAAACAGAGAGATAGAAAGAGAGATTGTGAGAGAGAGTAAGTATGTTTCTCTGTGTATAGATATACTTTGTCTACAATGTGCATATCTATAAATTTTCTGTCTCTAATGATGTTCAGTAACCATCTATAAATAAAATATCAAATTTCAACAATATATATATATATATATATATATATATATAGCTAGCTCTGTTTTATAACATAGGGATATAGGGATAGATAAATATAAAATCTGAAGGTGGCAACAGTTTGTTTCATGCTTGAACGCAAACTTCAGGCTATATATATATATATATATATATATATATATATATATATATATATATATATATATAAGTGAACATAGAAGTTAACACTTAGAGGCGACTGTCTGTTTCATGCTATAACATGTGCTGTTATTTTTCTCGGCTATTTATATATATACGGGTCTGTGGTGCATTATGGGTAGACTATTATGGCGGTTATTTTACCGATAGTCGTTATTTATTTATTTGGGTTAAATTATTTTGCTTGTTTTTATATTTATTTTTATTTTTTGTTTCTTATTTTATTTATTTATTTATTTTAATCGGTGTTTTTATTAACGTAGTAAAAATTTGTTTATATCACTTATTTAATAGTTTTGTTTTGAGAATTTAATTAAAGCTATGTATTCGATTTTGGGGTTGATTGTTGTAGTTTGTTCTAACTATTATTTTGGCAGAAACAGTTTTTAATTTGTGTTTATTTGGGTTGATTATCTTTATTTGTTTTTCTAACGGTAATTTTATTGCGGTTGGTTTGTTTATTTATTTACTTGGATGAATTTAGGTCAATTTATTTTACTTGTATATTTTCTCTTTTCGGTTTTTCGATTTTTAAGTAACGTAGTATTTATTTATTCAATTTTTATTTTCATTATTATTTTTTATTTTTATTTTTATTTTATTTTATTTTATTTTTATCATTATATAACATTTATAGGTATTTTTTTCGTCCGATTTTTTGGTTCGATTTTTTAGTCTGACTGATATTTTGGTCATAATGGTTTGCTAATTTGTTTATTATTTACTTTATTTATTAGGGTTCTTTTTTTTCTTTCTTTTTTTTTGTTATCATTATTATTATTATTATTATTATTATTATTATTATTATTATTATCATTATTATTATTATTATTATTCTATTTCGTCTATTCAAACAGGTGTGATTTGGTAATTTGTTTGGATTAATTAATTTTGCTTATTTTATTGTTATTTTGTTTATTTGTTTTTATTTTGTTTTTTTTCCGTTTTTAATTTTTTAAGTAACGTATTAAAAATTTGTTTTCATGTCTGCATTTTGAGATGAGCTCGGATCTTTTATTTAATAATTTATTTTGGTCTGGGAAAGTAATGATAGCTATTTTTTCCTCCAAGCAAAGTTTGCAAGTTTTTGATTGATTGTTGTAGGGTGATGATCTTTTCCTTATTTTCCAAGATATTTTTGGTGTGATATGCGTTTTGTTTTTAATTCCCCAGATATACTTAGAAAGCATTGTGCTGTTCGCATATTTACTATTTGTGAAAGATGTTTTGTGTGTATAATTTCTTTGTTTCCAGGGTCCTTCAGTTACTCCTATGTATACTTTTTCTTCATTATCTGGTTATTTTATCGTGGCTTGGTATATTACGTTGTTTTGTAAACAATTTCCGTTTAAGGGACATTCGTTCTTTATTCTGCAGTTGCACGTGGGTTTAATTTGTTCGTGTGGTTTGTTGGTAATTTTCCTGTTGTGCTTTTTTTATTATTTGTGCCATGTTCTCGGTGCAGCTGTAGCTGATTTTTACTGTGTTTTTGTTGAATATTTTGTGTAGGGTGCTTGATTCCGGGAAGTGTTTGTGTAAGAGTTTGAAGAATATTTTTCCTACGTTTGTTTTTACGTTTTTGCTGTACGGCGGGTTGAACCATATGATATTTCTTCTCCTGATGGCCTTTTTTTGTGTTCTGTGGTGAGTATGTGTGTGTTGCTGGAAATCCGCTATCTTTTAGGGCTGTTTCATAGTCTTTCTTAGCTTTGTTAAATATGGGTTCATTGGAGGAATTGTCGGAAAGCCTGCGGTTAATCGATCTTGGTATCTGTTTGATTATAGAAGGCGGATGGTTGGAAGATGTGTGTATGTAGAGTGGTTTATCATTAGGTTTTCTATATGGTTTATATGTGCCTTAACTTAGGTTGAAAGTGACATCTAGAAAGTCTACTTCGTTTAGGTTTATTTTTTATATCTATGTGGAATCCGTTATTTTTTAAAATCTTTATTATTGCTTTTCTAGTTTTGTCTGTTTTGTTTGTTACAGTTTCTTAAGATTATGAGACCGTCGTCCCTGTAGAGTCCTGTGTCATTTCTATCTATTATTTTGCTCAGTTCGTGTAGTAAGTAAATACCTATGATTTCGCAATACGCACCGTCAAAGCTTCCCATTGTAGTGTCATATATCCCATCTTTCTTTATCCATGCTTCTTCATTGTGGAATAATAATGATTTACGGGCGTGCTTAATGATGTTGATTTCGCTTGGTTTTATTATTATTTGTTCCTGAGCTAAGTTGATGGCCTTATCTAACATGCGTTCTGCTATGGATGGGTAAAATTCTTTTATATTGTAGGAATTGGCAATTTTGTTTGTTATTTATGCTGTGGAACCAGTCAATAGTTGTTTTTGTATTTTTCCACTGGTTTACTCCTAACTTCTTCCTAAGTTCAGAATTAATTCTTTCTAACATTGTTTTACTTATTTTACCTAGATCGCTTTTGGCTGGGTTTATGAGTCTACATGTAGGATTGGTTTTGAAATTTTCTTTATGGTCTTTAATGTGATAAAGGCGTGTGCCATGCTAATACAACTTATTCGGTCATCTAGGTCTAATTCTTGGGCGATTGTTTTAGCTTCTTTATTAATATCGTGTTCTGTTGTTTTGGGTGCCTTTTTGTATGTTTTAGTTATGTTGTTCTTGAGTAATTTGCTGTGCGTAGGAGGGCTTAGTTTGTATAAATTTCTCGTTTTGTCAGCAGCGATAAATACTTTTGCTGAGTTGTTTATTTTAGTTATATCTTCTTTTAGTTTTTTTTTTTGGAATGCATCTTGTTTTTTATGGAATTTTATGTTTCTAACTAGGTCAGTTAAGTCTTTCTCGAAGTCGCATTTTTTTGTATTATATTTACTACGTTAATAAAAACACCGATTAAAAAAAAATAAATAAATAAAATAAGAAACAAAAAATAAAAATAAATATAAAAACAAGCAACATAATTTAACCCAAATAAATAAACGACTTCCGGTAAAATAACCGCCATAATAGACTACCCACAATGCACCGCTGACCCGTATATATAATTAAATAGCTGAGAAAAATAACAGCACATGTGGCCTGACGATTGCATATAGCATGAAACAGACTGTCGCCTCTAAGTGTTGACTTCTATGTTCACTTTTATATTTACACACGCTTTATCTCTGATATTGAGCACTTTATTCCATAAATATAACACACCTTACGACTATATTTCTTCATATATATATATATATATATATATGAATGAAGAAATATAGTCTTAAGGTGTACTATATTTATGGGATAAATATGAAAGGGAACATTGAAATCAACACTTAGAGGCGACAGTCTGTTTCATGCTAGACGCAACTGTTCTTGGCCAAGAATCTCAGGCTTTACTCGCACAAAGACATTTTAACATTTGATCCTGGGAAACGGTTGTATTCAACTGACAGTTTAGATATTTCTGAATACGCTGGGCACCGTTCATAGCATCCGTATGGAAATCCCGATATGACGAGACTATATGAGAAAATGATTCGAGATTTCATGTTGACCTTTTGGTTTCGTAGCAATTTGCATTGTTGATCGAAACTACATCCAACACAGTCTATTCTACGTTCTATAGTTATGATCTAAAGACAGATAATGAACAGAACGACATAGATAGATAGATAGATAGATAGGAATACACAAATAGATAGGAACAGCCTTAGATAGATAGATAGATAGATAGATAGATAATGATCAGACTGACGTAGATAGATAGATAGATAGACAGACAGACAGACAGACAGATTGATCGATAGATAAATAGATAATGAAAAAGCTGCAAAATAGATTGATAAATGTGTGTGTGTGTGTGTGTGTAAGTGATTTGCACAGAAATTTCTGGCGTTATTCGCCTCAATCCACAAAGTCACATCAAGTATTTTTCTAACTCAGAACCCTCCATTAGATAAATAGATAGATAGATATAAAGTAGCTGAAATACAGAGATATGAACAGACTTAGATAGATAGATAGATAGATAGATAGATAGATAGATAATAAGCAAGCTACAAAATACATTGTATATTGATACATGTGTGTGTTTGTCTGTGTATGTCTTTGTGTAAGTGATTTGCACAGAAATTTCTGGCGTTATTCATCTAAATCCACCAAGTCACATCCAGTAATTTTCTAACTCACAAAACCTCCATTTCCTATTACTTTTCCATTTATTGTTTGTCTGATTTTTACGTTTTTTTTTTGTTTTTTTTTCTGGACATCTTTACTGTCCTTCCTCATCACAACTTGTATTACACTCAATATTCGCCCTGAGGAACAGTCTAGCTCTGTCGGCATCCACTCTTACCGGTGTCAGTTTTCCATTTTACGCAAGAACCTCAGCGAATCAAAGAACGAATAGAAAGCAAGATATTTTTTCAAAGACGAGACAGTACGCCTTCAGTTACTCAGCCAATCATCCAATACACACAAACACCTATCTGTGCTAGAACTCGCGCGCTCAAACCACACACACACACCCACAGATATATATGTATATTTGTGTATATATACGTAATGCTATCAATGAATTCGCTTACTCACTTGGAGCATGCCATTCCATCAGATCGCTGCAAAAATCGTGCCTGATTTTCAGTGTTAATATAAAATGACTGCCACTTGAAACTTACGTTTGTTTGGCGCCGATTTCTGGTTTGGTCTAAAGTGAATCTTTGTAACGTTCAGATTTTTGTCAAAGTTTGTTGAATTTTGACATTTTGTCCACAAATGCATGTCTTAAAGATGGAGGGTGAAAGCGTTGCACTTTCGCCATATTATGTGCTATGAATTTCGGGAATGACACAGTGACAGTATTATAAATTCAGAAGATTTATTTCGATAACGATCCAGCTCTTCGGCCTTCCAACAAGTGCTTTGGCAGATTTCGCCGGGGGGATTTTTAACGATTTTTTATTTTTCAATGAAGACTCTCTACTTGCCATCGTGGAGAATAAACCGAAGATTTCGACGCAAGCGATTGCCAAGAGTTTGAAAATCAATATTTCAACAAACTTCACCATTTTAAGAGACCTGGGTTGCTTTCCAAACGCGAAAGGTGGTTGCCACAGTCTTTAACGGAACAGAACAAACTCTGTCGTGATTCTTTGGCGATTTCTTTGCTGCCAGGTCAACTAGAATAGGTGCTCTTGGACACCATAGAAACGCCAGGGGAGGTAACTAAGTTTTGAAACGCCCATATGATATTTAAAAATAAAGAGATTAGTTAAAATCTCGATATTTTAAACTATAGACTGGAAACATTTTAAAACTTTTTTTGCGCTATTCATAATTAATTTTATTAAGAGTTGGTTTCAATTTTTTAATATAGCGTTTTTCACATCACATAACTTTCGAATGAATACAACAATTTTGTCTCAGAAAAACAACAATACCCTGATGATGTCATTGTGTTAATGTCAAAAGTAGTCCGAATAAATGATTTTGTATCAACATGTTATATATATATATATATATATGTGTGTGTGTGTGTGTGTGTCTGTGGATGTGTGTATGGATGTGTGGATGTGGATGTGTTTATTTGTATGTGTATTTATGTATATAATTATGTATATATATATATGTATATTTTTATCTATCTATCTATCTATCTATCTATATATATATATATCTATATATATATATATATTTATGTATATATTTATCTATCTATCTATCTATCTATATATATATATATATATATATATATATATATATATATATATATATATGTGTGTGTGTGTGTGTGTGTGTGTGTGTGTATGTGTGTGTTTATTTGTGTGTATTTATGTATATATTTATGTATATATGTGTATATATTTATCTATCTATATATATATATATATATGTGTGTGTGGATGTGTGTGTTTATATGTGTGTGTATTTATGTTTATATTTATGTATATATATGTATATATTATCTATCTATATATATATGTATATACTTATCAATATATATGTATATATATATTTATGTATATACATGTATATATTTATCTATATATATATGTATGTATGTATCTATCTATCTATCTATCTATATATATATATATATATATATATATATATATATATATATATGTATATATATATATATTTATATATATGCGTGTGTGCGTGAGTGTGTGTGTGTATACTTATGTATATAACTTTCAGATGAACACCACAATTTTGTCTTAGAAAAAACAATCACACCCTGATGATGACAGTGTGTAATGCCGAAAGTCGTCGGAATAAGTGAATATATATCAACATGATAATTATATCTCTTTCTTTAATGAGGATACTAAGAAGCTGTTTTAAATATATAGACAAAACTTGTCTAAATTATTCAATGAAATCACGGTGTCAAAATATACGCAATATATATATATATATATATATATATCTATATATATATATATATATCTGTGTATGTGTATAAAATTGTACAATGAGGTCAACATTCTGCGGATGACAATTTGTTTGTATGTTTAAGCACAATCTTCAAACAATATGGGTTGTGTTTTGACTCTGCTATTTATATGATTTTGTTAATGTCACATTATGGCCAGAAGATCTATGCTTCTATCCCTTTATGCGTATTAGCTTAATCCGAAATTCGTTCTCTTTTTCTACAAGGCTTATGGCCATATCACGTTGAAACACCGCTTCTCCTAAGATCACGAGTTAAGCAACGTCGAGCTTGCTCACTATCTAGATTGGTAACTGCTTGGGAATACAAGGTAATGTAAACTTGGATATGCGGTTGATGTGATGGAAATTAGATAATCAGAGCTCAGAGTTCCCAATTCTGTTCGTAATATTTACTTAGGCGCAATGAGCTTTGGGAAAAGTATGAAAGCATATCTTCTCCTCCAGCTATGGGCTAATCAGTAGGACTCCAAAACATCTTACAATCTAAAAATGGCTTCAAATAACCTGTAATAAGTTTAATAAAAAAAAAAAAAAATCAATCTTTTGTTGCGATGTGACATTGGTTTGTTTGTTTTGTTTTACGGCATATAAATACCTCAATGGGTTATTCAAAGCCGACAAGATTTTTATTGGTGCTATTAGGTTGGTGCAAAAATAATGACGTAATAATGTCGTTTTTTACTTTACAAAATAAGTCAAAAAACGACATTATTACGTCATTATTTTGCACCAATCTAATAATAATCTTTATCTAGCTATCTTGACATATATTGGTTTAGTTTGGTTTGTTTTACGGCATATCAACCTCAATGGGTCATTTAATACCAAGATTTTTATTGCAGTTAATATTTCTTTTCAAAAATGTATTGCTGGTAATAATTTTTTGCAAAATGTTTCTGGTATTAAAACCTATTTTTACACTTTCATAATGTTTTTACCCCAGTTTTGGGGTTAACTATTTATCCATAGCTGGGACTCTAACACCAGCAATTAAGAGGTGGTTTCACGCACCTTAAAACCTCCTGATCAGAGGCCTTATCGTCTTACCCAGGACGCGGATGTAGTTTATCGTCATACTCAGGACATGGATGTAAATAATCGTCATAACCAGGATGGCTGTTGAATGTAGTTTACATGCTAATACCCTTGGGAAACGTATCAATTTATCTCTTTTCTCTCCAGCAGGATAGACTGGATCCTATAGCCTTGGTTGGCGACAGGTCGAAGGGAAAAAAAAAACGCGGAATAAGAAAAAAAACTGGAAATAGTTGGGCTCCGTCAGGCTCTCTTGGGCAAAAATCCACTGCTGCTATGTTCAAAGTATATGTAATATCCCTAAGGTGGATACGGGACTCTTTAAAAAAATATAAGTTCCTTGTTTTGGCTTACATTTCCTGCTTTATTTATATTCCGAATTATATCATCATCACAACGTTTCGACTGTTGTACCATCCTGTCTTCTTCAGGTGTCTGTCGCTCAAGGTCACCTTCATTCAAGGTAACGAAGGATTAAACTCAAAAATACTATGACGCCAAATTTCAGAATCAACGCTTGAATCCACTACGATATTGTCCTGAGTTTTACGAAATAAAACAAGACAAGAAATACCTAAAGAATGAAGAAGGAATTTTATATACATGTTCTCCGGCGTCTACCAGATTTAAACCCCATTGAACACTTATAACATGTTAAAGAACTTAGTTAATTTCCTATCGTTACATTATACTCGGCAAATGTAAACCACTGATGGACAGATTTGACATATACTTGGATACATACACCCGACATTAACAACTCGGAGACCCTATACCATGTCATAACTGCAATTATTCAGGCCAAGGACGTGGTTATAACCGCTTTAATTTATTAATTTAAGAATGTTATCCGTATGGGTTTGTGAAGTGGTCTGATATGAGAATGGGGGAGATAAGTGATACTCTTATCGAATGTCCTATACTTTCGAAGAGGCCAAAGATCCATCGGTGAAAATCAACTTATGTAGTTTGTATGACTGTTGTAATAAATTCATTTCCTTTAGTCGGTATTTGTACCTATGAGAAATGACACAAGGCTGAGTTTGTTTTTATTTACTAAAATTAATCAAATAAAAGAAAGGGGAGCCACTCAAACAAGAGGCTTAATCTTAAAAGGGTTTGGCTTGGTTTGTTTTGTTTTATGGCATATCACCCTCAGTAGATTATTTAATGCAGACATGATTTTATTGCTGGTAATATTTTTTATCTATCTATCTATCTATCTATCTATCTATCTATCTATCTATCTATCTATCTATCTATTTCAGTATATATTGGTTTGGTTTTGTTTGGTTTACGGCATATCAACCTCAGCGGGTTATTTAATACCGACAAAAAGTTTTTCTGTTAATATTTTTTTTCACAAATGTATTCCCAATAGTGTATTGCTGGTAATAATTTTGTCTTCAAAAATTTATTACTGGTAATAATTTTTACAAAATTTATTGCTATTTTTACACTTTCATAGTGTTTTGACTCCATTTTGCGGGTTATCTATTTGTCCATAACTGGGACGCTAACAGGTGCTACCACCCGAGGTCAGGTTGGGCCTGAGAATACCAGTAATTAAGAGGTGTTTGCTCGCTCCTCAAAACAGCCTGATGAATGGCCTTGCTGCCGGTTGTAGTTTATCGTCAAACCTAGAATGTGTTAAAAGGGTAATAATGAATGAGGTGCGTGATATGAATGAAAAAAATAGGTGACAAGAAGTGCAGAATATACGGATAAAGAGGTTAAAGAGCGAATGATGATTTGAAGAGGGTAAGGGGGTGTTGTATTCGAGTAAGAAACCACTCGGAAGTTTGTTTCAGAAAGTAATAGTTATTGGGGAAAGTTTTTTTTATGTTTGGAACACGGGTGGATTTACGTTGATTCGACCAAACAGCGTGTCCTAACCCTAAACATGGGAAATGGCACGACTAAAAAATGAGAATTCGACACGGAAAGTAACAATAGAGTAGCGAAGAAGAGAAGGACTCATTTGCTTGAAGAATCTTTTTGCTCCCGGAATACTATAAGATTCTGAGCAAACACGGCGATGATTTTGATTAAATAAATACATACATATATATATATATATATATATATATATATATATATATATATATATATATATATATGTATATGTGTGTGTGTGTGTGTGCGAAAAGTGTGTGTATATATATATATATATATATATATATATATATATATATATATATAATTATTTATATATTATATGCGCGGTACTTATTATTAGGTTGGTGGAAAAATAATGACGTAATAATGTCGTTTTTGACGTAGTTTTTAACGTCAAAAAACGACATAATTACGTCATTATTTTTGCACCAACCTAGTAGAAAGTGCTCAATATCAGAGATAGAGCTAACATATTTGGTTGGATTGATGTGAGTTTGTGACCCTGGGTTTCACGCTTTTGCGATCGTCAGACAAAATCCAACTATATACATATATATATATATATATATATATATATATATATATATATATGAGGCACGGTTGGGTAATGGATGGTTCGCTTTTATTCACTGGGCCATGTGCCGTGAATATGCCAGTAAAGATGACGACAAAAGTCCGAAGAATGTAAATAATGTAAATAATTATAATACCTCATCGCAGAAATATAGTAAACGAGCAACTGAGGCCATCTTAAAGTAACTGAGCGGCGGTTAACACCTCTGGCAGACGTATGATTTGACAATTGGACTTCTTTCAAGTTCAGAATGACATTATTAGGAGATTAAGGCTTGACATATAAACACGTCTGTAAATGTTTTTTAAAAGTTATGTACGTCCTGGGTATGACGGTAAACTACATCCGCGTCCTGGGTATGACGGTAAACTACATCCGCGTCCTGGGTATGGCGATAAACTGCATCCAACAGCAAGGTTTTAGATAATGTTTTCAGAAAAATAATGTTGCCAGCTCTAAGTTTTTGAAACAATAATGTTGCCCCCTCTAAGTTTTTGAAACAATGTTGCCAGCTCTAATTTTTTGAAACAATAATATTGCCAGCTCTAAGTTTGTTTTTTTTTGTAAATAAGTAATGTTGCCAGCTATACGTTTTTTTTGTTTTTTTGAAACAATAATGTTGCCAGCTATACATTTTTTATTCCATACAAAATATGCATTTAAAATTCATATAAACTGGATTTGGCATTAAATAACCCACAGTGGTTGATATGCCATAAAACACAAACAAACAAAAGTTATGTTTATTCGTCCGTGTCTGAAAAAAGATTATTTCAGTAAAAACTCCTGCACCGGACAAGGGTTTAATAAGTGCCTAATTTAAATTTATTAAAGAATGTGTATTACGTCTATCGACCTGTGCATCCAAGAACATTTAGTACAGAAAATGCGTTTTCTAGCAGGGATCGAACGTGCGTCCCCCTTTTATAACCACCATTTGATCGAGCTTACTTTACCGCGCGGCCACAAAGAATGCTGTCGTAGGCCACGCACTTTTAAAAAAAACTCTCACTCATTTTAACTGTCACTCCTACTCCCACACACGTATGAACAGAGTTACAAACTTTCCTTTCGCTGCAATTATGCTTTTTTCGTCCAAACCCAACTTGTACATTCAAATAATTAGACATCAATGATTTTTAGCGGACACGAAACGTTTCTTACAGTCTTTACGTCTTGAAGGTCTTTTGTCTTTTTCTTGAGCGTTTGTTTTTAAAATGTTTAATATTATTATAGTGAATACTTAGTATTCGAAATAGACGCCTCACTTTATTTTTAAATAGTATCCATTACGCCTATCGACCTGCGATTTAGAGAAATCCACGACAGAACTCGAACTTGCGTCCGCTTTTGTAGGAGTGTTATATAGGAATATAGCGTCGCTGCAGATACTTCAGTTTGAACATAGATCACCAGTGAGCAAAGACAGGCGCTCTCATTATTGAATTAATTATACCGCGTGACCATGGAAGAAAAGCATAAGTAGAAAGAAGCGTGGCGTCTAAATGATCTCTATTTCTAGTCTATCCTCTATATTATACGGATCGCTATTCCAACTCTCTCTTCTATTACTATACGGACCGCTATTCTCCATATTCACTATACTATTTAGCTATTCGGATCACTTTACGGATTACTTTTTGAGCGAGTATTATCGCACAAGTACTATTAGTGCAAGTGTTATTCGAAGGCGTCTGACACCAGAATTGTTTAACGGCGTACTACAGTTGCGATTACAAAGTCTCTACTACAATGAGCATTACGAGAGTGACAACGGGTATTCTTTGAAATCACAAAAAGAGGAAACCACCATTTGATCCAGGGTGTTTTGACGCTCGACCACGAAAAACTTCGCAGTAAACACGAATTCGCTTTTCATTTTTTAAGGAAAGAACATCCTCTCCCAGGTTATATTGTCGAAAGATTTCTGTTCAGTTTTGTATCCGAGACGTAAACCAAGCAATTTCTAAAGAACTAATGGATTTCATTCTTTAATTTGATATATGTCGGATTATAAAACAAACCCATTAACTCCTTAGAAATCTTTACATATATTTATCTCCCTTTCTCTCTCTCTCTCTCTCTCTCTCTGTATATATATATATATATATATATATATATATATATATGAGGTTCCGACGTGTAAGGTTCCGACGACCACAAACTAATTATCCTCATGCCTATGACGAGCATGACTTCTTATACCAGCTCGTGATTATTTTTTTTTAAGTACTCACAAGGCGGGTGTGCCACTAGAACAGAAGTGGGTACAGAGAATGGGAGCAAGAGTAAAGAGGCGTGATAGAGAAATTGATGAAGAGAAGGACAGGAAATAGATCCCAGTCTGTAAATAACGATTGTCATTGCATTTGAATTGTTAGAGATTATACCAAGCAAGTGGGAGGGAATGCCACAGACGGGAAGTGCGAGAGAAGAAGCTGTTGGAGCAGAAGAGACGGCTATATTTAACCGTTTCGATAGCGAAAGAGTGGGACTGATATACCAACCTAGTAGTACGTTTAAATTCATTAAGTTTGGGAACCAGCGAAAGTAGCTCGTCGGAGCAGTTACCGTGAAAGTATTTGTATAAAAATAGAAGGAAGGGACTGTACATCTGTGAGAAAGCGACTGTAAACGAGATGACAGATCAGGGCCAATCACATTGAATATCCGTCTCTGGAATGAGAATGTATTGTATCCAAGTGCAACAGGAATACTGTTGTCTTATGCTCTTTCGTGTTTCACGCAGTCGAATGATGCTTCCTGATGGTGCATTATTCCTGAATGGCAGTTAGAACGATACTCTGATCTCTTCATAGCTACCTCTTCAAAGTTCTTGAATGGAATCTTGACGCAAGAAAGGTTGCTCTTCAGTTTATCTTTGTTCCTGAGCCAAGGTCTACTGACATTTCTATGCGCAAATATGAAGTTGACGGTAAAAAAGATCTTTTGGTATACGATCATCCTTGCCCCAACGTAGTTGTGATTGCATTTTGAAGGTCTCGATGGTTAGTCAGTCTATAATGTGCCATGCGTGATACACGCTTAGGCGATCATGTATCTTTTGATACAAGACTGTCGACGTAGATTTTTTCCCGTAGTAAGATGCCATTTCTTTCTGCAGTATACCAGTTGCCACCCAAAGCTATAGAACCCGGTCTTTTCAGCCATATACCCATAGCTGCGAGAAGAAGAGTATTCATAACTTTCCAAACGTAAGTGAATGTAATGGATTCGGCTGGAATTCGTACTCAGCTCTACGATTCATCAATCTAAGCCGCTATCCATTACTCCACAGTGCCTCTCGATGGTACCAATCTTAAATTTCTCAAAAACACACACAATACACACACACACACATACACACACACACACACACACACATATATATATATATATATATATATATATATATATATATATATATATATGTTGTCACCCAAGTAAATGGTTAAAGAAATAATAAAACACGTGTTACAGATATATCATATATTAAACAGTAAGTACAACAGAGGAGTATTACATGACTAGTGAATGTGTGTCGGTTGACCCAATGTTCAATCGATTCGACTGTTTCCGCAAGGCCTTCTCTCCTACTAATCTTATAATAGGCGGAAGAGTCTAACATATACTCTTTATAGGGAGGACACCACAATAGATAGATAGATAGATAGATAGATAGATAGATAGATAGATATGGGAGGACTGAGATAGATAGATAGATAGATAGATATATAGAAGCCCAAAAGGCAATCATCTACCTAAGCAGTAAATTAAAATACTCAGCGCCTAGACGATCTAGGCAGTGCAAAAATAATTAAAAAAGAAACGCTTCAAAATATCAACCCTCAACGAAGGACAGCTCGAGTCGCTACTCAAGTTTAACACTTTCACGATCTTCAGGCGACTACAACAAGTATTTAAATAGTCGCGCCAATAAAACAATACTGGCTTCGATCTCTGCGTTGAGTGCATTCTATATTTCAGTTCCGATTTTATAATTAGCTATTCTGACCAAATAATATGATCGATCAAAGGCAGCTGAAATCTCCGTTATCACCCTTTTAACGATCTTTATTGACCTACGCTGTTTCTTCTATCCA
Organism: Acanthosepion lycidas; assembly: GCA_963932145.1. Lineage (NCBI taxonomy): Eukaryota > Metazoa > Mollusca > Cephalopoda > Sepiida > Sepiidae > Acanthosepion > Acanthosepion lycidas. The sequence goes on along the minus strand of OZ010592.1, from coordinate 25,278,615 downwards.
ATGTTATGGTAATGAGGCATTGCTTAAAGCTCAACAAAAGGCTTTATTCACTTTGAGATATTGTTTCGCACTTACGGTGTCTTCGTCCACCATTTAAGAAAACACTAGGAAATAATTATATCTTTACAGTTATTCACAAGACCCAAGAGACACTCAAGTTATTAAATTAGGTCTCTTCGAGAGATTAAAGGGAAGACGTAAAAAGTGCATATTATGAGGATATGTAAGATAGATAATGGTCGAACCTAGACTTGAAGAGTTTAAGATGGTAGAGATCAGAGAAGCATCCTGTCGGGAGTCTGTTCCACAAAATAACAGTTCTAGGGGAAGAAGCTGTCAGTTCAAATTCCTTCTTGTCAATAGATTACGAAGGAAATGACGATGAGTCGACCCTATGTTTGTGGCATAGCGGGTCTTAGATGTGAAGCCCTGAACTGGTGGAACTAAGGAATGGTGCTCGTCTGATCACTGACCATGAAAATAACAATAGAAGAAGCTAGCAAAGTTTCGTTTGGGGGAAAGCGTTCGTAGAGTGAGAGATATTTAATCACCCACATGGCCGCGTAAACGTTTGTGAATCCTCTCAAGTTTAGATAGAGTGGATGGAACAACTCCAACCTAAATACTGCAGTAAATTTCCATTTTTCTTCTCATCTGCTTCTTATAAAGTTAAAGTATGACAATAGTCAAGAAGTTTACCACTATATACCTACCCTCGACACATACACATTCGCACAAGGTATTATTATTATTATTATTATTATTCTAATTGTCTCAAGGTCCTTGATAAAATCCAAAGACGGATATGCAATGTAATTGGTCCTGATCTGGCATCTCGTCTGCAGCCGCTCTCTCACAGAGGTACCGTTGCCTCCCTCTGTCTTTTTACAAATACTTTCACAGTAACTGCTCCGATGAGCTGCTTTGGCTGGTTCCCAGACTTCATGAATTTAAAAGTTTTACTAGGCTGGCATCTCACTCTCACCTTTTCACTGTCAAAACTTTTTAATGTAGCCGTCTCTTCTACTCCAATAGCTTCTTGTCTCGCACTTCTCGCCTGTAGAACTCTCTCCCCATTTCCTGATAGCTATAATCTCCAACTATTCAAATGTAAAGTCAATTGACATCTCCAGACGCCCTGATAACTTTCTCTTCGTCTTTTCCTCTATCACTCCTCTTTGTTCTTACTCCAACTCTGTACCCCCTTGTGGCTTCCTGTCTTGCTTGGGGTTGAATGCTTAAAAAAATATCGATTTCTTCTATGGTCATATGATCTACAAATCTGCGGGAAGAGCTTCGGCAGGTTGTGGTCTGTTATGGCTACATTTCCTGATTTGTTTTTCTAACTCCCATAACATTACTAGCGTTACATAGACAAAATTCTTCTTAGTCTATGGATTGTACTTTTTGCATTTTTATGTATATTTTTGTTGTTGAGTTCCCTTTTTGATCATTCCAAGCGCACCTACTACGACTGGTACTAGTCTTGTTTACAATTTCCACATTTTTTTCTATTTCAATTTCCGGGGCTTTATACTTCGATAGTTTTTCAAATATCTTGGTTGCTATGGTACAGTCCGCTGGGCAAACCATATCGATTAGTAGGCACGTTTTTTCATTCTGATTTTTGACAATTATGTCCGGCCTATTTACTTCGATTTTCCTGTCTGTAAAGATGGTGTACTCACATCGAATTATTTCTGTAACTGGTGCTGGATGATGTTCAGACCATTGTTTAACATCTTTTGCAAAGTGCTTGCACATTGTCCAGTGTAAATTTTGCCCCACTCTATCGTGACGATTTTTATATTCATTTGGAGCAAGTACAGAACATCCTGAGATTCGATGGTCTATGGTTGCCTGATATTTGTCAAAGAACCTGCCTTTCGGACCCTCACTATTTTGGATTTGCCTGAAAGTTATTATTATTATTATTATTATTATTATTTATGCATCTTATGTTTCCTGCTTTGTATCCTGTAGAGCCGGGTCCAAACTATGGTCCTTAGGGCCTATTAGAGAATTGTCATTTAATTGATAGCACTTTCCTTAGTATATGGATGTTACTAGCTGGGCGATTTTCTGGGCAACTTCTATGTTGATGTTACCTAGAAAACCTTTAGTAAAATTGTCCATTCCTTTTCTCACGAGGCCCAGAGGTCCGATTACTATTTGTACAGTCTCAGCCTTCATTCTCTACATCTTGTTAATCTCGATCTCCATGTCCTTGCATTTGAACAAGACATTTTTATGGAGGTGTTATCTCAGATGTTTCTACTTTGTCAATAAGCATGAACATCCTGAATTTCTTGTCTTTTATGCTAATAGCAATTCTGTAGGCTTTTATTTCCCTGTCAGTTTGAACTGGCATGTCCCAAAGGATAGTTACGTCGTTATTTTTGGTAAATGTGTCTGCTTGTTGCTCATGCAAATCTCTCAGTGGTTTCGATTTTGTGCTTCTTGCATATCTTCCAGTGCACATATGCCGCTACCTTGTGATGTCTGTGGGTATGTTCATTTTTTACCAGTTCCAGTCATCCTGAGATAATATTGTCGACAATTTCATAATATTTTCCGCAGATCCTGCATTTTGGGTTACTTCCATCCTTGATTATGTGACAGTGATAGGATCTGGTTGCGAGGCTTTTGTCCTGAGCTGTATTAATTATTATTATTCCTGATATGCAATAATAATTATAACAATAATAATAATAATAATAATAATAATAATTATTATTATTATTATTATTATTATTATTATTATTATTATTATCATCCTCTTCTTCTTCTTCATTTCATTCTTTCTTACGTACATTCCCCTTTATTTCCGTAACTTATTTTTCAGCCGACTACATTCGTCCTTCAACGACTTCTATCGTCTCTCCTTTCTCGGCCTGGTTGCGGATTTACGAGTCTTGCAGCAGTCATTCATTCATCGATATCCGCCCACAGTTCGATTATCTATTTGAACAGACCCACACACCATACACACTTGTCACGATGTTCAGCGGAGGCGGGGAGCGAGTTACAATCATTCAAGGGAACGGATCGAGGCTTGGCCGGTCGCAATGCTGAAACATGTATTTTCATAAGAAAATACCAGTGACACTTGAGTCAAATAAAGGCCTAATCAATAAGCTCTGGGCTTATTGATATATATATATATATATATATATATATATATATATATATATATATATATATAAAGAACGAACACGATGTGTCTGTTTAATTCCTTATCATAATTTTCTATTTTTCGATTCAGAAATTATATATTTTCACAATACTTTTTGGCAGAAATTCTCTTCACCTGACATAATTTCCTGTATACCAATCGATGACGATTACCATTATTATTTTAGATTGATCGATTTGCATTTTTACTGCTTGTCAACCTTTTGTGGGTTATTTAAAGCCAGAAAATATTTATAGATTATGAGAATCTATGTGAAGATAATAATGATTTACAGATACAATACGTATTAATTATCCCATAACTAGGGATTGAAGATGTAGATTCAAATATAAGGAACCTAACTATGATTAGAAACCGGCCACCGATTTCCATTTGCGAGCAGTTATCCAGTACACCACCCGCACATCCAATCTTAGAGTATCTGATCTGATATTCCGAAGCGGTTACCCATCTAGGAACTGACCAGGCTAGACGTTGCTTAACCTCGGTGACCATCAGAGAATCTGGGTTTAAATGTAATATGCCCGTATACACACACACATTCTCTCTCTCTCTCTCTCTTTCTCTCTCTCTCTCTCTCTATATATATATATATATATATATATATATATATATAATGTGTATGTGCATGTATGTGTGTGTGTGAGAGAGAGAGAGAGGGGGCGGTTTAACGAGAAATTCATTTATGCTATAATTATCGTACGATAAAACTACTAATATTGTATTTGGGAGACAAATTTTCACTTCAAGAAATTTATGCCCAATTCTTGCTCATTTCAAATTTCAGTAATTGACCTCCTAATCCTAATAATAACAACATGTGTGCTAGTTTCATAGTCAGTAATATTTTACTCATTTAAATATACGTTTTAAAAATATGAAAAATATTGCTATGGTATAGATATGTTAGGCTTAAGGCTATTATTTATATTAATTCGTGAGTCTAGAATTGGAATTCCCTAATGTAAAAATAATAGAAAAAATTTTCCATTATTACTAGAAGACTAATGTACTAAATTTTGTTGTATAAGCATATCTTACTCACAGTTAAAAACCAGTGATCGAAATGATGTAGTTTTGCGATATTGTCAGCTGATATCTTGTTAAATCCGAAAGCTGTTACTTTACAGAAACCATTTTGACAGTTATCGTCTTAACAAAGAAGCTCAGTTGACTGAAGTGAACCTCACAAGAAACATGTCAAACGGCCCTGAAAAAGTGGATCAGCTGAGTGGCGCGGACTTGACGAATTATTTTTATATATCTTACAGGACAAAGAACGCTTAGGAGATAAGATAGTGCTCTTTAGCAGCCGAAGATAGAGACTGCATGGCCGCCACGCTAAAAGGAAACGCCGGTTGGACTTTTCGAGGAAGAGTGAAGCGAATTGATCTTCACTCTTCCTCGCTCGCCCGTAGCCGTCACTTACGAATGGTTTGCGATGCAATAAAATTTGCAGACTGCTAGACTTTCATCTCATGGTTTTATTTTCTGGCTAACGATCTGGTCAAAGAGGTATTTTTCATCTTTGAAGACACAAGCATTCGACTGGAAGAATCCCCCCCCCCTGAGAAAGAACCTGGTCTATGTATTGATCTGCAAAGCTACTGGTGTTATTATTAATAAGACTCTTCTCCGTGGGTGTCATGTTCCCTAACGACGTGGATGATCATGACTCTCTACAGCTTCTTTTATATTTGTATCTGTAAATAGTGTGATTGCTTACGGTAAAAGAGTCTTATTCTCTCCAGCTGCTTTCTTCACCGTTTTATATATAGTGCTATCATTTTGCTTGATTGGTTGTCAACCTAAGACAAGAGACCGGAGTACTGAGGTCGGGGAGAAGATTGGGATTCATGATTTACTTAAATCCATTATAAGGAAATAAGTCAAAAATTTCTCGGTCGAATTTCGAACTCGATTCGCTTATTCCATTTTGGGCGATCTTAACGATTTCTGCAAATGAATCTCAGACTAAGTCACGTAAACAATCAGGACCAGGAATGGTAACCAATCGAGTTCTGGGATTGTCGCAGGTCAGGATAAATGAAAAGAAACAAGTAGAGGAAGAATTTAGGTAAAAGGAAGGAAAGAAACAAGAAAGGAAGTAAATTGGTAAAACAAAAATAAAGAAAGAATGGAAGATTGAAGGAAATCTATATCTATAAAAGGCAAGGTGCGTGTGTGCGCGGGTTCGCACCAAAATTTACATGCACATGCTCCAAGTTAGCGGGAAGGCCAAGACTGACTATGCATTTCCCAACTCCCATTGATAGTGGAAATAATCGATTTTTCATGCTTCTACGGCAGTTTTTATGTAGTTTGCAGCCATTTTGTACTGTCCAGAGTGAGAGCCTATAGCTGGCTGCCACGAATAGGCAGGAAGATTCTATTGGCCAGCATGAGCGCCAACAGCTGACTGACACGAATATTAACTAGCATGCTAGCATGCCAAAAAAATCGATAGCTGCATTCGTCACAAGTGGGAAAAATTTAAATCTGCATGGCACTTTACTCCAATTGGCTCATTCGCTTGCTTAAACTCAACGTTCATTCTGATCCCACAGAACTGGGTTGGGTGTAAAATGTATTTGTTGTTAATATTCTTTTTTCATTCGGTTTTTCCAGTTACGAGTGCTTTTTTAAAGCTGATTGTTTTGTGTTCATTTTGTTTAGTTCTTTTTTCGTAACAGATTTAATGTTTAGTATAGAGCTTAGAAAAAATTCGCAGTGTGAAATAGGAAAGAAGTAAGGCATGTAGTAACATCAGCACGTCAAAGGAAACTCCTTTAAAGGCAAGGAAGTGCAAAAATATTTTAAGTCAAGTGATAGCGATTGCTGTATGAGTCGTACGATTTTTGAATCAAGCACGGGCAACGCCGGGCCATGCTGCTAGTATAGACATATAGAAAAGACAAGCCAGGGTAGAAAGAAAGAAATAAAGAAAGATATTAAAGAACGAAAGAAATGAAAGCAAAGAAGGAAGAAAAGTAAAGAATAAACAAAAGAAAAAGATAAAAAGAAGCAGAAGGTAAAAGAAAAGAAACAGAAAAAGTTAAATATAGAAAGAAAGAAATGAAGGGAAAGAAAGAACCAAGTAAAGAAAAGAAAAGCAAAAGTAAGAAAGAAAGAATAAAAGAAAGAAAGAACGAAAGAAAGAAAAATACAAAAAGAAATTAAAAAAGAAATACGAAAAGACCTGGGAGATTTGAACAACTTTCCGCCATTTGTAATACCAATTAGATTTTTGCTTGATGTTGTCCAAAGAGCAAACGCTTGCCAAAAACTGATCCCAGACGTGGGGACCCACCCACAGATGCACCTGTATACACAAGTCAACCAGCCATCTATCAAAATGTTTGGTGACACTTCCCAAAACAAGGTCCTCTTTACATAAATAGACAAAAGCACAGATGAAACTTTCACAGTAAATATTTATCGTGAAGATTTTCAAGGAAAAAGTCAAAATTCTGTAACTAAGGACTTGACGCTACACAGTGTTTCCTTTCCAAGCAGTACGAGAGATTTTACAAGATAAATGTAATTTTTCTCTTTGGAGTATTTGTAATTTCATTTACAAAATTGTATTGATGGTAATGCTTTTTCTATTCTTTCCCAAAGATATATTGCTGTTTTTTTTTTGTTTTTTCTTTGGTTGTTTTTTGTTTTGTTTTTTTCTTTGGTTGTTTTTGGGGTTTTTTTCTGTAGAAATGTATTTTTATACATTCATAGTGTTTTAATCTCAGTTTAGGGGTTAACTATTTGCCTATAACTGGGACCCTAACAGGTACTACCACCATGGGTTATGAGAGACGTTCCTGCCGGATTTAGTTTATTTTTATACCCAGGGCCGCTCTCACTATGAGATCTTCCCGAAAATCATTCAACATTCACTTTGTCTGGGGTCGAATTAAAATCTCGGGCTTGAATTAAAATCTCAACATTTTTTTTGTTTTCTTTTAGGCTGAAATATGGAAAACTCTCTAAAAGAAAAATACTTTTTTCTATTTCTTTAAGAATTGTCAGAAAACGCCGACCAATATTCGTTTCTGTAAGATCACCTGATACGTTTTTTCCAAAATGTTTTCCAATATTTGATGAGAAAAATTGATATGAATCCATCTCTTCTCCCATCTAAGTAAATAGCAGGACGGGTTGGGGCCTATAACACTGTGTGGTAACCTGTTTAGGAGAAGGACATTTCAGTATACAAATCCTGAAGAGGATCGTTTGGAGACCTTCTAGCAAACTATGTGGAAAAGTGTCGTTGGTTCTGTGGAAGCGTTCTGCACTGTAATTAAATCATACGTGCAAGTAGCCCTAGCAGTTTAGTTCTAAGAACTTAGTTTCTGTCCCCACATACAATGATAGAATCAAGTATATATATATATATATATATATATATATATATATATATATATATTAAGTTGGTGCAAAAATAATGTCGTTTTTGACATATTTTTTTAACGTCAAAAACCGATATTATTTTTGCACCAACCTTATATATATATATATATATATATATATATATATAAATCATATATTCGATAGAGTAAATATAATTATTTATTCGAAAATTATAATATAAAAATGTTATAAAATCACGACAAAAAAAAGCCATTTTCTTTCAACACTTCTGGTGTCTTATCAAGTGATGGTGTTGAATGTAGATTCTACATTTAACACCATCACTGGATAAGACACCAGAAGTGTTGAAACAAAATGGCTATTTTTGTAGTGATTTTATACCATTTTTATGTTATAATTTTCGAATAAATAATTATATTTACTCTATTCTATATTGAACACTCTTTTAAGATTAGTATTTTTTCGTTACTGGAATTTATTTCGTATACACAAATCCTATATATATATATATATATATATATATATATATATAGAGAGAGAGAGAGAGAGACAGAGAGACAGAGAGAGAGACAGAGAGACAGAGAAAGTAAGTAGGTAGGTAGGTAGGTAGGAGTCAAGGTGGAGTAGTGGAAAGCGGGGCTCGGATTGAGGAATTAGAAATCCTAGTTTGAATTCCAGTCGAATCCATTACATTTACTTATGTGCCAATACCCTTGGGAAAAGTAATAATCCTCCTCTTCTCCCTCCAGCTATGGGTAAATAGCAAGACAGACTGGTTCTATAGTGTTTGATGGCAACTGGTCAAGGAGAAGGTCAACTCTGAATTCAAAACCTCCGGAGAGTCGTTTGGGGACCTTCCAAAAGCGTGGTTGATTCTACACAAAGCCTTCACTATAATCAAATCATATGTGCTGGTTGTCTGGGCTGTCGGAACTGACCTGCTTGACCCTCACACGTGGGGAGAGTTCACTATATATATATATATATATATATATATATATATATATATATATATATATATATGAGAGTGAGAGAGAGAGAGATAGAGAGAGAGAGAATTGTAATAAGAACTTGTTCGAGAGACAATCCTTTACTCAGCTACCCGCATCTGATTTGGCTCCCTCGTTTCAATTGCTTTGACTTCGGCGATGACCTGGAAAAATGCCAGTCTATTTGTTCAATCCCAATTCGCTCATTAATACTAATCTCCATGATACTGAACAGTCATTAGTAAAGTGAGTTTAGTGGCTTTTTAAAATATGAGAAAATTTATTTTCAATCTTCGGTTACAAAAGTGTTTAAAAGTACTGGCTATTACTTGGTACTAATACTCGGCCCAACAGAGACAGAATTTCTCACATACACCCAAAAAATGCATTTGCTGTCATTCTAACAAAATATCTTCCGTTTTGATCCTGTCGCAACACACACACACACACAGACCAACACACAAACACACACAGGCGCACACAGACACACACACATATATGGAAAATAAAGCATAATACTTAAAAAGAAAATCCATATTACAACCAAAAACATTTGAGGTTTCTCTTCTCTTTAATATATATATATATATATATATATATATATATATATATATATGTCTTAAAATAATTGACAGACTTTGTCCATTTCATAATGCGTGACGTCAATTGTTTACATTTGGATACGCCATGAGCAGATATGAATGTACCGGAGAGACTCATGGAAGATTGTAGTTTAAAGACAGTAAAATCGACCTTGCTACTCGAACACTACTCTGTGGCCCAATCGGTAAAGGCACGTCAGGCTATATGACGGTTCCGTGTAGGATACAAGTTTGATTCCTGTCGGAGGACGAATATTTTCTATAAAAATTTCTCTGACATTCAGACCGGTAAATGGTGTTTAATACCGTTTATTATAAACAGAGCATTTACTTAAATATTTGTATCTATATGAATAAACATAGAAATGTCTTAAAATATTTGTTGGACTTTGTTCATTTCATAATATATATATATATATATATATATATATGCATATCTGTCTATATTTCTGAGATGAGGTATTATGTTCACTATTTACATTATTCGATCAATTGTCCTCATCTTTTTCAGCATATTTATTACAACGTTTCGGCCGTTGTATGCTCCGGCGTTCTTCAGGTGGTTGGAATGTCGAACTGAACCCTTTATTTCGCTCGCTGGGGTAAACTGTTCTAGTTTCACGTGCCATATTTAATGGATGTCAGTTATCTCCTGTTAATTCGCCTCTCCAAGTTCTCCACCGCCTTAACCAGGTATTGAACTCACACTCTGTGGGTATTGAACTCACACATGGCAGAGTGGATAAAGGCGTTAGTTAGATCAATTGAAAAATAGGGGGAACAAAATCGAAAGTGAAAATATTTACGAGTTAAAAAGAAGAGAGAAACTTACTTTGAAGATTTGACAAAAAGGAAACATAATAAGCATGAATTCGCACGAGACATACTTTATTTAAAAACATCCTGCAGCGTCTTATTAACCTTTACACACTTTAACTTCCAAAATTTTTCTTACAACTGTTTGACTATTATCTGTTACTTCCTTACACGTGACACGTATCCAATCAAAATATCCTACAGCATCATACTAAGTTTTACACACTTTAGAGCCGAAAATGTTTGCCACACATATTTAAATATTATCTGTTACTTTATTGCGCATGACACGTATCTAACCAATAAGAAATAGCCGAACACAACATACAATTAATCTGCGTCTCTTTGCTTCTTATACTTTATTTATCATTTCTATCTTGATCTCTGACGAAGCTTTAAGCGAAACATGTTAAATTAAGACTTGTTTCCTACTTGTTCTTTATCCTATCATATATATATATATATATATATATATATATATACTCTTAATTTTTCGGGTAAATGGAGTTTATCAGTCCGCTTAGGCAGCTCATCTGGCGGGAAGGAAAACGCAGGTTTTAAAGTTTCGCTTCCTTGCTGTCATATCCAAACACAGAAAAGCTCATGGAAGTTAACGTATTAGGTTGGTGCAAAAATAATGTCGTTTTCTCACGTATGTTACTATGTGAGAAAACGACATTATTTTTGCACCAACATAATAGAAAATCTGGAGCGCGGAAAGTGGCTGACTAACTATACTGACAATGAAAATAATTACGAGATAAGAAAAAATAAAAGAGAGAAACTTACTTTGAAGATTTGACAAAAAGGAATCTAAGAAAAAATAGAAACATATGAAGCAAGAATTTTTGGGGTTTGGCAGCAAAAATTATTCGAACTTCATTTTCGAAATGAAGACAGACATAACGGACAAATATTTTGGAAATAATTCTTGTAAATTAGCATTCATCGGATGTCTCTGAAGGTGTGCCAATTGTCAAAATAAAATATATATATATATATATATATTAATTTTTATGATATTAGAAAGTGGTTCCTGTCTATTGTTTCGATACCATTCCAAACCGATCCCTGAATTTTTTAGAGATAGCTGGAATTATTTTGCGATTTACAAGTGTGGAAATTCAATTTATCCTGCTGTCGCTGATATCTGCTTAAGGAAACAAACATTTTTTTTTTTTTTTTTTTGCAAAATGAATTCTTTTAAATGAAGTGAGGAAAACCTTTCGCGCCGTAGCATCTACTAAGTGTATTTCTTAACTCTTTCTAAAATTGTGGTCTGAATAACTTCCTTCTTTTCTCAAAACACACAGACACACACACATACTGTGAGAAAATGAGCACCAGGATGCAATTCGCTCTATCATAAATTTGGAAACAGTATGCTGTACTGCTTGACATTCACGCCGGATGCTCAATTACGAACATTTTAGTGTGTTTGGATGTCAATCTTAGGATAGTACAGAGGATTCGAAAAAAGTTGAATGAGTCTAATCGTGATTACGAGGGTGTTTGGAGTGATCACTAGTGATGACGACGTTACCTCAATTTAGCTCTGTTGAGCGAGGCACGAAACCGGTTAGCTAGCTCGTTTTTCATTTTTACTTTTTATTATCATGAGTGGTAATGATAAAAATAATTTTTGCCTGTTCATGGCAGTGATAAAATTTTTGTACCACCAAACATATCTTTAAATATATATATATATATATATATATATATATATATATATATATATATATGTTTGGGGAGATCAGACCAGAAAAAGAAGAGAGAGATTACCATGCACTAAGTCTAATATGTTTGAAATCCAAGTAAGAAAAAATTGAGGTTAACTTGATCCAGCAGGTAGACATATTAAAGGAATGGTCCACTCCTCTATCTGTACAAAAGATCGTCTTATAACGCTTATTTAATGTTTTGAAATACAGTGTAACCCGGATATAAGAGAAACACGGATATAAGAGAGATTTTCTCTGGTCCCAAATTAGAGCCTGTGTTAATGTATATATAATAGACCAAACCCAGATATAAGAGAAACCCGGATATAAGAGACTTATCCGGTCCCGACAACTCTCTTATATCCGGGTTACACTGTAATAGATCTAATAAGTCAAAGAATAAGGAAGAAATGATATATATATTAGGTTGGTGCAAAATAATGACGTAATAATGTCGTTTTTTGACGTATTTTTAACGTCAAAAAACGACATTATTACGTCATTATTTTTGCACCAACCTAATACTTTTTGGCCATACGTTGTATTGTCATATCATTGGTTTTGCAAAAATTACATTCGCAGTTCCCAAAGTTTCTCTTTTCCCCAACCATATCGACACAACCAGAATTTATTCTTGTGATATATCTCATTAAAGACTTATTCCGGTGATTCACCAACCAAAGGGATTCCATAAGTTGATTCAGACTCTCAAATCCCATCGTAACGAAGAACCAGTATAGAGAACGTGACATTGCCCGACAACACCGAAAGCAAGAACGTGATAACATTGTTACGCAACATCCTTATCGTGAAGAAATTTGCGGAAAAAAATAAGCGAGAATATCAAAAGTGTACATGGAAAAGATATTGAAGCACATGTATTACGGAAACAGAACGAATAAGCAATTGTGTATTTCTTTTTATAGTGACAAAGAGTGTGTGGTCGTATTTAAAGTATGGAAGCCCAAAAGATATATACATTGAGAGATATTTACCAGATTAGCTTATACTGGTAAAAGATCATAAAATAGGAGCATCCAAATATGGTGTAGAACAATAAAATAGATTCTTCTTCCTCTTTGTACCGTGTTTCTTCAGTGTGTGGGCTCATGTCTCTTCACAGCTTCCTGTCATTAGTCCCTCTTAGTCTATTTTATATCCTGTTCTCTCAAGCATTTACACAAGCTAGTTGGGTAGGTTATTGGCTGTCCCTTTTGACATCAATATCCCGGGAGTGTCATTTTCTTAAAGACCTCTTTCTTTAGAAACATTTTAGCTGGCATTTTCTATTTCGTAGTTGAAGCATCAAATTTGCTTACATTTTCCCTAAAACTTCCTCATTACCCGTAAGCTCAGTCCATGTTATTCTCAAAATCCTTCTGTCGAACCAATTTTTAATGGATATTTCTCTCTTTCACTCACTCACTCACTCTCTCTCTCTCTCTCTCTCTCTATATATATATATATATATATATATATATATATATATATAGAGAGAGAGAGAGAGAGAGAGAGAAAGAGAGAGAGAGCTTGGAAATGTGATCTGATAAATCAGGTAAAACCCACCTACCTGAGGAAATAAAATATGATCAATTGACTTTTAAGGTTGTCTGTTTCTAATTAAATTGAATTAATAATTGCTCTGGTTTGACATTGAGCTCTCTGGAGTACAACCTCCTTGGCATTATCCATACGGATTCCCAAACATTTCATTACCGACCAATATATATATTGGAGAGAGAGAGTGAGAGAGATAGATATATCTGTTTATATACTATTTATATTATTCGGATTATTGTCTTCATCTTTGTCGCCATATTTATTACCACGTTTCGGCCCTTGTACATTCCGGCCTTCTTCAGGTGATTGGAATGTCGAACTCAACCCATTAATTCGCTCTCACTGGGGCAGGCTGTCTTTGTTCCACGTGCCATGATTAATGGATGTCAGTTATCAGTTATCTCCTGTTAATTGCCCTCTGCAAGTTCTCCACTGCCTTAACCGGGTATTGAACTCACACACCTAGGGTGCTGTCACTGGATCTAAACAATGCCTTTATCCACTGAGGCTGAAACGTTGTAATAAATATGGTGGCAAAGATGAGGACAATAGTTTGAATAATGTAAATAGTGTACATAATAGGTCATTTCAGAAATATAGACGGATACTGAAGGGCCGAAACATGTGTGTGTGTGTGTATACATACATATATATATATATATATATATATATATATATATATATATATATATATTTAAGTTATAAGGAACTTGGTAAACCGAATTGGTAAATCCAAAGAGGATGAAATCCTGAGAGCTCAATGTTAGGACAGAGCTAATATGTAATGAAAAACAAATCACTTTAATGTACCATTACGATAATTTATTTCACCTAAATCCTTATCCTGAATCCTTAAAAAAGGATTTAGGTGAAATAAATTATCGTAATGGTACATTAAAGTGATTTGTTTTTCATTACATATATATATATATATATATATATATATATATATATATATATTAAGACGTTTTTATGTTTATACATTCTTTTCATAGATACAAATATTTCAGTAAATGCTATGTTTATAATAAACAGTATAAACAGTCAGGCAACTTTTACTGGCCTGAATGTCTGAGAAATTTTCATAGAAAATATTCGTCCTTCAACAGGAATCGAACCTGTATCCTATACGGAACCGTCATTTAGCTTGGCGTGCCTTAATTTCTATGAAAATTTCTCGGACATTCAGGCCGATAAATGTTATTAATACTGTTTATTATAAAACAGAGCATTTACTTAAATATTTGTATCTATAAAAAGAATGTATAAACAGAAAAATGTCTTAAAATTATTGTCAGACTTTGTCCGTTTCATTATATATATATATATATATATATATATATATATATATATATATATATATATATATATATATATAACTGCTACTCGGTCAATGAATACCGAATGTTTCCTTATAAGGAAACGGCTGTTATCATCATCATCATTAGAGATGAGAACATATACTACACTTATGTACTCTTCCCCCAACGGTGAGACAGGATATAGCACCAGGTCGGTTTAAAGCTGGGAGTCTAGACTGGAAGCTAATGGGCCAAGTCTAAAAATTACCCAGTATCCGTATTCAACGCCGCCTAGGCATCGATATTCCACCGACCCTCGCTTTTTGGTGCATTGAGGAAATGGCTGCCTCAAGAATAGAATCCCCGGGATCTAACATCCTTCATTTATTTTCTGTATTCTGTCCGAAAACAGAAACGCAATTCAGAAGGAAAATGCAGTTCATTCACCCTTACGCAAATTGCATTTTCTTGCCGGCCCACGCTGACAGGATTTGGCACAACGTCAGTTTAATGTGGAGAGCCAGAGCCCGTGCATCCGGGCCAGGTCCAAAAAAACAACATAGCCCCCGCAAACGTCGGTTGTACTCACATCGGCAATACATTTTTACATACATACATATATATATGAAAAATATACCTGTAGAAAAAGACACTCATAAAATATACCTGTAGAAAAAGACACTCATAAAAAAGAAAATAACTCACCTAGAAGGAAATTCCTCGAGAGTGCCGCCATTGAATATTACCCAAATATTAATCTACGTCCGGGCTTTTTCCCTATTTCACCTTTCTTAACAGAATTACTACTCTCCCAAACAAACGTACAGAACAGTATCAAGAAATCAAAAGAAAATGGTTGAATCCGTCAACACAACAATAAAAGCAATATCTCCACACGTGACAGTACATGGCGTAATTTTCAGTTAACAGGATGAAAATAGCGTTCTCTAAATTCTTCCAGTTGCTGAGGACATTTTCTTTTATTATTAGTTACTTTGTTTAATAAATTCAGTTCGTTTCGTCTTGAAAAAGTCCACGTCGTACGAAACAGTTCTATTGTCTTTTACATATATATATATATATATATATATATATATATATATATATATATATATATATATATATATATATAATTACCAACAAATCATTTAATAGCAAAATGACCAACAATACTTTATACTGTAGTTGAAGGCATGCACTTGCCTGCAAATATATTTAGTTGAAGCCATAAAATTCTGGTCAGAATTTTGAGATTGCAGCATTAAATAATCCATAGAGATTGATATGCTTCTAAACGAAATCAACCAACCAAATGAAGGATATGGAAATCAAACTCTTTAAGAAAAAAATATAGCCTCAGGGAAGTATTTGAATAAAGTCAGAAATATTTTATATCTCAAAACCAAGCAATTTCATTATATATATGGCTAAACGACCGTAAAATTTTAAATATCTGCCTCAGTCGAATCAGTCAAGACATTTTTTAAGTCAAACAAGTAATGGCTTTGTACAGTGGCAGAATGTCGCTATATTATCGACCATCCTTCAACGCTATATTGGATGTCGCACGATTTTCTGTCTTTTTTCCTTTACAAGAAATGCTCGAAAGTCCTCGGAACACAATACATAATTTCGCTTAGTTGTCCTTTCTCTCAAATTTAAATTAATAACTTGAAGGTTGAATATAAAGAAAGTTTATAAAAAGAAAATAGATCTTGGAAATATCGACATAGAAAAATTGGTAGCAATCTCTTCACTCAGATCAGTCTTTTTTTTATTTACTTTTATTTTATTTTTTTTTTTTTTCCACTCCGTACAAGGCCATGGTGTTAACCAAGTTTGCCGTAGTCTCTGAATATAGAATCCAGTGAAGTTCGTAATATGTTCAATATCAGACATTGACAGTGAAGATATTTTGGGAGAAAAAACAAAATGGCTGGCTTTATACACGTCGAATTGAATATTTTGAGCTTTCTGATTGGTTAACCCTTCTATTGGTGAACTATAAAATGAGTCAGCTCATTTTGGCTAGCTCACTAGTACATAGTACTCAAAAATTCTAACACATGGGACCATTCGATTTAGAGCGTTACAAAGTAACAGGTACAGCTTATGAGGATATGTGCAGAAGATAACGGTTAACCCTAGTCAGGTTCAGATTGTTGAGATCGGATAAGAAGCTTCTTGGTAGTCAGTTTCACAAGTCTTCTTCTTTTAAGTGATCATGGCTCTCTACAGCTTCCTTTTGTGCCGCGACGTAGTTATTAATTCTTTATCATCGCTCTTTCTTCTTTGTTTTTGCCATCCATTCATAAAAGTTCTGATCAAAACGTTTCGAGACTGTTGCTTTTAACGGAGTTTACCTCCGTTAAAACCGACAACCGAACGAGAAACACCTAAACATCTTATAAACGTAAACAATGGAAAAGACGAGTATTCATTATGCGTGCATTTTATAGCGATTTTCCAAGCGTAGCTTAGGTTTGGCACAAGGCCAAAAGTATGGGGTACCCAATGAGGATCTAACTCACTACTCAATCATAATTGTTCTAGCGAGACAAGCTTGTCAACCATTACACGACCTCGAGGTGCCCAATGCTTGCATTTTATAATACGATACAAATATGTAAATATTACATGCATTATTATTGGATATACAGTGTAACCCGGATATAAGAGAGTTGTCGGGACCGGTGAAGAGGTCTCTTATATCTGGGTTTCTCTTATATCCGGGTTTGGTCTATTTTGTTTAGGTAAGTACGGATCTAATTTGGGACCAGAGAAAAATCTCTTATATCCAGGTTTATCTTATATCAGGGTCTCTTATATCCGGGTTACACTGTAGTTAAGTAAAACATCAGTTTTATCGAAATCTTTTTTATTTTAAATACAACTGTACATTTTAACTACAGTAAATGGATTTATAGTTTGGTCAACAGCGTAATCAGGACCAGCACTACATGTGCTAATTTTATGTCTCGTGTATGATGCAACCCCCTTAAAATTAGCTTCAAAATTAGGTCTTCAAAATCGCATATATCTACGTTAGTTGAATTACTTACTAACGCATCAATATCGTACAACTAATATCTGGCTCTGCTCGCAAATAATTACTTCCGCTTCTTCTATATGTCGTCTCCTTTCAGGACGTTGACGATCATGGATCTCCACAATTTCCTGTCTTTTTTTTCTTTTTGCTATCTCTCCTAAACACTGTTCTTCAAACCATTTGCAACAAGCTTGTTAGATATGTTATGTGATATTTCCCTTTGTCCTTCTTGCCTTCCATATATCCTGTGTATGTGTCAAATTTTTCTCCTAGAAATCTCAACGGTCTCTTCCTGATGTTATGTACAAGTGCTCGTTTTGTTTCCATTTTCTCTAAAATTTTGTTGTTGCTCATAGTATTCTCAGAATCCTTCTGTAGGACAACATTTCTGTTGCCTCAAGTTTGTTCTTCATTTGAGTTGAGATTGTTCATTATTCGCTATCATACAGAAGGACGGATATTACATAAACTGTTTAGAACTTGTTGAGTCGGAGTTCATGTAGAACGATGAATGAAAGCATACCGTCGTCATCCCTAGTGATCACTCCAAACACCCTCGTAATCACCATTAGACTCATCGAACTCTTTCCGAATCCTCTGTGCTGTCCTAAGATTGACATCCAATTGAGCTTCCGGCGCGAATGCCAAGCAGTACAGCATACTGTTTCCAAATTTCTGACAGAGCGAATTGCATCGTGGTGCTCATTTTCTCACAGTATGTGTGTGTGTGTGTGTTTTCAGAAAAGAAGAAGTGGAAAAGTTATTCAGGCCCGTCTATATTTCTGAGATAAAGTATATTTCTGAGATAAGTACACTATTTACATTATTCGGACTATTGTTCTCATCTTTGTCGCCATATTTATTACAACGTTTCGGCTTTTCAGTATCTGTCTCTATGTCTGAGATGAGGTATTATGTACACTATTTACATTATTCAGACTATTGTCCTCATCTTTGTTGCCATATTTATTACAACGTCCCGGCCTTTCAGTATCTGTCTATATTTCTGAGATGAGGTATTATGTACATTATTTACATTATTCGGACTATTGTCCTCATCTTTGTCGCCATGTTTATCACAACATTTCGGCCGTTGTACGCTCCGGATTTCTTCAGGTGGTTGGAATGTCGAACTAAACCCTTTATTTCGCTCACTGGGGTAGACTTTTCTAGTTCCACGTGCCATGTTTGTAAGATGAGAACAATAGTCCGGACAATGTAAATAGTGTTTAGAAGTCATTTCTAATGAAATATCCATGTTTCTTAATACTTTGCTTAGCTTTTAGAAGGCATCTTTTGCTTAGTCGAGGGTGGGAGAGATTAGAAGATATAGAAGATAGGTTATGATTTGGCTTTTCACTCCAGACTTCTAGATAGAAACACCTATTTTGAAATAAGAGAAGTGAATGTTTTGTTTTAATCTTTAAAAATACAAAATTATTCAGAGAGAGTCCTTGGATCTTGAAAATGTGCTTGCAAATTTTGCTTGGATCTATTGTGTGTGCTTACTGTAACAGAAAGACGAAGTTATAGAAAATTAATGACATATCTTTCAATTAACTAGTCGCCTACTTAATTACTTTGTGAGAATGAATGGCAAAACCCAAGCAAAGAGTGATGATAAAAAAAGAAATAGTACTTGGAGCAAGATAAGAAACTGTGAAGAGCTATGATCGCCCGTCTGCTGAAAAAAAACAAAAATACGCTTAGATAATTTTCAATCATTCTGCGTTTTGCAGCCTCTTTACAAAACTCGTTTACACCGTACGAAAGTCACTGATCAAGATATGTCCGAATGATTCTTTCAGGTTCTACAATTTTACTCTCGCAAAGTGCAAATATTTTTCCCAACCTATCTACGCAATTGTTCTTGTCTGCAGGAACAGCACCAGCCATTCTATGGTATATTTTCCGGTTTACGTTATTGGATCATGTAATCCGATCGGGATTAAGTGATCGATTTGAATTTCGGAGTCCCAGAGGAATTTCTACTATATTTTATTCTTCAAGAGAACAGTTTCTGATTTGAACATGTGCCATTAACTTGCACGGTCAAATCAAACTCATTTATATAATTCGCAGTGAATTACCTTACGTCTATACAAAGGTCTATTTTTGTACTAATACTGAAGAAATTTACTGCTTTCGCTTTTAACATGATGTCTAGTCTCATTTCTGGATTCGAAGTCAAGACTTACTACTCTGTTGTATATTGTCCATTACGGTCTTTATACACACACATTATATATATATAGTGATTTTCCAAGCGTAGCTTAGATATGGCACAAGGCCGAAAGTATGGGGCACCCAGTGAGGATCGAACTCACTACCCAGTCGTAATTGTTTTAGCGAGACAAGCGCCCCAAATATATATATATATATATATATATGGTGTTGCAGCAGAATCCGACACTTGACAAAAAGAAAACGAAATAGGCAATAAAAACAAAAGTGATATATGCAGATATCCGACTATTTGACAACGAACTAACATTTTTCTCTTTACCCGTTTCCAGGATGGAATATGTGCACTGAGCAGAGGTAGGAGCTTCTTTTCGCGTCGGAAAGAAGCCCGCGGAAGCGATAACCTGATTTGGGTTTAACGCAATAAGGATGTGGTTTTACAAAATTATACTATTTTAAAATCATTTCACTCCAAGCAAGTCAATAAAGCCACTATGATACATGGGTTTACTGTGTGCTAGAGAGTATGAGAAGAAAAACTATTAAGGAGTAACAATGAAAAAAAAAAAGCAATTAAGAAGACAGAAGATAACGGCTGAGATTTCATTTGATGTTTGAAGATTGAAGCTGACTGGGAAGCAAGAAGCCGGAAGAGAGTGCCACAAGCGAGAAGTGCGAAAGAAGAAAATATTACCAAAGATCTTACGGTTACATCTAGCCATTTCAACTGTAAAAGGATAAGACCTTTCCGCAAATCTAGTACTACGTTTAAATTAATGAAACCCTGGTGCCAAAGAAGAAAATCAATCAGAATAATTACATTGAAAGTATTAATAGAAAAGGTACAAGCAAGCTATGTTATGGTTGCTGGGAAGTGAGTGAAGCCGAGATGCCATGTCAACACTAATAATCTTGCAGATTCTTCTTTAGATTTCATCAAAAATCTTTAAATATGCAGCAAGACCACCAGACCAGATGTGGCAGCAATATTCAAAGCAAGGACGAATGG